>CM052898.1:1799829-1810094 GCA_028534135.1 Potos flavus | reverse complement strand
TCCCCACCCCTCGCCCCAGCCCTGGCTCCCACCATCTCCTCTCTGTCTGTGTGGATGGGACTCCTCTGGGGACCTCAACAAAGTGGATTCGTACAGTATTTGTCCTTTGGAGTCTGGCTTATTTTGATGAGCGTGATGTCCCCAGGGTCCACCCACGTTGTAGCAGGTGTCAGTGTCCTTCCTTTTTCAAGCTGCATCACATTCTGTCGTACGGAGGGGCCACGGTTTTGTTTCTCGGTTCATCCCTGGATGGATACTTGGGTCGCTTCCACCCCTCGGCTGTCCGGAAAAACTCTATGAACGCTGGGTGTACAAATAGTGCTTTGAGAAACATGCTTTCAGCTCTTTGGGGTAAATATCCAGAAGTGGAATTGCTGGATCATGTGGTAGTTCTATGTTTAACTTTTTAAGGACCTGCCATACTGTTTTGGACGGTGGCTGGTGCGTTTTCCATTCCTGCCGGCAGTGTGCAAGGGTTCTGATTTCTCCACATTCTCAGTAACACTTGTTACTTTCCGGGTTTTTTGTTTGTTTGTTTGTTTTGCTTTGTTTTAACAATAGCCATTCTCATGGGTGTGAAGTCGTTAGGATCTCATTGGGGTTTTATTTGCATTTCCTAAGGAATCATGCTCAGGGGCGCCTGGGTGGCTCAGATGGTTGGGCGTCTGCCTTGGGCTCAGGTCCTGATCTCAGGGTCCTGGGATGAGCCCTGTGTCAGACTCCCTGCTCAGAGAGGAGCCTGCTTCTCTCTCTCCCTCTCCCTCTGCCTGCTGCTCCCCCTGCTTGTGCTCTCTCTTTCCCTCTGTCAGATAAATAAATAAAATCTTTTAAAAAATGTCTATTCAAGTCTTTTGTGCCCCCTCTTTCTTTTAATCAGGTTGCCCATGTTTTGTGTTATTGAGCTATAGGAATTCTTTATATATTGTGGCCATTAACCTCACATCAGATATATGATTTGCAAATATTTTCTACTATTCCCTGGTTGCCTGACTTAATATTATTATAATTTTCTAATTTTTTAAAAGATTTTATTTATTTATTTGACAGAGAGAGAGATCACAAGTAGGCAGAGAGGCAGGCAGAGAGAGAGGGGGAAGCAGGCTCCCTGCTAAGCAGAGAGCCCGATGCGGGGCTCGATCCCAGGACCCTGAGATCATGACCTGAGCCGAAGGCAGAGGCTTTAACCCACTGAGCCACCCAGGCGCCCCAAAATAAAAAGCTTTTTAAAAGAAAGAGCAAAATAGACCGTTCCACAACATGACTTTTAAAAGAAATCCAAATGTGCACGTGTCTTCCTGTTTTAATATTGTGGAAATTAAGGTGCTCCTTACCATCGGTTGTGCGATGTAGATGGACGGATGGTGTAATTTCTTTCTCACTAATATATACGTCGTGGGAATAACGTCGTGCTTACCGGGGATGACGTCTTGGATTCGGCGGAATAATGGAGGTCTTCATGACATGATTTTACACGGGGGGAAAGGCAGCTTTCAAAAAATAATGAAGTGATCGCAATTGGCCAGGCACGTTGCCAGTACAAAAAACCATGAGTTCCTAATGCCACTTCATAAGAGCAGAAAGAGGAAGAAGAAAACTAAGCTACCCGTGGTCACCCTTGGAGGTAACTAGGGCACCCACTGCTATCAAAGCAGGCTTTCAAAGGGAGAGAATTAAGCGTTTAATCAGCCTTTACCCTACAAACTCTATTTCGGTGGAATCGAGTAGCTCTCGCTGATAAAGGGAATTTTTTTTTTTTTAACAGAATTCCAGCCAATCGATACAGGAATTAGAAGTCTACGTGTAACATGAATGTTGAATCAGTGTGTTATACACCTGAAACTAAGCTGTATGTCAATTACAGCTCAATTTTTGAAAACGGAACAGAAGGGAAAGCCTACGTTTTGATGGAATTAGAAAGCTGCCACTTTGCAACTGCTAAAGAAATCATTGATCCCAGCAAAGAGGATTCCTGGTCAAAGCCGTTGGTGGAAGGATGACTTGACCCTGGAGGATTCGGTTGCCATCACGTGGACATTCGCGTCCGTGTTAGAATCACTCTACTTGGGACACGGGGCATTCTGAGCCTTCTGGGGTAACGCAATAGGAAGAAAATAGCACCACCTAGGAAGAATTTTTTTGCCCCCAAAGTTGAACCTGAACTCAGCCAAGACTCCAGCCCTAACTGCCATTTTATCTTGGCTAGACCAGATGGCTAACGGCCGTGGACACCCCAAAGAAGCACATTAACACATCCAAGAATGTGCAACACTTTCCAGCACAACCGGCCTGGTTTCTTTAATGGGGTCATATTTGAAAAAGCAAGCTGGGGGAGGGAGAACGGTTCCAAGGAAGAGAGACTCAAGAGACAGCAACTATGGGGCGCCTGGGTGGCTCAGTCAGTTAAGCGACCGCCTTTGGCTCAGGTCATCATGCTGGAGTCCCAGGATCGAATCCTGCATCAGGCTCCCCACTGGGTGGGGAGTCTGCTGCTCCCTCTCTCTCCCGAACAAATAAATAAAATCTTAAAAAAAAAAAAAAAAAAGGAAATAGTGTCTTTGCAGATGATTGAGAGAAGAACAGGTCATTATGATGGGCTCAAACCCAAAATGACTAGTGTCCTTGTGGATGGGAGATTTGGACATGTACAGAGGCAAGACAATGTGAGGACACAATGAGAAGCCCC
The DNA here is from genome assembly GCA_028534135.1 of Potos flavus. Lineage (NCBI taxonomy): Eukaryota > Metazoa > Chordata > Mammalia > Carnivora > Procyonidae > Potos > Potos flavus. The sequence goes on along the minus strand of CM052898.1, from coordinate 1,807,411 downwards.
TCTACAAGACAAGGAATGTCTGAGGCTACCCGAACTGGAGGAGAGGCATGGGACAGATCCCTTCTTATGACCTCAGAAGATCCGGTGCCACCGACACCTTGATCTCAGACTTCTGGCCTCCAGAGCTGGGAGAGAACAAACTCCTGTCAGTTAAGACATGCACTTTGTGATCTCTTGTTATAGCAATCCTAGGAAATTGATACACTGTTCAAAGGAAGAAGAAAAATACTAAAACGACATTTTTAATTTATTCATTTGAAAGAGAGAGAGCACGAGCGGGGGGCAGGCAGAGGGAGAGAAAGAAGCAGACACCCCACTGAGCAAGGAGCCTGATGTGGGGCTCGATCCCAGGACCCACGGACCCAGAGATCATGACCCGAGCTGAAGGCAGATGCTCAACCATCTGAGCTAGCCAGGCACCCCTAAAATGACATCTTTGAGAAATTCCATAAATTTTGAATATATTGCATGATAGGACTTATTACACGCTTGCAAAATCTTGATTGTTGTTGTATAATTGCGATCGATACGTGATGATTCTTTACACCAGCCCCTTTAACTTGAATGTGTAGCTATCGTTGTTTAATACAAATAACCACTCATTTAGCAGCTTAAGACAACACCTGTGTATCAGCTTGCAGTTCCTATAGTCACGTATCCAACGCACAGCTCATGTGGCTCTGCCTCTTAGAGTCTGAGCTGAAATCTAGTTGTGTGCTGGGCCAGGGTCTCATCCGAAGGCCTGACCGAGGAAGATGTTTCCAAGCGTGTCATGGTCATGGGCAGAATTCCATTCCTTGTGGTTGTAGGACTGAAGGACTCGGCTCCTTGCTGGCTGCCAGCCAGAAGCCACCCTCCGGGACTTGTCACAGGAAGCTCCCCAACATGGATGCTCACTCCATCCCCACCAGCAAGTGCGTGAGACAACTCGCGGCCGGAGACAGCAATCCTATGTAACCGATTCATGGGAATGACATCCACTACTTCTGTAATCTGTTAGTTAGAAGCAAGTCACAGGTCCCACCCACGCTCACGGGGAGGAGATGGCACAAGAGCGTGAGTACCAGGAGGCAGGGATTTGGAGGGCCACCCTAAGAGTCTGTCCACCACAGTACATTTATAAATACTCATAATAAAAATACTCAAAGTGTCTTAAAAGTAGTATATGTAATCTGATCTCATGTAGAGTATTGGACATTTGTGTTACTGGTTTTTTGAGCAATTTCTACACCGAACAGGGGGCTCGAACTCACAACCCTGAGATAAAGAGTCGCATGCTCCACTGACTAAGCCAGCCAGGTGCCCTGACATGTGTGTTATTATTTTTTTAAAGATTTACTCATTTTAGAGAGAGAGAGCATGAGAGAGCACGAGTAGGGGGAGGGGCAGAGGGAGAGGGAGAAGACTCTCTGCAGAGCAGGGAGCCCAACGCAGGGCTCGACCCAGGATCCCGAGATCATGACCTGAGCTGAAGGCAGGCACTCAACCGACTGAGCCCCTCAGGTGCCCCCATAGAGATGTATTCTTATATATGTCCCAAGCTCTACACGGGTAAATATGAAAGTGTGTGATTTGTGGAAAAATTTGTGCTGGGTGTTCCAAGAGGTGGGAAGCCTCACAGAATTCTTAGCATTATCACAGTGTGGTAAAGATGAATTGTTCCCTCATATCTGTCCCTCTGCCAGTAATAAGACTTCCTATTGTAAAGGGGGTGGGGGCCCGCAGCCTCCTAGAATAAAGACTACATTTCCCAGAGTCCCTTGCAGCTAGGTGTGGTCATGTGACTAAATTCTGGCCAGTGATGGTAGTGATATGTACACTCCTGTTCCTTTTTCTCTTTCCTTCTTCCTATTGGCTGCAATGTGACCTACCATCCCAGGCCAAGAGGGTGAGGGCAATACTCTAGAGAGAGTGAAGCAAAGAGATAGAAGGATCTTGTTTTTTTGTTTTTCTTTTTAAGATTTTTATGGATTTATTGGAGAGAGAGAGAGACAGTGAGAGAGGGAATATGAGCAGGGGGAGTGGGAGAGGGAGAAGCAGGCTTCCCGCTGAGCAGGGAGCCCAATGTGGGGCTCGATCCCAGGACCCTGGGATCATGACCTGAGCCGAAGGCAGACGCTTAACGACTGAGCCACCCAGGCGCCTCAAGATAGGAGGATCACAAGATGCTGATGGCAATATGTTTGTTAAAAATGCATTTTACAGACACGCTGTGTATACATAGTACAGTATGTGTTACATAGAAGCAACACATGCAGTATAGAGTATACACACAAACACGGTGTGTATATGTGTGCACACGTGTGCATATATGTGCACACACATGCGTGTTCATGCACACACATGTTGGGATGTGTGTCTCTGCATATATAGATACATACATGCATATGCATACATAGAGAGAGAGGAAGGGGTAGGGAGAGAGGAAGGGAGGAAGGTTTCCTTTAAGGAATTTCCTTAGGCCACTGTGGAAGTGCAAGTCCAAAATCTGCAGGCTGGGGACCCAAGGAAGAGCTGCCATAGCAATTCAGATGCGAAGGCCATCTGCTAGTGGAATTCCTTCTTCCTTGGGGAAGGTCAGTCTTTTTGTTTTATTTGGGTCTTCAACTGATTGGACGAGGCCCACTACATTAGGGAGAGCAACCTGCTTTACTTAACAGTCCACTGACTTAAGTGTTAATTCCATCCAAAAACTCTTGCTTTTTTTTTTTTTAAGATTTTATTTATTTATTTGACAGAGAAAGAGATCACAAGTAGGCAGAGAGGCAGGCAGAGAGAGGGGGAAGCAGGCTCCCCGCTGAGCAGAGAGCCTGATGTGGGGCTCGATCCCAGGACCCTGAGATCATGACCCGAGCCTAAGGCAGAGGCTTTAACCCACTGAGCCACCCAGGCACCCCAAAAACTCTTCTTTTTTTTTTTAAAGATTTTTTTACTTATTGGGAGAGAGAGAGCACACAAACAGGGGGAGCAGCAGAGGGAAAGGGAGAAGCAGGCTCCCCACTGCGCAGGGAGCCTGATATGAGGCTCAATCCCAGGACCCCAGGATCATTATCTGAGCTGAAGGCGGACGCTTAACCGACTGAGCCACCCAGGCGCCCCATCCATAAACCATGTAAGTATGTAATGAGTTTTTCTATCACCATATTCTAATTTTAAAATATTTCTATCACCCTAAAAAGAAACCCAGTAGTCCTTAGCCATGGCTTCCCATTCCTCCTCCGCCAACCCCTCTTAACTGCTAACCTGCTTTCTGTCTCTGTGGATTTGTTTGTTCTGAACGTTTCTTACAAATTGAATCACGTGCTCTGTGACCTTTATGTCGCTTCTCTCCCTGAGCATCATGTTTTCAAGGTCCATCCACGTTGTAGCATGTCAGTACTTCCCTCCCTTTTTGGGCATAATAATATTCCAGGGTGCTGGGCTGGGGGCACATTTGTTTATTCCTAAGCCCCATGGTCTCCTGCCTGGACCAGAAAAATCGCCACTGCCCTCCGCTGCCACCAGTCTGCCCTCCCCGCAGCAGCCACCAGAGGGCACCAGCGAGCACCAGCGTCAGATCCCGCCCTCTACTCACAGCCCTCCAGTACTCCCACCTCCCTGGGGGTAAAAGCTGGGTAGTCCTCCCAGTGGCTGCCAAGGCCCTGCAAGAACCGCCCCATCCCCTCCTGCCCTTCCCTCCTTCCTCTCTCCCTCTCCCTCACTCTACTCCAGGCATAGGGCCTCCTCACTGTTCCTTCAACACTCCAGATATGGTCCTGCCCCAGGACCTTTGCTCATGCTGTTTTCCCCACCTGGAATGCCCTTCCCCCAGACACCTACATCGCTCTGCCCCTGATCTTCAGGTCTCTGCTTTGTTATGTCCTTATACATAGGAAATCTGTACCACCATCTGCCCCCCATGCTCCCAGCCCCTAATCCTACTTCAGCTTTCTCCACAACAGTTCTCACTATCTGACATACCATATACTGTATTCACACTTTCCCTGCTAGCCCCACCAGGACAGGGACGATTGTTCCGTGTCCCCAGCCCCTCAGTCAATGTCTGGCAGACGGCTCACAAGGTATATGTTGAATAGATGAATATCGTTCATCCTCTAAAAATCTAGAGGTATTTATTTACTTTTAGTAATCTCTACCCCAAACATGGGGCTCGAACTCATGATCCTGAGATCAAGACTTACATGCTCTGCCGAATGGGGCTATGGTGGGCACTGTGGCGCGTCCTGGGCACTGGGGGTGTTGAGTGGCATCCCCAGTCCCCACCCACTTGATGCCTGGAGCAAGCCCAGTTGTGACAACTACAGATGTCCCCAGACATGGCCCAGTGCCCCATGGGGGACAGAATTGCTCCTGGGGGCTCTCTACCGAAGCAGCGCAAGGCTTACCCATTCCACTTTAAAAATGAGACTTACAGCCAGAAAAAAAAAAAAAAAAAAAGAGAGAGACTTACAGCCAGCATGCTGTGCATAAGGTTCTTCTCACTGGGGTCTCTACTCCTATCCTCCCCTGTCTCCTGGAGGAAACCACACATCCCAAGGTCCTAGGGGCAACCTTGATTTACAATCATCCTGGTATCATGAAATTAACATTCGTTTTGCTTTCCAAATCATCCTGGTTTGCACTCTGGTAGACGGAGGCATCCACAAGAGCTGGAATCAGGCACAGTGTATGACTCAGCAATTCCCCTTCGAGGTATGTACCCAACAGAAATGCTGCTGGGACATGTGCTAGAATGTTCCACAGCGGCGTTAGTCATAACCGCTCCAAACTGAAAACAGCCCGAATACCCACCAACAGTGAAATGGACAGATACGTCGTGCCAGGGTCTTGGAATGTATACGAAATTCACTAGGAGCACCCCGTTAATTAGTGTCGTTAGAAGACACGATGGTGGTTTATTTGGGGTGGTAGTGACACCCCAGAAGATACATGGGGGTGTTTCTAGGGTTTCTGAAGGCTGGTCACAGTCTGTATTTTAAAGATTTATTTATTTCCTTATTTATTTATTTTGAGAGAGTAAGCGAGCACACTGGGGGGGGGCGGATCTCAAACAGACACCCCGCCGAGCCTGTGGGGTTCTATTCCAGGACCCTGAGATCATGACCTGAGCATAAATCGAGTCAGATGCTTAACCCACTGATCCCCACATTCTGTATTTTAATTTTCATGTTGGTTACCATGGTGAGCTTCGTGTCTGAAAGCCGTCAGATTTTTTTACATTCAACTTATGCCCTTTCTGTATATTGGTTAAACTTCAATCACAACTTTGCCAACATAAAGTGTTCCCATTTGGATGATACATCATAGGGACACCCTTCTCCTGGAGCAGGGGATGGCAAACTGCCACCCCAAGCCGAGATCCACCCTACTGTCTGTTTTTGTATGCCCCAGGAGCTAAAAGTGGTTTTTATATTTTTAAGAAGATCTATTTATTTTGAGCGAGAGAGAGAGAGAGAGAGAGAGAGAGCGAGAGCGTGCGAGTGAAATGAAAGGGTGGGGAAGGGAGGAGGGAAGGAGGGGCAGAGGGAGAGGGAGACAGAGAATCTCAAGCAAACTGTGTGCCGGGCATGGAGCCCCACGCAGACTCGATCTCACGACCTGAGATCATGACCTGAAACCAAGAGTTGGATGCTCAACCGACTGAGCCACCCAGGCGTCCCGTGGGTAACAGTTTTAAGAGTCGCCTCCTCCAGGCAGCCCTCCCTGATCCTCCAGGCTAGATCCTAACCCTGCCTCGTTCTGCTATCTCCTTGGCTCAGTCTATCTCTCCTTCTAAGCCCAATTTGAAAACTTCCAATTTGTGCTAATATTTGATCGACTATTTCCTCCAGCTGGTCCGCTCCCCCGAGGGCAGGGACTCTCCCAGAACATAACCAAAGAAACCTAGGAGCTCCTGATCCTAGGGATGTGAAGAATTCCAGGTAAAAGGTGGAGCCGGGCTGCACAGAGGATGGGTGTGTCGGCGGATGGGGAGGATTAGGGCCCCTGGAAAGTCCGCCGGCTGGAGGTCCTAGGGGCAGGTTAAAAACAAAGAAATGCAAAACAGTCGGCTGAGGGCTCTAACCAAGGCCCTAAGGGCGTGTTGGGTGTCCGCACAGAGTAGAACCCCAAAGAGGAAGAGACAGTCACCTTTACTCGTCCTCCCAGACTCTCCCTGTAAGCCTCCGTAACCCGGGGCGTCACCCACAGGCGAAACCCCTCCGGAGGGGAGAAGCAAGGCTGTCTTTTCCTTGAAGCCTCTGCAGAGTTCAGCGACCCTGGACAGCGGCTTTGCCCCGGAGCTACTGATCTCACCACTTAGCTTTGCCAGACTTCCCTAAACCTGTTTGCCCGACCCTCCCTGCGGTGCAGTATGTCTGTCCCTAAGGCTGCTTGGGGAGAATGCAACGCAACCCTGCTTTCTCGGGACTTGAAGGCAACGCGGGCCATCTTGCCAAACGGCACACTTCAGAGCTCTTTCCAAGCCATGCTGGATCCTGGAGTGAAGGGGAGAATCTGGAATACTGGTCCGGTCTGGGATTAAAATTTTGATGTCTTGGGGCGCCTGGGTGGCTCAGTCGGTTAACCATCTGCCTTCGGCTCAGGTCATGACCTCCTGTTCGTGTTCTGTTGCACTCTCTCTTTCAAATAAGTAAGTAAAATCTTTTTTTTTTTTTAAGATTTTATTTATTTATTTGACAGAGAGAGAGAGATCACAAGTAGGCAGAGAGGCAGGCAGAGAGAGGGGGGAAGCAGGCTCCCTGCTGAGCAGAGAGCCCGATGCGGGGCTTGATCCCAGGACCCTGAGATCATGACCTGAGCCGAAGGCAGAGGCTTTAACCCACTGAGCCACCCAGGCGCCCCAGTAAGTAAAATCTTAAAAAAAAAATTTGATGTCTCGTTCATCATGGACATTTATGCATTCGTTTTTTATTTTTTATTTTTTATTTATTTATAAAAGATTTTATTTATTTATCTGAGAGAGAGAGAGAGAGAGAGCATGAGAGGGGAGAAGGTCAGAGGGAGAAGCAGACTCCCCGTGGAGCTGGGATCCTGATGCGGGACTCGATCCTGGGATCATGATCTGAGCTGAAGGCAGTCGCTTAACCAAATGAGCCACCCAGGTGCCCTCCTTTTGATTTTTTTAAAGTGGTGTTAACAGAAAGTAGTGTTAAAACGTTAACTTGGTGATTGAGGGTTTTTTTTTTTAAGATTTTATTTGGGGGGGCACAAGCTGGGGGAGGAGCAGAGGCAGAGGGAGAAGCAGACTCCCTGCCAAGACCTCATTACAACATTATCCCATTAAAAACCTTATCTCCAAATACAATCCAATTCTGAGGTACTGGGGGTTAGGATTTCAGTATATTATTTTGGTGGTGTGAGGGGACACAATTCAGCCCGTAACAGGAGTAAATCCTTTTTTTTTTTTTTTTTTTGAACAGGAGTAAACTTTTTTTTTTAAAAGATTTTATTTATTTATTTGACAGAGAGATCACAAGTAGGCAGAGAGGCAGGCAGAGAGAGAGGGGGAAGCAGGCTCCCTGCTGAGCAGAGAGCCCGATGCGGGGCTTGATCCCAGGACCCTGAGATCATGACCTGAGCC
>CM052898.1:1778816-1799729 GCA_028534135.1 Potos flavus | reverse complement strand
GGGTCCTTCTGGGTCTGGCTCCTCTCACCGAGCCCAGTGTCCTCGGGGTCCCTCCACGTCGTCATCGTGGCAGGTGCAGGAATGGTCCTCCTTCCTGGGGCTGAAGAACCTTTCATTGTATGTAGACTCTAGTAAACCATGCCTTTCTGAGTCACTTGGTTCTGCTCTAATCAGCGGAGACTTTGGTCAAATCACTTAACTCCTCTGAGCCTCAGTTTTCTCCAGCACAAAGGAACGTAGTCAAAGCCGGGAGTGGAAGGAGGATTAAATTAATTAATTGATTGAAAGGGCGGTGGCCGACATCCTGTAAGCGCTCAATTCGCATCAAAAGGCAGATCCGGGGGGCGCCTGGGTGGCTCAGTGGGTTAAAGCCTCTGCCTTCGGCTCAGGTCAGGATCTCAGGGTCCTGGGATCGAGCCCCGCATCGGGCTCTCTGCTCAGCGGGGAGCCTGCTCCCCCCCCCCCCGCCTGCCTCTTTGCCTACTTGTGATCTCTCTCTCTCTCTGTCAAATAAATAAATAAAATCTTAAAAAAAAACCCGAAAGGCAGATCCGAGGGGCATGCAATGGCGACTTCTGGTCAGCAGGGGCCGCTGCCGTCGCCTCCTGGAAGTCGCAGCCTCTGGGCTGGCGCATGCGCAGCTGAGCCTCCCTGCAGAGGTGACTTTTTTCTCATGATTCTTCCCCACCCTTTACCTCGGCCTGTATTTATTACTGCAGACCCTGAACCTGGCTGTGGCTGCTTTTGCTGTCTGCTGAAGCCCGATTCCTTCCCCAGGCTTCTGCTAAACGTGGTTCTGGGGATAGCGGTGGGGACAGGTACCCTGCCACCAGCTGGTCCCATCACTGTAGCTCTGGGACAGGACACCTTTCCATGAAGGGTAACTGTGGACGGAAGGACTTCAATCTCACTATTCTTCTTAAATTCAACCCTGCTCATTCAACTTACACTAAATTGAATTTTCATAATAAGCATCTTATTCACTTGAGAACAGATTGACACTCCCTTTTAATGAAAACCTCTGCTTTTCGTCAGTGAAATGCCCCAATTTGCAAGGTAGTGCTGTGAAGTGCCTGATACAGAGCCCAGTACCCAGTGGGTGCTCAATCCATTTAAAGATTAAAATGTATTAAGAATGGGAAACTGGATACTGAAAATGTGTCCTTCAGGGGCGCCTGGGTGGCTCAGTGCTTTAAGCGTCTGCCTTCAGCTCAGGTCATGGTCCCAGGGTCCGGGGATTGAGCCCTGTGGGATTCGGGGAGACTGGTTCTCCCTCTCCCTCTACTGCTCCCCCTGCTTGTGCTCTCTCTTTCCCTCTCTCTGTCAAATAAATAAATAAAATCTTAAAAAACACACACAAAAAACCCGTGTCCTTCAAATGGCACATACATTTGCCTTGTAAATAACATCAAATGTGTCATGAACACAGATGTAGGTGTTTAGAGCCTCCGAATTAACCCCCTGTGTAAAGGCTATCAGTGCTGGACAGTGCTTTAGAAAGCCAAACGTGCAAAGCATTTGTGGGAAGGAGGGGTGCACAGGCTTCGAATTCAGATTCCAACGTGCATTGTTTTCTGAAGATGCACATCTTCCCTTCTCCCAGAGGTGTGTGTGGGGGGGAGGGAAGCAATGCAGTCCCTCTCCTTTTCACAGCGTGAGTGTGGGAGATTTATCTTAGGGTTTATTTTTGTGTGTGTGCTTATAAGAATATCATTCATGGATGATACAAGAAAGACTTCCTAAGAGTCTACGATGTACCAAGCATTGAGCTTGGCTTTTTATAAAGAATAAGGATACTGAATGGAATGCCAATTTGTTCCCTCGAGCCAAAGATCTGAGATAAAATAGTTTGTTAGGGTCAGATTAGGACACAAATGCAAAATACACTCGCGAACCTCCCTCTAGGGAGGAAATGAAATAGAAAATGAGATTGCACCTGGAAAGCGCTAAGCCCCGCGCCTGAGGCATGGCAAACCATGTCCCTGAAATAAATATTGTATTAATAGCAGTGATAGCTAATTAAAATAGTTGACCTGTATTGGGTGCTGTGTCAGGCACTGATCTTATCCCTTTGAATGTATGTAACCTTACTCTCCCGCAGTGAGGTAGCACTGATTACCCCATTTTACAGATGAAGAAACTGAGGCACGGAAAATCGAAGGACCTAATGTAAGAACAGGTAAAGTGGGAGGGATAGTCACGTGTTTTGTTGATTGTTATAGCGACAGTTACAGGATTTCTAGTATAGTGGATGGCCCATCTATCTTTCTGGGATAAATGATTAATACCCGCTTTCAAAAAAGGTTTTTGTTTTGAAATAATTATAAGGCAGACAGTTGCAAAAATAGTGCAGAGAGGTCTCGAGGATCCTCGCTCCACCTTCCCCCGGTGGTTTCATCTTACATAATGGCAAAACCAGAAAATTGGCTGTCGTACAATCCACGGACCCTTTTCACACTGTAAAGTGCTTTTCACAGAAGTGCTTGGCATTGTGCAAGCTGAGATAGCCGCCACGATTAATATTCTCAGCTAAAACGGCGCTTTTCACCCAAGGCACCTGAGCACTGCTTTCCGGAGGCGTACTCCCAGCTCTGCGTCGACCACCTCCCCCGGGAAATCCCGCGGCCGCACTGTCGCCTGAAGGGTTAACCCGAGGAGCGCTTCCTTGCGCCTGCGCGGGGCGTTGCTTTTCGCCCCGCCCCCGCAGCGCGGTCAGATGACCCGCCCAGCCGGCTTCTGCCTATAAAAGGTCAGGTGTTTACGTCAACGTTCTCTTCCGCCGTCGTCGCCGCCATCCTCGGCGCGACTCGCCTCGCTCGGATCTGCCTGGGAGAATCCACCGCCATCCGCCACCATGGTGAGCAGCGCCGTCCGGCTGGTGGCCTAGGAGGGCGGCGGGGCTCCCGTGGCACCGGCGCTCGCGGGTCTGGAGCGCTGGGGCCGCCCGGACCCGGAGGAGACATGGCGGCGCCGGCGGGCCCGGGGCGGGGGGAGGAAGCGGCCGCCGCCATGTCTGCGCGTCGCGCTGTTCGCCGAGCCCCTTCCTCGCTTCCGGGGGCGCCGGCGCCACGCGGGGCCCCGGACCGGAGCTGGGGCAGAGGCGGGGCGGTGGGGGTTGTGATGATGTGGCAGACGCCGTAATGGCGGGCGCTGTGTGGGGAGCGGGGCGAGGGCGAGCGGCCTTATGTAACCCGCGGGTCGCGAGCTGGGCTTGGTTTTCTGTCGGGGGCCGCGGGGGCAGGGAGGTGAGAGGACGGGGGTGGGCGCGCGGGGAGGAGAAAGGCTCCCCCCCCCACCCCCGTCGACGCTGGGCCGTCGTGGCCGGCTTGCCTGCTCTCCCTGCGAGCAGCTGACAGCGGGGCCAGCAGATGGAGGCTGGCGTCCGTGGGGGCAGCGCGAGCTCCCGGCCCCGTCTGGCCCCCAGGTGGAGGGGTGACCTTGGATTGCACGGAGGGCCTTCTGTGGGGGGGGGGAGCCGGGGAGAATCCAGCGGCAGCGCGGATGGGGTTTTGGGGGAGCGTCCTTTTAACTGCGCTGGTAACCGGGTTGCCACGGCCTCCGATGTGCCTGTCCGGCCGGAAACCTAGTGTCAGTTCAGGAGACTCAGTCCCCGGTTCCCGTCTGGGTCACTACTTCCCGGTGACGGGGCGAGTGACATTTTTAAGAGGGTGTCAGCCAGCAGATGGAGGAGTTCAGGCGCCGGCCGGGGCTGTCCCAGCTCTGACGCACTCCTGGCTGGGGCCTTGGCAGCCTGTATCGATTGAAGTCCCAGAGCCAAGTCCCAAGGCCGTTGGGGCGGGCCTGAGCTTCCCCCTCCCCCCGCGCCCAGGTGAACTTCACAGTAGACCAGATCCGGGCCATCATGGACAAGAAGGCCAACATCCGAAACATGTCCGTCATCGCCCACGTGGACCACGGCAAGTCCACGCTGACGGACTCGCTGGTGTGCAAGGCTGGCATCATCGCCTCCGCCCGCGCTGGGGAGACCCGCTTCACTGACACCCGGAAGGACGAGCAGGAGCGCTGCATCACCATCAAATCAACGTGAGCCAGCCCCGGTGTCCTGGGGGGAGCGGGAGGGGAGGTGCTCATCCAGGTCTTGAATGCGTGGGGAAGCCAGACAGTAGGCAGTAAATAGGACCACGTTCCTGGGGCTGCTGGGAGATGACTCGAGCACCTTGGGGGCTGGGTTCTTGAACTGGGAGGGAGAGTGCGGGGAAGCTGCTGACAGCCGGTGAGGCCCAGGGAGCCTTGGGGGAGAAGGGGGTTAGCCCAGTGCCTTCCCCCATTTCAGGGCTCCGGGGCTCTTGGCACCGTGTGGAGAAATCTGGGGTAGTGCCACAGGCATCGGGACGCTGCCAGATGTCCTGCCCTGTATGTGCTCCCCGCGCCCCATGACCATTTTTTGGCTTTTGGTGTCCATAGAGTGAGCCCCTGAAGCAGGGACTTGTAGCTGCCAGATGTTTTCAGTTGGTAGTTTCTGAGGTCTTTCTGGGTTGGTTGGTTTGAGATTTATTTCAGTGGGGATGGAGGTGGGGGGAGTGTGAAAGGTAGTGTGGGGTTTTTAGGTCTTGTTTTGTCACCCGGTCGACATTTGGAATCAGGTGTGTTGAGCGTGAGAGTCACCAGAACGAGGGGGCTGGACAGGTGGGCTCTGACGAGCTGCATTTACAGTTGGTACTACTGTACTAGGAGGGAGGTGGGCCTCCCTGGCTGAGGGCAGGGCCTCCCTGGCTGAGGGCAGGGCCTCCCTGGCTGAGGGCAGAGCCTCCCGGGTGGGATGGCTTTTCTGTGGGAAGTCGGAAGCCCGTTTGTAGAGAGGAGTAGTTACCAAGGAAACACCGGCGTCACTGGGAGGTTTAAAGAGGCCGTACTGAGTTTTCGGGCAGGCACCTGAGTTTATTCCAGGGGTCACAGGGAGGGCGGTGGAGATGTGGCTTCCATCCACCCAACTTGCCCCGATCTCCTCAGGGCTATCTCCCTCTTCTATGAGCTCTCGGAGAACGACTTGAACTTTATCAAGCAGAGCAAGGATGGCTCCGGCTTTCTAATCAACCTCATCGATTCCCCCGGGCATGTGGACTTCTCCTCGGAGGTGACTGCCGCCCTCCGTGTCACCGACGGTGCCTTGGTGGTGGTGGACTGTGTGTCTGGTAAGCCGGAGGTACCCGCGTGTGTGGTTTGGGATCCTGGGGTCCCCCCCACTGCCCCAGCTGATGGAGACGTCCGTTCCCAGGTGTGTGCGTGCAGACAGAGACGGTGCTGCGGCAGGCCATTGCCGAGCGGATCAAGCCTGTGCTGATGATGAACAAGATGGACCGGGCTCTGCTGGAGCTGCAGCTGGAGCCTGAGGAGCTCTACCAGACCTTCCAGCGCATCGTGGAGAACGTCAACGTCATCATTTCCACCTACGGGGAGGGCGAGAGTGGACCCATGGGCAACATCATGGTAGGTTGTTTGCCTGCTGAAGTTGAGGGTCTCGGCGGGCTTGCTCTTTGCCCCCATATTCCCAGTACTTTGTTCATGTCTTTCTAGGGGGAGCCGCAGTTGTTGCTCACACTCAAGGGCTGTGACCTTTCTTGGCGGGAGGGTGCTGGCCCTGGGGACTGTCGTGAGTCTAGGCTCTCTTGAGGACTCTTGGTAGCCCTAAAAGTGGGTTTGCTAGGAGCGTTAGGGTGACCAGGGAGCTTGGGCCATTTTTAGGCTGGTTTCACCTAGCACTGTTGGGGAGCTGCGGGGCGGGGGTGGTTCTGCCTGTTGACAGTGCTCTAAGGGTTAGCACGCACACGCACGCCCCGCCGCCGGAGGGGTGGAGCAGAGTTGGGCCTTAAAAATGATGACTAAAGTTTCTTCACTTTGACCTGATGGCTGCTGAAGAAATCTGACGTCTGAGGCCCGCAGTACTCCGGGGCTTTGTGCTTTCGGTGCAGCTGTTTCCGTTCATGGCATTTTCTCGCCCTCGCAGATTGATCCTGTACTTGGGACTGTCGGCTTTGGGTCTGGACTCCACGGCTGGGCTTTTACCTTGAAGCAGTTTGCAGAGATGTATGTGGCCAAATTTGCTGCCAAGGGCGAGGGCCAGCTGGGGCCTGCTGAGCGGGCCAAGAAAGTGGAGGACATGATGAAGAAGCTGTGGGGCGACCGGTGAGCACTGTAGGGGAGGTGGAGGGGCGCTCCGCGGTACTCCTGTGCTTTGGCTGGGGACCACCGGAGGTCTGTGGGCTCCTCCTGCCCACCCTGGTTTCGTCCGCCCACCTGGGTCTCCCCAGATCCTCCTCCTGTGGCTGAGTTGGTGAATACTTCTCTATCAGGTACTTTGATCCAGCCAACGGCAAATTCAGCAAGTCAGCCACCAGCCCTGATGGGAAGAAGCTACCGCGGACATTCTGTCAGCTCATCTTGGACCCTATTTTCAAGGTGAGCTGACGAGTGCATTGTGGATGGGCCTCCCCTGGGCTGTCTGTCCTTGGGTCCAGTGGCTCCCGGAGGACCTGTCCCCTACCACCTGTGGCTGGGCAGAGGCGGGTTGAAAGTGGGTGCTGGGGGAGGGGGAGGTAAGAGTGGTGGAGGTTCAGCCTCCAGGGCTCCACTCTGACAAGCTAGCCACCGAGGTTCGTGGGCTGAGAGGGGTGTGCCTTGCTGGCTGTGGGTTTAGTGGTGGGGAGGGGAGACTAAAAGTTGGGGCTTTGCTAGCAAGTTTTGTTTGTGAGCTAGGACACCTTTGTGGTCTGGGTGTTAGAAGAGACTCCTGTGTTGTAACAACCTATGTTATTTCTCCCAAAATTGTCAGGCGAGGCCTTTAGAGCTGTGCTGTTATGGACTTTCGTAGCACTGTCGTCGCTTTGCCTGTGGCTTAGGATTGTTGGGCAGGAAGCAGCCGCGGGTTTCCTGGTTCACTCTCAGGCCCACTGTGCTGTTTGTGTAACTTGTTAGGTGTTTGACGCGATCATGAATTTCAAGAAAGAGGAGACGGCAAAACTGATTGAGAAGCTGGACATCAAGCTGGACAGCGAAGACAAAGACAAAGAAGGCAAACCACTTCTGAAGGTGGGTGTGGGTGAGCCCTGCGGGGGGCTGCTGCTGGCCCTGCCCTCTGGTGCCACAGTGGCTCTCTGTCAAAGCTTCGATGGTCCCAGCCTCATCGCCAGCGGGGGGGGGGGGGGGAGGTCAGGAGACGTGCGGTGTCGGCCCGTCTGGGAGGAGCAGCTCCGGGGATCCTGCGGGCTGTGGGCCTTGCCTGAGCTTCGTGTTCCCTGCCGCAGGCTGTGATGCGCCGCTGGCTGCCCGCCGGGGACGCTTTGCTACAGATGATCACCATCCACCTGCCTTCCCCCGTGACTGCCCAGAAATACCGCTGCGAGCTCTTGTACGAGGGGCCCCCGGACGACGAGGCTGCCATGGGTATGTGAGGTTCACCTGTGCCCTGGCTCCAGAGTATTGGGCGGAATCCCGAGGGCAGTCTGCGGCGGTGGCTGGAAGGCGATGCTCATTGCCAAGTCCCGGGTCACGGTTCTGAAAGGGTGAGCTGCGAGGGAATCACACATTCCCCTTTGGGGATTTCTCTCTTCTCAGGCATTAAAAGTTGTGATCCCAAAGGCCCCCTTATGATGTACATTTCCAAAATGGTGCCGACCTCCGACAAAGGTCGGTTCTACGCCTTCGGTCGTGTGTTCTCGGGGCTGGTGTCCACTGGCTTGAAGGTCAGGATCATGGGCCCCAACTACACCCCCGGGAAGAAGGAGGACCTATACCTGAAACCTATCCAGAGGTAAGCTGCCCGGACCTCCTGGGTGTGTGCCGGGCTGGTCTGTTATCCCACGCCAGTCCCCACCTTCTCCCACAGGGAGGGTGGCAGGATGTAGTGTGGCCCAGAGAGCACGGAGGAACTAAGGTGAGGGAGGGACTGGTCTGGATGAGGCATGCCCAGAAGCAGTGATCAGGGCCCTAGTTAGGACTCAGACACACGTCCCTGAGCTCAGTGTGCTGGCAGCAGCAGCTTTGTCGTGTCGCTAGAGAGCCAGCACAGACTCCAGAGGCGGCGTCTGGTTGGCGCTAGTCCCCACTCCGGGTAGAGGTGGGGGAAAGAGCGACCTCCCAACTCCTTGGGGCCCTGACTTGCATCGGCTCTCAGGTTCCCATGACACCCCTGTCAGCCTTCAGTTGGGTGTGGAGCCCCACGGGGGCGGGAATGAGCAGGTAGCTTTCTGCTTTGGTGTGCAAGAGCTCTGGGACTCCTTGTCACAGAGCCTGGGTTGCAAGGCGAAGTCAGGGCCTGAGGCTCTGGGGGTGGGTTCACACCATTTCAGGCGGGCAGGACGGTCATAGGCTTCAGGTCATTTGGGGATCGCTGGTGTATTGGTGCTTGTTGTCTCCCCCAGGACAATCCTGATGATGGGCCGGTATGTGGAGCCCATTGAAGATGTGCCTTGTGGGAACATTGTGGGTCTGGTGGGCGTGGACCAGTTCCTGGTGAAGACTGGCACCATCACCACCTTCGAGCACGCCCACAACATGCGGGTGATGAAGTTCAGCGTGAGCCCCGTCGTCCGGGTGGCTGTGGAGGCCAAGAATCCGGCCGATCTGCCCAAGCTAGTGGAGGGGCTGAAGCGGCTGGCCAAGTCGGACCCCATGGTGCAGGTGGGAGGGCGCGCGGGCAGGAGGGAACGCCGCCTGCGGGAGTGGTTACGGGTGGCTTCTCCGAGAGGGATAGTCAGATATTGGGAAAGTCGGCTGTGTGGTGAGCACGCCTTTCTTGGGCAGAGGAGCTCTGCGACAAGGGGGTGGTTTCTTGCCCAGAAATCACCCAGTTTTTTTTCATATGTTAGATTTTTACGGGCTGTCTATAGAGTAGATTGTTTTAGGAGGTAATGCTGAGAACCATCCAAAAAAAAAATGCACGTGAGCTCTTGAGTTACCAGAAATCCCTATTTTTAGGGTGTCTGCGGTCTGCAGCTGTAGGGAAGCTTGGAGCCTGCTTTCCACCCATTCCCTAAAATTTCCTGGGATCCCTGAGCGTCCTGGGGTCCATGCCAGGGGACTAACTCTTCTCTTCGCCCGTTGCAGTGCATCATTGAGGAGTCTGGGGAGCACATCATCGCAGGGGCTGGGGAGCTGCACCTGGAGATCTGTCTGAAGGACCTGGAGGAGGACCACGCGTGCATTCCCATCAAGGTGATGCCTGGCTCCGGGCTCAGATGGCGGGAGGCCTGCTGTCCGCAGTACGGAGCGGGGCAAGTAGACGCGACGTAGTCGAGGGTCCTTTGCCCTTCCTTGATGTGTTTGTCAGATAAGGTGTGGTTTTAGGGAACTGTTCACGTACATTTTCAACAACGTTCTTGAGGTTGCAGCGTGAAGGGTTTGTTACTTTCCAGATGCTAAGAACTTTGACCTGAGGTTTCTAAAGCTAACAGGTCGTTGAGATTTCTGTAGCCAGCCTCAGGTCTGTTCGGTGCCTTGCTCTTACCTGCTTTTGCAAGGAATTGAGTTTACTGTCCGTATATAATGCTTCGCCCGTGAGTTCGATCAGGAGAACCCTGTGTGTTCCTGGGAGGTCCCTGCCGGGCCTGACCGTCACGCTTCCTTCGCAGAAATCTGACCCCGTGGTCTCCTACCGCGAGACCGTCAGCGAGGAGTCGAACGTGCTCTGCCTGTCCAAGTCCCCCAACAAGCACAACCGGCTGTACATGAAGGCGCGGCCCTTCCCTGACGGCCTGGCCGAGGACATTGACAAGGGCGAGGTGTCCGCCCGCCAGGAGCTCAAGCAGCGGGCCCGCTATCTGGCCGAGAAGTATGAATGGGATGTGGCCGAGGCCCGTAAGATATGGTGCTTTGGGCCCGACGGCACCGGCCCCAACGTCCTCACTGACATCACCAAGGGTGTGCAGTACCTCAATGAGATCAAGGATAGTGTGGTAGCTGGCTTCCAGTGGGCCACCAAAGAGGTGAGGGGCCGCTCGGGTGTCCAGCAGACGATGGATCAGTTAGCTGTGGGTTCTCAGAGAAGCCAGGGAGGCTCTCAACCTGTTGGGGTATTTTGGGGTCACCTGTCCTTGGTTCCCTGTGGCGAAGCTGGGCTGTGGTCTTGCCTTCTGGGAAGGGAGTTCTAGGGCGGTGGAGGTGGGCAGGACGCAGCAGGTCTGCCTGGGTGGAGACCTGGAGGCATTGGTGTGGCGCTGGGATCCCTCCCAGGAGGAGGGGCTGCAGTAGCAGGACCTTGACGGTGGGCTCGGCTCCTTCTGCAGGGGGCCCTGTGCGAGGAGAACATGCGCGGTGTGCGCTTCGATGTCCACGACGTGACCCTGCACGCGGACGCCATCCACCGCGGGGGCGGCCAGATCATCCCCACTGCCCGCCGCTGCCTGTACGCCAGTGTGCTGACCGCCCAGCCGCGGCTTATGGAGCCTATCTACCTGGTGGAGATTCAGGTAGGGAGGTCTGGTTTTTTTCACTTTTACTGGTTCCGTTTGGCCCAACAGCTGCGTGTAATACCTGTTCTCTCCTGACAGTGCCCAGAGCAAGTGGTTGGTGGCATCTACGGTGTCCTGAACAGGAAGCGGGGCCACGTCTTTGAGGAGTCCCAGGTGGCCGGCACCCCCATGTTTGTCGTGAAGGCCTATTTGCCCGTCAATGAGTCCTTTGGTGAGTGTGGGCTCGGGGCGGAGCAGTGGTCTGACAGGCAAACCTGGGCCAGGATACGTCCAGGCTTCACGTCTAGCAAGGCCTGGAGCCGGTCTGATGGGAGGCATGGATGGAATGTGCACAGTGCGGGTCTGGGCCCCACCCTGCCAGACTCAGGGCGGGGGGGGGGGGGTGGCAGCACTGTCGTGGGTGAATTTGTTCGCTCAGTACGCAGATCCCCGAAATGGTGAATTTGCAGGGGAAGAAAACCCTTGGGTGTGTAACTCGGTGAAACATTAAGGTCAGGGCCAGCAGAGTAGTTGGGCTGTAGCCCAGGTTCATGTTGCAGGTGAGCAGAGGGAGGGCCAGGAATGGCCAGCACCGCCTTTCTTACAAATCACGGTTTCTGAGCAAGGCTTGGGTGAGCTACAGGGTGAGAGTTAACATGTGACCCGATTCGGGTTGACCGAGGGTCCGTGATCTGTGTGGCTGCGTTGTCCCCACCTCCTCCGGGGCTGGGCCGCGGTGGAAGCGGAAACCAAGTCTGCGGAGCCTGCTAACAAGCCCTGTGCCTCCCCACAGGCTTCACTGCTGACCTGAGGTCCAACACTGGCGGCCAGGCCTTCCCCCAGTGCGTTTTTGACCACTGGCAGATCCTGCCCGGGGATCCCTTTGACAACACCAGCCGCCCCAGCCAGGTGGTGGCCGAAACACGCAAGCGCAAAGGTCTGAAGGAAGGCATCCCGGCCCTGGACAACTTCCTGGACAAGTTGTAGGCAGCCCTCCCCTGCAGCCCGCCACCCCGGGTGGGCCTCAGCACAGCCCCCGTACTGGCTGATGACCGACCACAGCAACAAGCCCTCGCATTCTCCATGACACCTCGAGACTGTCCAGACGGGGACGCGCCACCTGACAGGTTCTGGGGCCCACTCAGTGCCATCACTCAATGCGAACACTTGATGCCGTTTCTCTCGATATTTATTTCAAGATTTCAGAGGCAGCAGAAATGCCCTGGCAGCAGGGACTTATTTGGCCGGTGGGGGTGGGGGAGGTGGGATGGGACACTCAACAGTTTTTTTTTCCATTTCAGAAACTTAAATGTCCAAAAAAAAAAAAAAAATGACGCATTAAGAGGTTTATTTGGGTAAATGGCCCCTAGTGGATTTTCCCAAAGAAAGGGGGAAGGAACAAGCAGGTAGACCTTTTCTCTTTGGACAGAAGCTAGAAGGCAGGAAACTTGGTGCGGTGTCACCATGAGCACCTCCAGCTGTGTTAGTGCCGTTGGAATAATAAATTCGATATGGTGGTGACTGTGTGTCCACGTGACTTCCTTGGTCCAGTCAGGCTGCAGGGGGCCCGTGGGGCCAGTGGGGACCGTGGTGATCCTGCAGCTGCAGAAGGTTCGGCTTGATCTTGAAGTCTCCTCGGATGCCAGGCCCCGGTGCAGAGGCCCATGCAGCCCACAGTGCCAGCCTGTGTGATCGGTGCCTCTCGCCCCGGTGCTGTGCAGAGAGGCGGCTGCTGGCCTGTGTGGCTGCTCAGGGTCGAAGTGGGCCCTGTGCAGCCCGGGGACTGGCTGGCAGCTGGGGTTTAAGTACGCTTCTGGGCTGGTGGCGCAGGGGCCGCCCTACTGTCAGTCGCTGGCTCGGACAGCTCGACGTGCCTCTGTGGACTCAACTGTCCAGCGAGGGGAAACCACAGAAGAAAGCCCCCTGCCAGGCAAGGGGTCTTCGCTAACCAGATTGGTGGTTCCGAAAAGTTAAAAGTGACACACGTACCTCGTAGGTTCTTCTCTTAACCTTAGATGTTTAACGCTAGACCTCACATAGGACTGAATCTACTTCGTCCCTCGTCGTCGTCTTTGGATAGATGACGGCCAGAATGCATTGCTCCCAACAGTGATGCTGCACTTTGGTGGGAGCCATTTTGGGAATTTGTGGGGGGACTTCGGGTGTTCAGCTTAGGGAACCCTGTTAGCATTTAGAAGGCAGGAGCCGGGGTGATGGGGGTCACGAACGCGCTGGACAGCTCCGCCCATCCGAGGGTTGTCCTCTGCGAAGTCTCCCACCCCCGGCATCTTCCAACAAAAAGGCCTTTCGTGTTGGAAAATGTTATTTCAAAACCTGACGTTGCTTGACATGCACACAAGTATTTTTTGCACTTTTATAAACACTTATTTTTTAACATTTGCAGAAAAGTTGCAAAGATGTTACAAAGGCATGCTAAGTGACCGTTTACCTGGTTTTTTGCACTGAAGTCCTCACGGTTTCAGGATCCAGTCCAGAGATACCACATTGCATATAGCTTTGTGCATTTTTAATATCTAGTAATTTTGTCAAAAGGTAAGACTAAATTGAGAAGATGAAACTGTCTTAACTTTCCAGTTCTAAATTTAGTTTGGCTTGTAACACAGCACCTCTGTCCGTGTGCACGTTTTCAGTTGTAAAATTTAAAAGGATACCGTTGGTAGGGGCTGTCCTGACGACTCGGTTACATCTCTGTGTGCTTGTCCCCAAGCATCGACGTGTTACAAGAATGTGGGTGTATATCACTCCCTACACATGGTTTGTTTACTCTTTGTGTTATGCTTGTCTCTCTAGGCCAGTACTCAACTTTTTTAGTCTCAGGACACCAGGACCCCAAAGACCCTTTTTGTTTAAATGGGTTTTATCTACTGATATTTACCATGTTTAGAAGTTAAAATGGAGAGATTTAAAAATGTTTCAAAGGTAAACCCATTATGTGTTAACATTTTTATGAAGGAAAGTACAACAAAAGTTGTGACTACCTTTTTGCAAATCCCCAAGATCTCGGTCTCAATCTGAGACAGCCAGATTTACATACCTGCTGTGTTAAATTTACGGTGATAACGTGGTTTTGGTTGGATTCTGTGGAGAGAGTCCAGCTTCATTCCTGAGCGTGGAAAAGAAGCCCTTTAATAAAGAACTGTTAACCGGGTAATTGTGGCTATTTGATGGAACACCAAAACTTGACAAGTAATTTTTTAACAAATAATTACAATGTGATATCTGAGACCATATTAACAAACTTCATTACTGTTAAACCCCATTGGCCCCTCTTGCACTTTGAAGGCGTCCTTTTCCCGTGCACGCTTTTGTAACACCGTTGGTCCCTTGGAAATACTGGCATAGCAAGTTTGCTGCTCTTTCAGATGGTAACACATCTCATTAAAAAATATTGAAAAGTCTCATTTGATAACAGTTTCATCAGAGAAGTGTTGAAGTATCAGGAAACTCAAGTTTTGAATTTTTTTTTCTTAAAAGTTAAAATTTACCATTTGCAACAAATCCTGTCAATTGTTTCCCTTGAAGTGACAGATGGGATTTGTTGGTTTTTTGAGAAAATGCCGGATACCCAAGTCTGATTTTAGTTTGTCAGATTCCCCCCGCCCAAGAAAAGTGATGTTCCAACTCATTAAGTGTGGGCTATGCACAAGTGACTTTCCAAAAAATGCAGTATGGGAAGGAGGAGAAAAAAGTATTCTGGAGAAACCTGACAGCAGACACTACCTGGAACCAGGTGACCAAGGTCAGTGTGAACAGCAATGTCCTGTTACTAGTCTGGACCTGGGGCGCCTGGGTGGCTCAGTGGGTTAAAGCCTCTGCCTTCGGCTCAGGTCATGATCTCAGTCTGCTCAGCAGGGAGCCTGCTTCCCCCTCTGCCTGCCTCTCTGCCTACTTGTGATCTCTCTCTCTGTCAAATAAAATCTTAAAAAAATAAACTTACGCAATGATGTAAAAGTGGAAAAACAAAACAAAAAACCCTTTAAAAAAAAGTCTGGACCTGTGATAGTGTCTTGAGAAGGGCATTTGGCCTTCCTCCCTAAAACCCATCACCCCAGTCTATGGGGGGGAAAAAAAAAGACATCCAATTGAGGAACATTCTACAAAATAAATGACCAGTCCTTGGAATTGTCAAAGTCATCAAAAAAGGATGAGAAACAACCAAGAGGACCATAAGGACTAAATATGTAGGATTCTGGATGGGATTGTGAGACAGGAAAAGGATGTTGGGGGAGAACAAATCGGAATGAAGTATGGACTTGGTTATGATAATGTATTACTGTGGGTTCGTTAGTTGTGACAAGTTTTCCATACTAACGTAAGATGTAATGACATCTATAATGTAAGCTGTAGTTAATTACTAATTACTCCCGTAGCAACGGCTACGGGAGAAGGTGCTTGAAGCAAGAATGGAGGAAGGCAATCTCCAGGCTGAGGGGACAGCTTGTGTAAATACCTGGGTGGGAGTGCAATGTTTGAAGTCAGAAGTCAGGCAGATGAGCTCGGACTGGAGTGAGCGAGGAGAAAACGGCGAGAGGTCAGGGTAGGTGGCGAAAGTCAAGACTTGGGGTCTTCTGTCGGATGGTATCTGCAATGTTTCAGCACTGGCTTTGGGTTCCGGGCTTCCTGGGAATGAACCTCAGCTATGCCTTTTACTGGCTGTGTGACTTCGGGTGGGTTGCTTAACCTCTCTGGGTCTCAGCTTCCCCATCTGAGAAATGGCAACATAGCCCACCTCCTACGACAGTGGACTGGTACATACTAACTAGCTGTTTGATCCCGTATCTTGGAGACAACACCAGTCAGAAGAATCAAGCATGGATGGCAACACCTGACCTCATTTGCATTTTTATTGATGCATTTGGAATGTGGGTAACATTTTACAGAGGGGGAAACTGCAGCTCAGGGACTAAATTGGTCTCAGAGTCCCCCCCATGAGCGGCCATGCGGGAGCTGGGCCTCGCGTTCGCGTAGCTCGTGCTCGGGGAAGGCAGGAAGAGGGACGGGGCAGTTCGGCACCGCGCCCCTCGTTTGCAGAACCCCCGTCTGCAGAGAGCGGGCGAGGCGACCCAGGGACAGGAAGCCCGCCTTCCGACTTCCTAAGTGTGACCGACGTCCGTTCCAGCCAATCGGCGGCATGAAGGCGAGCCTGCCGGCCAGTGGCAACACATCATCCGGGTTCGGAGGACAGGACGCCCGCGGGCTAGGCCTGGAGGAGCCCGGGGGCGGGGCCTCGAGAACGGCGGGAGCTCGGACCAATGGGCGGTGGGACCCGCCTTCCGGGGGGCGGGCCCTGGATGACGTGGTGGCGTCGACGCAGGTCGGTGCGTCCCGGCGGCCGAGGCGGCGGGGCTGGCGAAGGCGGCGGTGGCCAGCGCGGCAGAGGGCCGGCCGGGGCGCGGGGCTGCGGACGGTGCGGAGCGGGCTCGACCCGTGGCCGGCGGCGGGCGGGGGAGGCCGAGGCGGCGATTCTGGGGGGCGCGGGGGGCGCTCAGAGACCCCTGGGACGAGCCGGCGGGAGAAGGGGCTGGGTCGGGGCTTGCGAGGGGCGTGGCGGCCTTGGGGACGCTCGAACCCGGACGCTGAAACTTGGAGGGGCCTGTGGGGGGGCCATCGGGGTGCACCCTGGAGCTTGTCCGAAGTTGGGGGAGAGGACAACGGAGGAGACTCTGAGATGTGGCCCTTTGCGGGTGGGAGAGACGGGGTGCGGGCCTCTGCAGGGGTGCCATCGAGGAGCGGGAAAGCGTTAGTGTTGTCAGGACGGCTGAGGTCAGGGGGAGGCGACCGTGGGTAGGGGGCTGGCCGGAGCTTGGAAGCCACTGTTCAGCTCCTGAGGAATTCAGCACACCGCTGGGGAAGGTCTTAAGAAATCTGCGGAGGTCAGGGTTTTGTGGGGGGAATGACTGAGGACAGGAGAGGTTAAGGTCGCTGGTGGGCAGGGAGGTGGGGGTGTGGGCACTGGGACGACTTAGCAAGTTGGACAGGCTTGAGGGAGCCCCAGGGTTTAGGGGTGTGCAGAGTATGGGGGGAATTTGCAGGAATATGGGTGGCGGGCTTTGGATGGGCAGGTGGGGAGAAGCCTAGGAGGGAGAGGCAGAGAAGGACTGGGGCAGTGTGTGGGAGCCAGAGGTGTGGGCCTGGGGGCAGTTTCGGGGCCAAGCCCGCACAGTGGGGCTGCCAGCGACCTTTTGGGTGGTGTGGTGTCCAAGTGAGATAACGGGAAAGTACCTGGCCCGCCACATGTATGTGCCCTTCATGAGGAGCGTGGAACTTAGTTTGGGGGTGGGGTGGGGGTGGGGTGGGGGTGGGGAGGTTCCATGTAGCTAAGAGTTAATAGCCGACATCTCACTTCTTGCCTATGTCCCTTTCTCCTCCAGGGGCACAGCTAGGGGACTCCCTGAGGTCCTGTCTCCAGCCTTGAGCGAGGGGAAGGCCCCGGAAGGCAGATCGCCCACCATGTCAACGTTCAGGCAGGAAGACGTGGAAGACTACTATGAGATGGGGGAGGA
This sequence comes from Potos flavus, assembly GCA_028534135.1. NCBI lineage: Eukaryota > Metazoa > Chordata > Mammalia > Carnivora > Procyonidae > Potos > Potos flavus. Next base: position 1,782,799 of record CM052898.1, on the reverse strand, counting down.
GCTGGGCAGGTGAGCAGGGCTGGCCGCCGGGGCTGCGGGCATGGGAGGGGGGCACCGTGGGGTTTCCGGATAGTACCCCCCACCTGTCCTTCATCCTCCCCTCCCCTCCATCCTCCCGAGAAGGAATGAGTCAGTGGCATGTGCTGGCCCAAGGAATTTAGGCTTTGGAGTCAGGTGGCCCGGTCCACGCATTGTTGTTCTGACCTTCTCTGTGCGTTTCCTTTGGGGGAAAGATAGAATTGAGCACACGGAGCATCTGCCAGAGTTCCTGCCTTGCGGCGTGAGAGCAGTAGGTGCGGGCAGTGTCTCTTGGTAAAGGTCTGTCCCTCCATTTAATCCTTTCTCGAGGGAGGTGATTGATTTTCGTGCACGTTTGTAGGAGAGGCCTCCCGTCTGGGCTCACGTCCCTGCCAACTGTTTAGCATTCTTGTGGGAAAGAGCGGAGGTTTCCCATTCCAGCCAGGCAGCTGGTTTCCTGTCTGGCGGGACCTCGGAGTGTCCCCTGAGAACACCCGGCCTCCGATGAGCCGGGCACCACCCTTCCCCACCCGCCCCCCCAGCCTCAGACCTTATTTGGTGAGTTCGCTGCTGACCAGCCCATGATGTCACCAAAAGGGAATGTAATAACTGAGCCGTGCCTCACGCCTTGGCTGAGAAAGTGTTTCAGGCTCATTTGGGAGCCTGAAGTCCCTCCTTTAGGAATTTCCTTAATAGAATGGTAGAGAACGTATGCCGCTCGCCCCGCCCCCCAATCTCAGGTTTTATTGTTGGAAATGTGTTAGGTCCTCCCGTTGAGGGTGGCTTGGCCAGAGTCAGCCGAATGTCTCCTGTATGTTCTCCTTCACCCACTGATTCCACTGTTAGGAATTAATTCCACGGGATTATGTACGTGGGCAGACTCAGTGACCTAAGAACAGGGACTGTAATCGCTGTAAGGATTTTACAGGAAGCTTCTTCAGTGGTCCTCCCAGCCCCACGACCTCTCTGGAGTATCATGCAGCCATCACGCGAGCCAGGAAGCAGCCCGTGTAATGTTCGCCACCTCGGAAGTGGCTGGGTCCGTTTCAATAATTCATGTGTTTAATTTAACCCAGTAGATGGGACGGTTATCATTTTGCTTGTAATCGCAACAAAAATCACAGGTGGGAAATTTTACCACCTTTTCTGGCTAGGAAGCCTTGAAATCCAGTGTGTGATACACGCTCCCAGCACATCTCAGTTCGGACTGGCGCGCGGGCCACCGCGTGGGGCCGGTGGCTGTCATCTTGGACAACACGGCTCCACCCGACCATCCGGGAGGACACTGCGCGCTCCGGGCCGCAGTTTGTATGAATTAGAGATGTCGTTCGGACGTCCCGAGTTCTGTCTTTCTGTAACTTTTGTTCACCTACGAGGGGACGTACGAGGCAGGCGTGCTTGCCCTCCCCGTTTTGTAAAGAAGCAGAGGCCGAGAGGAGGGAAGCAGCTTGGCCCAGGCCTTACAGGGCTGGCTGTCTGGCTGTGTCTGTGTGTCCTACTCCCCTCTTCTAAGGACACCGGTCAGACTGGGCGCGGCCCACACCCGTGAGGGCCCTGTCTCCAGATGGTCCCGCTCTAAGGTGCTGGGGTTATGACTTCCGCATGGATTTTGGGGACCCAGTTCAGCCTGTAATGGCATCTTTTTTTTTTTTTAAGATTTTATTTATTTATTTGACAGAGAGAGAGAGAACAAGTAGGCAGAGAGAGGGGGAAGCAGGCTCCCCGCTGAGCAGAGAGCCCGATGCGGGGCTCGATCCCAGGACCCTGGGATCATGACCCGAGCCGAAGGCAGAGGCTTTAACCCACTGAGCCACCCAGGCGCCCCTAATGGCATGTTTTTGCCTGTTGCCGTGAACCCTGCCTTACTCCTCTTCATCTGTTAGTTCAGCTTAGAATAAAGCAGGGCAAACCAATCCTTACATGTGAAAATGAGGCCCCACGTCGAGCACTTAACCCAGCGCCGCCGGCACGAGGTGAACGTTCAGAATTCAATGTCTTTCCCGTGGGGGGTTTGTTGTGGGATTGGATGTGGGCCCGGAAGAAGGAGTTTGCCTGGTGCAGGCAGAAGAGAGGGGAAGGCATCTCGGGTTGGAGGAGAGTTCGTGGAGACGTGGAGGGGGCAGGAGCATAACGTACCCCGGGGGACCGTCGTGGCAGATACAGGAGGCGGGGGGGGGGGGGGGGCCGACCAGGGACGCTGCTGTTCTCAGCTGACCTGTGCACTTGGCTTTTGGTTTAGTGTTTAGTTTCCTGTCACTGCTGTCCCTGATCACCACAGTTCAGTGGCCTAGAAGGATGTGCAATGATGTGGAAGGTCCAAGAGTCCGGCTGGAATCTAAAATAGACCTGTAGGGCCGGTTCCCCCCCGGACCCCCGGGAGACCCGGCTCCTGCCTTTTCCTGCCCCCCCCCATCACCCCATCCTCCCTGCCAGCAGCGCGGGGTCTGCCCATCTCAGACTCCCGCTCTCTGCCTCCGTCTCGTGAGGACCTAGTGAGGACGCCGGGCCTGCTGGGCCCCTAGGGTCATTCCCACCTCGGGGGCCTTGATTTAATCCCACCTGCAAGGTCCCTTTACCAGGAGCAGCGATCTATGGACGGGTTCTGGGTTTCACGCATGGGCGTCTTCGGAGGGGCCTCCGTTCAGCCACAGTCTTAGTAACAATTGGGCGCCTCCCTCCTGCCCACCTTGAACGTGCCCCGTCTTCCGACTGAGCACATCTGTGCTGGCACCATGGGTCTGTCCACCTGCCCCACAAACCCCGGTGGGTCCCTCTGCCGTCGCCAGCTTCCGAGAGCCCGCATGCCTGCCCTTCCTTCCTCTGCGCCCTCCCCCGCATTTCCCCGAGATGCCACGTCGTCCCTTTTCTCTTGACCCCTGGTGGTACCTTGAGGTTTCCGTCAGGACCGTGTGCCTCGTCTTACAGTTGTTCCCCGTGGGGGTCAGCAGACTGCGGCCTGTGGGCCAATCCGGCCCCAGCCTAGTGTGGTCCTGCCTGCCTCTGAACTGGGAATGTTTTTTTATTTTTTTAAAAGTTGTAAAAACATACAAGAACTGTGACAGAAACCACATGGCCCATAAGGCTAAAAATATTTACTGTCTGGCATTTTTCAGCCAGCTCTTGAGTTAAAGTAAGTTAATGTAGCTAAGTTCCTGGATAGCAGAGTAATTTGGACATTGGACAGCTCCCTAGAGTGCAGGAAATAGGGTTTCTCTCTCTTTTAATAACCGCTGTCTTGAGATCTAATCTGCGTACTGTACGGTTCACCCATTTACAGCCTGCAAGTTAGTGATCTTTAGTGTATTTACAGGGTCTTGCAGTTGTCACCCTGAATGATTCCAGAACATTCCATCACCCGAAAGCAATCCCGTCCCCATCAGCTGTCACCTCCCCTCCCCCAGCCCCCACGAGTCCTCGGAGGAGCCTGGTGTGGGCGTGTCCCCCGCGTGGACTCACACCCTGTGGGGCCTTCCTTCTGTGTCGGGTCCCCTCCCTGAGCGTCGTGGGTTCGGGGTCCGTCCCCGGGGCAGCGCGTGGGGACACCTCGCTCCTGTCCATGGCCGAGGGACGTGCCTGCGTGTGGGGGACACACTATATTCATGTCGATGGCCGTCTGGCGGTTTCCCCCTTGAGGCTGCTGGGCATCGTGCTGACTGAGGATTTGCGTAGAAGCTTCTCTGTGGATTCCTGTTGTCATTTCTCTTGGGCCCACCCTGGAAGGCACTGCAGAGGCTCCGAGGCTCCTAGAGAAGACAGTGTCTAAGATCCCGTTTCCTTGGGCGCGGGCTCCGGCCCTGCCTCCTCTGTCAGTTCAAACGCGTGTGTGTTCCTCTTACGGCCAGTTGAATAAGAAGCCCCTTTGAGGGCACCTGGGTGGCTCAGTGGGTTAAAGCCTCTGCCTTCGGCTCAGGTCATGATCTCAGGGTCCTGGGATCGAGCCCCGCATCGGGCTCTCTGCTCAGCGG
>CM052898.1:1699823-1778316 GCA_028534135.1 Potos flavus | reverse complement strand
AGATGCTCCCCGTCACTGGTCCTGAGTGGAATGCGGGTCAAGATTCGCCCCACGAGGACGGCCGGAGTCAGAAGGACAGGCGGTAGCAAGGACGGGCGAAGCCGGGGAGAGAAGGGAACCCCGGTGCGTCGGCTGATGAACGGACCCACACACTGTGTTCCCCACGCACGGGCAGGTTCCCCGGCCACGGACAGGAGCGAGGTGTCCCCACACGCGGCCCCGGGGACAGACCCCGAGCCCACGACGCTCAGGGAGGGGACCAGACACAGACGGCCCCACGAGATGTGAGTCCACGCGGGTGACACGTCCAGACCAGGCTCGTCCGCGGACGGGAAGGGGCTCGTGCGGGCTGGAGGGAAAGGGGGGGAATGACAGCTGATGGACCTTTTGCCCAAGCACGATTCTGACCTTAGGGATGACCCGAAAGGGTCTCAGGGACCACCCTGCCTCCCACCCCCAGGGAGTCCCTGCCTTGCTTAGTGAACCACTGGTTAAGGATCCTGCCACTGACCAGCTGGGGAGCTCGGTCCCATCCTTGCCTCTCGGGGCCTCGCTGTCCTCATCTTCATGGCGGGAGGCAGATGGCCCCAACCCTCAGGAGGGAGGCTCTCTTTGGGTTCAAGCCCCTTCCTCCAGGAGGTTTTATGAAGGGAGGTGGGGAGAGACAGAGAGGGGGAGGATGCCCTGCCCCTACCCATCATTTACCTTCCCCTCTGCTGTCAGAGCAGCTGCCACAGGGCCTTTGCATGTGCTATATTTGCTTCCTTGAACCCTTTGTCTTTTTTTTTTTTTTCCGGTTCAAAAAAGTGCTTATTATAGCACAGGGACAGGACCCATGGGCAGAAGGAGCTGCCAGAACCCCTTTGGTCTTATCCAAGCCTCCTCCCTGTGGCCTACTTTGCCTAAACCATTGTGTGTCAGCTTGGATGTCCCCTCCTCCAGGAAGTCTTTCTGCTTCCTCCACCCCCTCCCTCTCCACAGGGAGTGCCAGGTGCATCTTACTCTCTGCTGTGTCCCCGGTTCACAACAAGGCAGGGCCCACAAAAGACAGGGCCCCCCTAAATGGTAGGGAAGGAACTAGTGAAAGAGGAATGATAGGAGGTCATCGAATTGAGCCGGTGGAACAAATGGGAAAACCGAGGCCACAAGTGAGCGGAAGCCATTAGAACACGAAGACGGCACTCCCAACTGTGACCTCCAGAGGCCTTCACAGCCCCCGCTCCCCAGCCCCAGGATCCTGTCCCTTCCTGGCTCGCGAGGCGGCCCGTGGAGGCCGAACGAGGGCTCCCAGAGATGTGTGTGCCCCGATCCCTGCAGGCCACGGACAGGATTTTAAGTTACGGACCTGAGCTGGGGAAGGTCTCCTGGATTTTATACTCTCCGGTGGGCCCCACGCATGGTCGGTCACAAGTCCTTCCCCTTTCCCGTCACCTCCCCGCTGCCCCGGACGGAGGCCGTCTCCTCCGAGCTCCTTTCCAACGGGCCTCACCCTTGAGCGCCGCCCCAGGAGCCCGATTTCAGCAAGAATCCTGCCAAGTTGGTTTAGCCAGAACCCCATGCCCACCCCGGTGTCTCCTCTCGGCGACTCCCTGTCCACTGAGCCGCCTCCCTTCGGCTGCAAAGCCACGCGTGTCCCCCCACACGACACCAAGGGCTCCCCCGCTGCGGTGGCCTGTGTGTCCCCATGACTTCCGCGACCCCCTGGCCTGATTCCGCTGGCAGGACCACAGCGGCCAAGACAGCCGAGGGACACAGAGAGCCTGTCGTCGGGTCAGCTCGTCGTGAAGGACTCCCTGCGCGGCTCCAGCCGGGACTGACCCGGTGCAGAGGTTAGGAGATGTCGCCGGCGCCGTGACCATCACTTGGAAGGCAGCCGCCAGGGACAGCGTGAACAGGGGACCCCGCCTGTGTCCTCCTCCCACCTCCAGCCCCTTCCGGGCCTCCGTTTCCTTGACTCCCAGCGCGGCTGCCCGTGACCCCTGAGCTCCCTCGGGCGCCTGGAGGGCAGCCAGGCGGGGACGCTGGTTCCGGGGTGCGGCCTCTGACCCTGTTCCAGCGGCAAGAACTTCCTGGGAGCCTCCTTGTGGGGCACAAAGCCCAGAGCACGGGTGACAGCGATGTGCCCAGACAGGGTGCCTCCTGGAGGCCTGGTGTCCCCGCGCCTGGCACACAGTGCGACCCGCCTGTCCCCAGACCCCACAGGTCATGAAGGGGGACCATCCGTGGCAGAGTGTTCGATTCCCTTTAGGTGAAACGTCCAGAACAGGCAAATCCACAGACACAGAAAGTAGGTTAGTGGGTGCTGGGGCCTGGGGAGTGAGTGCTCCTGGGACAGGGTTTCCCTTTGGTGAGATGGAATGTTCCAGAACTAGATAGTAGTGCTGGTTTGCACAACGTTGCGAAAGTTCTAAATGCCACTAATGGTAAATTTAGAAGAGAGAGAGAGGTCAGGTCCGCACTGAGCTCTGGGTCCCAGTAACACCAGTGCCGCTGATCTGGCCCCAAACCTTTGTCAGGGCCGGGCCCTCTGCTGGGGACGCCCTCCACCCACCCGCTGGCCGGACTGACTGCTGCTTCCCCATCGGGTGTCCGATCAGAGAGGACCCCTCTTTTTGGGGAGAGCCTGGCCCCTGGTCCTGGTCCCCAGGGAGATCCTGGTTCCCTGGGTCAAGCTCCCCCCCACCGCCGCCCAGCAGGCTGGGAGCTGCAGGGGGGAGCGGGACCCTGCAGGACCCCCAGAGCCGGCAGATGAACGGAGGTCGTCTCAGTCCCAGCTCCTGCCACACAGCTCCTAAACCCCTGGGACTTCCTAGGTGAGAAGAGGGAGAACCTTCTGTCCTCGGTTCCTGAATCAGGTCCGGAGTGCTCAAGGTGAAGGTGGCGTCTTTTGCTGTTTGTGACACACCCTTTAGCTACACCTGCGTCTCTGCCAGTGGGGGGACTTTTGGAAAGCTACGGCCACAGGCTGGGGGTGGGGTTCATCATGGATGGTCAGAGGTTAATCAATCACGCCTGCGAGAGGATGCCTTGGGTGGGCGATGGGGACGCGCCCCTCGCACACGCCCTGACCCCCCCATCTCTTCGGCTGGCTGTTCCTGACTCAGATCCTTTGTCGTGATCAGGTAAGAACCACAGAAACCTTTTTGAGTTCTGCGAGCTGCTGGGGGAAGGTTGAGGGAACTCCTGATTTTTGGCCACTTGGGACAGAAGTGTGGGGGAGAGTGGCTCGTGGGGACCCCTCCCCCAGCCTGGTGTGGTTAGTGTCGGTGTGAGTGTGGGGAGACTGTCTTCTCCTTCAGTCGTAGTAATAATAACATATCTGATATTAAATTATTACTACTATTACCTGCTGACTAGGTTTGATTCCAGGGGGACTGGGAGGTCACCTGAGGCGCCTGCCCGTCACCCAAGGTCACCTGAGGCTGCCCAAGGTCACCTGAGGCCACCTGCCCGCACGGAGTTCAGGCCGGTTCGTCTGCTCCCAGCCCAAGGCCAGGGCTGCAGCTCGGGGAAGTGGACAAAAGTCACAAACCCCCCTTCCCAGTTATCGCTTCTTTATTTCCACATAAAAATCCCCCAAAGCTCATGGAGATGATGTCTGAACATCACGACAGTAATCATAACGGATTGTTTTTAAAAACCACAAAACTCGCCATCGTTAGGATGGGCGTGTGAGCTACGACTTAGGACGCATCCCATGGGTCCCGGGAGGAAAACCCGGTGTCCCTTTCCGACGAGGTCCGGGGTCCGTTGGCGTTCTGGCCACGACCGCCCCAGAGACACACGCTGTCCGTAAAGCCGCTTCCGACGGTCTGAATAATGGAGCTGTGGGCTGGGACTTCTCGAGCCTGGGGACAGCCCCCCCCACCCCGGGGTCTCTCTTGATCCCGGAGGGGCTGCTGCGGCTGAGCCGGGGTCCTGGGTCCCACGTGCCCGTCGTCTGTGGCTGCTGGTGGTCCGGAGGGCGGCGGGCCGGCTACCCCGGGCCGGGTGGACCCTGTTGTAATTTCTTGTGCGGCCGCAGGCTCCTCTGGGGTAGGGGGCTGGGGTCTGCCGCTCCTGTCCCCCTGTGGCCTCCCGGGGCGCGGAGCAGCCGAGGCGCCGGGTAAACTGCCTCGGATCCTGTCCCTTGGCTTGCAGCCAGGCTCCGGCCCTGGGGTCCACGTGCTGATCCCGGGGAGGGACAGCCGGCCACCCAGGCCTGGAGTCTGGGGCAGGCCACAAGCAGACGGGGGGCAGGGGTCTCTAGGAGGGCCGCCTGGAGAGGCCCACCTGCCGGCCTCTGCTGCCTCGGGCTATGGGTGACACACCTGGGCCCAGAACACGGTCCTGTCCTTTAGTTGGCATTCGGGAAACACGGCGGAAACACACGTTTAAATCCGCCCCCCCCCCCCCGGCCCCCAGGCGTCCCCGCCTTCCCGGGGCAGGGCTGTGACCGAGAAAATGCAGGCCCAAGCTCGCTCAGAGACTCGCCATTTTCCAACACGGGGGGCTCCGGGTGTTGGGGGCGGGTCAGTTCCTTGATGTGCAGGACCCTCTCCCGCGCAGCAAAATGTTGGGGATCCCTTTCCCGCAGCACTAAGCAGCACTGGCTCCTTCCCACCATTGGAATAACCCCACACACCTGCCATCCCAGGTCGAGAGGCATTTGACTTGGCCCCTGAGGCCAAGAACCTCACACTCAGTGCACATTAATTAATCTTGACCGCTAAGAAGCCGGCTTCGGAGGCAGGAGGAGGGGCCCGGAGAAGGGGCCCAGTCAACTTTCGCTCAGATTTATATAAAGAGACTCTTAAGATTGGAGGGGACTGCAGAGGGGCACGTTGTGCAAGCGCTTCCCAGCCTTTGCTTAAATGCCTCCACGGATGGGGAACTCACTACCTCTAGTGGCCGCCTGACGGGTGTTTGGGCCGCATCAGAAAAGTCTGTCTTTTGTCCAAGGTAAACTGTCCTCCTTTGATGCAGGTCCCCACAGCACCCAAGCCACAGGGACTTCCTTTCCCAAGGGAACTTCCAACTCCTCAAACCTGTAATACCCTGTATCTTCCTTCGTGAGGTTCAGAGCCCATTTCCCCTGGTGGGAGCCTGAGAGGCGCATCCCAACCCTGCATTGGGGGGATCAGGAAAGTGGGGACACCATTCCCTCAGGAGGAGGTATTGACCAGGACTGCCCTGGGGTGTGGCATCCATATTAGACGGGCTTGAGAATGTTCTAGAAGGGGAGGAGCGGGTTTTGTACTGAAGGGCTGGGCTAATTACTGGCAGCTCACCGGTGCTGCGGGCTCCGATGCTCCCAAAGAAGGAGAGTGCCGTGAGATGGGGGGAGCCGGTCAGATGAAAACCCATGAGGCGTAACGATGGGAGGTCCCCAGGGGACGGCACTGCTGGGGGGCTGAGCGTCCAAGCCCGATGCCCAGAGCGGCAGGGGCTGTTCTAGGAGAAAAGGCACGAGAACGAATCCAGATCCGGCCAGGGAGCTGGTGGGCATCGGGGGCTCCGACGCGGGCCAGGTGGCAAGCAAGAGGAGGGTCTCGAATCAGGACTGTGTGCAGTGGGAGGGGACTCTGAAGCCGTCAAGGACACCGGGGCCGTGCCCTGAGCTTCTTGCGCTTCGGCGGTGAGCTCATGAGCGTGGAAGGGTGGGGGGCTGAGAACCAGGTCCTTCTCTGGAACACACTAATACTGCGTTGTTTAAAAAAAAAAAAAATTTCAAGCAGCTAAAAAGGATGCTGGGTTTCAGAGACGGATGGAGGAGACTGGCATCCTCCCAAGAAGGGGACTCGGGACGAGGCGGGGATGAGGTCCAGGGCCAGAGGGCGTCTGACGGAGGTTTCTCGGCATCTGGAATCTTCTTTCTTGTCCTTCTCTGTATTCTTGTCACCTCAGGACAGGCTAGAGAGGGATAAACACAGGTCGGGTCATTATTATTGTTTTTAAAGCCAGCGGGCTTAAACTGTGTGTGGAATCCAAGAGCATGATGGAATCCGGCTTTCGGGGTCCTCGGCAGCAAGAGAGGTACCTGCTGTCTGTCCCCCACCTGCCACGTGTGGTTCTGAAGGGGACCGCTCTCTCTGTGCCTTAGCAGAATGGGCCCTGGGGCTGGCGCCTCCGATCAGACCAGAGGCAAGTTTCAAAGCAGCCCCTTGTCCTTCATCCCTCCATCCGCCGTCTATTCACCTACCCATCCGTCTGTCCATCCATCCATTGCTTCCTACAGTCTCTTCTTTTGTGTCTTTAGTAATTTTATTTTTTAAAAAGATTTTATCTATCTATTTATTTATTTAAGATTTTATTTATTCATTTGACACAGAGAGAGAGAGATCACAAGTAGGCAGAGAGGCAGGCAGAGGGAGAGGGGGAGGCAGGCTCCCTGCTGAGCAGAGAGCCCGATGCGGGGCTCGATCCCAGGACCCTGAGATCATGACCTGAGCCGAAGGCAGAGGCTTTAACCCACTGAGCCACCCAGGCGCCCCTAGTTATTTTGTTTTTGAAGATTTTATTTATTCATTTTCAGAGAGAGAAAGGGTGAGGGGAGGGGCAGAGGGTGAAGGAGAGGGACAAGCAGACCCCGTGCCGAACGAGGAGCCCGATGCGGGGCTCGATCTCAAGACCCTGAGATCATGACCTGAGCCGAAATCAAGAGTCGGATCTTCACCGACTGAGCCACTCACGTGCTCCTGTTTTTAATAAGTTCAAACATCTTTTTTTTATCAACCCTACCTGAGGTTTCCCAGGAGGGGCTGACTCTGCTGTTTGCTGTATCTGCCGGCTTTCGCTCATGGTGCGTGGCTTCCTCGCGTGTTCTGTGAGTGCGGAAGGAAAACTGCCCTCCGGGAGACAGACACTGAGACCATCTCGGAGACGCACCGAGAACTCGCTCCCACTCAGCGTGCCCAGGGCGGTACTGGTCTAAGATCATTTTTAATATTTCTCTCTCAGCTTGGGGCTTCCCAGGTCGAGAGTGGGGGGTATTAAGGCGAATGGTCGGGCCATGTCCCGGATTTGGGGGAGAGGGTGCGGTCAAGGATTAGCCTTCAACACTACACATTCCAAAGGAAGGGGTGGCCGTGTCCCAGATCCCGGGAGGTAACTCGGTCCTTGGAGTGCCCAGCCGGACGAGAGGGTCTTGGTTTACCTGGGGACCTGGGGTCGTGTGAGAGAGTCTGTGCTGACAATGTGATCTGGGGGGGTGGGGACCATCAGCCCCACCTCTGGAGGGGGTGCTTAGCCATGCCTAAGGGACTGCCCCCAGCAAATACCCTGGACCCCAAGACGCGGGGGCGTGTCCCTGATTGGCAACACGTCCTGCATATTGCCTCAGGCTCCTGGGAGAACCGACGGCTGTCGGATGCGTCCCCTGGGGGGAGCGACAGCTGGAAGCTCACCCCTGGTCTCTCCCGGCCCCGGCATCGCGCACCTTTGCTTTATTGCCGATGTCTCCTACACTGTATTAAATGGTGGGGCGCCTGGGGGGCTCAGTGGGTTAAGCCTCTGCCTTCGGCTCAGGTCATGATCTCAGGGTCCTGGGTTCGAGCCCCCCGTATCGGGCTCCCTGCTCAGCAGGGAGCCTATTTCTCCCTCTCCTTCTGCCTGCCTCTCCCCCTGCTTGTACGCTCTCTCTCTCTACTAAGTAAGTAAATCTTACAAAAGAAATTCTAAAAAACCCCCAACAAACCACAATCATAAGCACTACAGCTTTGCCGAGTTCCGTGGGTCCGTCCAGCAAACCTGAACCTGAGGGGGGTCCCCACGACCCCCAACACACAGAGAGGCGTCTCCTGGCATCTGGAGCAGGTGGGGACCCCGAGCCAGGCCGTGGCCAACGGTGTACCCGCGGCTGAGTAAGAAAGCCCAGGCTTGGGGCACCTGGCGGGCTCAGTCCGTAGAGCACGCGCCTCTTGATCTCAGGGTCGGGGGTTCAAGACCCATGTTGGGCTCTGTGGAGCCTGCTTAAAATTAAAATTAAATAGCCCGGGCTATATGGGACCTGGCTCCAGGCGGGCGTCTCACGGCGATGGAGTCCCCTGGAGGTGTGCGGGGACAGGCTGCCCACCACAGCGGAGATCCTGCGGTCCTAGGAGCCGATGCCTCCTGGCCCCCCGGCCCTCGACCCCCAGACAGTGAATCGTGGGGCGGCTCTCCCGCGGGACATCTGGACCATCAGGCACCAAGAAAGCTCTGCTTCCCACCCACCTTGTCTCCTGGTCTTGTGTGTCTGCAGCAGACCTGTGGAAGAGAGACGTCTTAGCACTATTTGCCCATCTGGATAGCCTCGGCCTCCGGCCGTGAGCCCCACGAGGGCGGCCGACACGGAGGGTCAGATGCCGGCCAGGGCAGCGGTGGGTGGCGGGGAGAGGGCCGGAGCCGGGCTGTGCTTTCCACCCATCCCAGGGCGACAGGCTGGAGGACTTGCAATGGCATTTGGGGGATGGGAGTAATGGCTTAATGGATATGGGGTCTCCTCTGGGGTGATGGAGCCTTCTGGACCTAGAGACAGGCATGGGATGCACAGCTTTGCCAGTGCCCCAAAGGCCCCCGGCTCGTGCACCTAAAAAATCGTTTGTTGCATGTGACTTTCATGTCTGTGAAGAAGCCCCCGGGGGGGGGTCGTGGGGGCCACCAGGGGCTTGGCCCACGGTGGGCGGCCGTGCCCTGAGCCCCTGCGGCCCCAGGCGGGCAGCCGCGCCCCGGAGAGGAGCGGACTTTTACATTTTACCGACTGTTAGTTAATTTATTTTTAAAGATTTTGTTTTTAAAGTCCTCTCTATGCCCAACGTGGGGCTCGAACTCATAGCCCCGAGATCAAGAGTCCCGCTGTGTACTGACTGAGCCGGCCGGGCGCCCCGACTGTTCATTTCAGCGGAACTGCTGGGCCCTGCGGGTGTCCCCGTGGGGACGGCCCAGGGTGGACGGGAGAGGGACCCCGACACTGACCACCCACGTCGGAGCCGGCCTCATGCCGGCCCTCGCCACCACGTTCCCGGTCCCCATCGTGGTAGCCCTGTGGTCGCCCAGAGCAGCCGTCGGGGGCTTGGCAGCCTCGCCCGGGGTCACCTGCACACTCACCTGTCCTCTGCCGAAGCCGCCTCTGGCTTCTCGTTGGACCTGGGCAGGACGAACTCTGGCTGCGGCCTGGCGCTGGGGACAGACGGAGATGGCGAGGGTGACACTGTGGCCCCCAAGGGCAGCGTGGATGGACCCCGGGGACGCAGAGATCCCCCAGGGATTACTGACGGCAGAGGCGGCCCCGGGGAAGGGGGTGTGAGTGGGGGCATGACGGGAGGAGAGGCCCTGAACGTTTATCTCAGCTCATCATCCCAGACCCCTCGTGCCCTCGTCCCACGGCCCTCGTCCCGTGGACGCTGTGACCCTGTGCCCTGACTCTGGCTTTCGTGGGGGCTGGTTTCCGTTCCCTCCTCGGCTAAGGCTTGGGAGGCCAGGGGGCACCACTCAGGGAGACAGAGACAGAGACAGGGAGAGAGAGATGGCGAATTTCACGTGGCGTGTATTTTACCACAACAAAACATTAAAAAAGAGAGAGAGAGAGAGAAAGAGAGAAAGAGAGACAGGATGGAAGGCAGAGGGGGAGAGGAGGAAGAGAAGAGGAGGAGAAGGCTCGAGTTGGTGCATCCCACCTGCCCTCAGCCTCCCTCTGCGTGGCCCACGGCTCGTCATTACTGACAGACACTGGGGGAGGCCACCATGCCTTTCCTCCTCGTGGGGCTCATTCGCCCACATCACCCCCCACCGCAGGGTCCGCTCTCCTTACTTGCTGAGGTGTCCTTCTCTTTGGCCATTCGAGGACCCTCTGGACCAGGATTCTGTCTTATCCACCTGTTTCCCCGAGGCAGGCAAGGGCCTAGCCCCAACCCTTTCCCAGACTTGCTGTGTGGCCTTGGGCAGGCGCCTTGCCCTCTCTGAGCCTTGGATCCCGGGGCTTTAAGACACTGTTCAGAATCCTGGCCCTGCCCTGCTCTGGGGTTGAGGGGCGGGGGCGGGGGTGGAACAGTCCCGGGGTCCTGAGATCACCATTCACGGTTATGCTACTGATGAAAATGGAGCCGGAAAATTAGTGGGGGAGACTGGATTAGAACCCCGGTCTGATTCAAAGTCCCCAACGAGGCCGTGTGTGTGTGTGTGTGTGTGTGTGTGTGTGTGTGTGTGTGTGAGACTGGTCCCCGCTGAGCCAAAGCCGCCAGCTGCCCCCCCACTCTGGGCCCGGCCCCGGCCCCGGTTCCGCCCGACGTGACCGCCCCCCTGCACCGACCTCTCTCTCCTGGCCTTGAGCCTCTCCTCTTCGTACCTGGAAGACAGAAAGGAAAAGCGCATCAGACGCGGCCCTCCTTCCCCCGTCCGCGCGCTGCCCGGGGACTCCCTTTCCTCTTGGGAACAGAGACACAGTCTCATCGTCAGGTCTGAAAGACACACCAGGCTTCATGGCAGAGACGGCCGCAGAGGACAGGCCGCGGAGGACAGCCCGATGGTCTTTGTCACGTTTCCTGCAGCAGCTTGGCCAGCCCCCCGCCCCCCGCCCCGCCGAGCAGGGAGGATGTGTCTTGCTGGCGTATTCCAGCATCGGGTAGATACAATTCAGCACATTTTTATTTTTTTGGCCTGATTCAGCCCCAGCAACTACACGGTGCCGTTAGAAAGTGGCGCCCTCGCTGACCGGCCCCTTCACCAGGGCTGTTTGCCTATAAAAGGCTAGAGAGCAAATATTTTCCACTTTGTACACTGGTTTCAGCCACAACTACTCATTCAGACGTTGCTCGGAAGCAGCCATAGCGGATCTGTCCGTGGACGGGCCTGTGCCAATAAAACTTTATTGGTAAAACGAGCTGTGGGCCGTGGCTTGCTGGACCACACGCCCTCTCATCTCACAGGTGCGTGTTTCCCTGTGTTTCCCTCTGCTCTGTGGCTCCCACTCATGTCTGGCTCCTGGGCATCCAAGAGGGGAGGTGAGGAACCCCGGGGGAGGGGCGTGGAGGGTGGGGGCGGGCGACACTCGCACGGCAGGTGGGACACTCACTGTAGCACGCACTCCGGGATTTGCACATGTTCCATGGGGATGAGCTGTTCCAGATCCTCCAAGCTGTGCACGTACTGGATCTTATTGATGAATTTGACGCTGGCAGGAGGAGGAGGGGGGAGAGGTCTGCAGCCCAGGCCGGGAAGGAGCGCCGGCTGACAGGGGCGTCCCGAGCACTTCCCATCGAACCTCCATTCCTGCCCAGGCTAGCCTCTACCCCCGGCCCTTGTGGGATGGACACAGCACCCGGGGTCAAGGGCAGGATCCCTGCCGAGCTTTGTCACCAGCTGCGGCTTTGAACTCATGGTTACTATCATTTTTTTAAAGATTTAATTAAACCTAAGTTTGGTACAATGCAGAATATGCTTCTTTTTCAAGGTCAAATAATTTTTTCTAAATGACAGAGAGAAGACCTGGAGAATACAGCCCTACAGAAAATAATAAAATAATTGAGTAATGGTTTTAAAAAAAAGTAAGATAGAGCCCAGGGTCTACAAAAGTGTGCTAAGGCGTTTCCTATCTATTTTTAGAGATGAGATAAAAATTCGGCTCCGGCTTTGGCTTTTCGGGGGCCGATGTGAAGGGAGACACGTGATGAATTACACAGTTCACGGCGTCCATCGGGGAAAAAGCAAGCAGTCGCTCGGCAGAAGCGACCGCAGACCCTCAGGGCGGCCGAGGGCTCCGCGTGGTCTCCGCTTTCCTCGGCTCGTAAATGGGGAAGCTCGCTTTTCTCTCCTGCTTCCTTCTTTTGCTCCGGAAGCTCGAAAATGCAACCCTCAAAATTCGACGTGGGAAAGCAATCACCAGTGAGTGAGTTATCTGCCTTCAAGGCAAGTGTCGGGTCCCGGTTGGGGGATACTGAGAGGGGAACCCCCGTTTGGCCCCGGGGGTTCATCATTACGCACACGGCCCATGATGAGCGTACGACTCACCCGATTTTGCCAGTATGCAAATATTTGAAGGTGCTGGCAAGTCTTTAAACACAGACTGGCTGAGAGCATCTCCTGGCAAATTGTTCACGCTGAGAGCGTGACCCTTTCAGAGGGCGGACCTTCCCTCAAGCTCATCACATGTCATTCACCACGAATGTGGACGTGAAGGGTGTTTTTTTTTTTTTTTAAGGTTTATTCATGTAAGCAATCTCTGCACCCCACGTGGGGCTCAAACTCACGACCCCGAGATCGAGCCCCGGACACGAGCTCTATCGCTCAAGTCGGCCAGGCGCCCCTTGAAGGATCTCGATTCAATTCAATGCTTTGAATCATGTTAAATTAAATATCAGGTTTATGTGATCGACTAGGGCGTTTCACATGACGGATTTTGTTTTACTTGATCTGCATATCGGGGGGTTTTATACGGTGCAATAAAGGATTAACCAGCAGGTTAGGGCGCTCGAGCCCCGCATGGCACCGAAGGAACAGCGTCCTGCTCGTGGGAGGCGGCGGGTCGCACTCGGAATGCCCGCCTGCTAAGAGTGCCATTTGCGCCTGGGCCTTGAGCCCTGCCACATAGTCCGCGTTGAGAATGTGACCTCTGGTGGGCGACGCGGGCACATCCCATCACAGTGACCTCTGGGCCGCCCGAAGACAGAAGCTAAGGTCGGCCGCTTGGCTACTGCATCCCCATGGGGCTAAACCCTGGTGAAAACCTTGGAGAGCAAGGTCCTTCCTCTGCTATCGTCACACATCATCACAGGGACAATTGAGGGCTTTTGCTACCCATCTGTGGGAGGGGACACCTTTGTCCTTGGCCACCTTCCATCTGCATCCTGCCTCCGTAGCAAACGGTAAGACCTTCTCTGCGTTCTGCGAGTCCTTCCAGGGAATCATCACAGCGGAGGGTGGTCTCGAGGACCCCCCAGCACACCCGGCTCGTGACGTTATTGCCGGGAGGGGCTCGGACCCTCCTGGCGTCCTCAAGGTCCCCGCGCAGATTCTGGAGTGGATGGAGAGGGGCTCACTTCTGGGGGACTGGAGTGGGCTAGCGACCTGGCTGCAGATCCTGGCTGAGTCCCTTGACCCTTCTGAGCCCCAGGTCCCTCGTCTGTGCCACGGGTTCGCGACAGAATCAGCCCCTCAGGTCGTGGTTGTAAACGTGGAAAGGTATCCAGCGTTTACCACGGGAGGGCTGCCTGCTAGCATTTTTCCCGTGTTCCTCCCTTTGGAAACGGTTTAAAGCAACAATACAGGGACGCCCGGGTGGCTCAGTCAGGGAAGCGTCTGGCTTCTGCTCAGGTCATGTTCCCAGGGTCCCAGGATCGAGCCCGGCATGGGGCTTCTTGCCCAGCGGGGAGCCTGCGTCTCCTTCCCTCTGCCTGTGGTGCTCCCCCTGCTTGTGCACATGCACTCTCTCTCTTTCTCTTTTTGATAAATAAATAAGTAAAATCCTTAAAAAAACGTTCGGCGTAAAGCAGCTGCAAAATACACATTACAACGGCAGACGCACCCGACCCGGGAGGGGCGGGCACAGGGCGCAGCCCTTACCTGATGAAGGGCCGGGAGATAGCCAGCACCGTGCGGATGAACCAGGAGGGGTGCACGATGATGAGCGACTTCAGGTTTTTCCGCAATCTGGGTGGGGGGAGGTTGGGGGAAGCAGAGGAAACGCCCCCGGGAGGGCGGAGCTAACAGGTGCCGCCTCCCCTACCCTCCCCCCTGACTGCCCTGCCTGTCTGCGGTTTGGGGCGGGCGGGGGCTGTGAGGCTGGGCCCCTGCGCCGAGGCCGAGGCCGGGGGCGGCCGCCCTGACGTCTAGTCCCCGAGCCAGCTCCTGCCTGCGTGGCCGCGCTGCCTCCCGCTCCTGCACCACCTCCTGGGGCGCCCTGGTTCTGACCGCCGGCTGCGGTGATGGGGGCGGGCTGAGGACCACGCCGCCTCCCAGGGCCCCCCCCCCCCGGCCCCCGCCCCCCGCGGCGCGCACGCACCTCCTGTCGATCATCTGGTAGCACTTCTTCAGCCAGCCGATGCCCGGCATCCTGCGGCGGGGCGTGGCGCCGTTCAGGTAGACGATCATGTAATCCTCCGCCACCAGCAGTTCCAGGCTGCTGATGACGTACCTGGCCACCGGGGCACGGGGGAGGGGGGCAGAGTTAGGGAGCCGCGGCCCCCCGCGACCGAACCCCAGGGGCACCTGCTCGCGTGCGCGTGGCCGTCCCGGCCCGTCCCACATCAGTGTCAGTGCGCAGAACCACAGCGCACTCACTACTGTATGGAGCACTTACTAGGCACCACGTGTTTTCCAGGCATGACCTCATCCAGTGTCTCTAGGAATCCTGGCCATGGGGGGGGGGGGTCTCACGGCGCCGGATACAGCCGGGGAACGTGCACCCCCCAGCGGACAGCCCAGTGCACCGGACGCGAGGGGTCTGGGCAGTCTGTCCCTGCCCCCACTCTCTCTGGGCGATTTTCGAAAAATCCTTTCCTCTGGCTCAGCGTCTACCTCCCCGCCTGTAAGTGGGGGGTGGGGTGGGGGTGGGATCCCTGGTTTCTGGGGCCCCTTCCTGCTCTGACCGGTCATCCTCTGAACGAGGCGGCACCCCGGCCCCACCGGGTAAGAAGGGACTCTTCCTAAGAACAATCATAGGCGTGATCATGGTTTACGGAGCCCCTTCTGTTACGGGCCAGGACCCGTGTCTGTCTCTGTCATCACAAAACGGCACGCGGGGGTCCCCGGCCCGGTGACGACGTAACCTCCCCGAGTCTCAGGTGCTGCCCCTGTAGCTGAGCAGCCACAGCCCCTCCCCCGGGGCCCTGCCGAGTGTGGGAAGCGCCGACCGCGCGGCCGGGGGTGGGGATGGGCGGTTCCCTGCAGCTGCGAGAACCGTGGGCGTGGGAGGTGGCGGGGGTGGGGGGCGGCTTACAGGAAGAGGTTCTCCATGATGTAGTGGTAGTCGGGGGAGCTGCTGTCCGGGAGGAAGCAGGCGGCAAACACGATGATGGCGTTGAGACCTTCCCCGTAGTACCCTGGGGAGAGGCCACCAGGGAGTGGCTTGCGGTCTGAACAGCCCTGTGCTCTGGCCCAGGCCCCCACCTCCTCGCCAGCCGGGCCCCTTCCCAGAGGGTACAGCTCCGAGTCCTAGCACCTTGGCTGGGGGAGGCAGCCAACCCTTGAGCTGTCCGGCCCCCCTGGTGGGCCCCCCTGTGTGCTCCCGGCCTGTCTGCACCTCCCCCTCCCAACATCCCTGCGGCTCAGATGAAGAGACTGACGTTCACAGGGGGCCTCTGATGTTCTGCAGTTGGCTGGCGGGAGCCAGGAGGAGCCTGAGGGCTGCGGTCTCACCTCCGTGGGTCACTACCCTCATGTAGGGCCGGATCATGTGCAGGTCAATTCGGTGTTCTTGTTCTCCGATGATCACCGTCCTCCACAGGCGCCCATTGGCGGCACTGCCGTCCTCCGCTGCACCGTCCCCAAACAAGTCTGCGCTGTCCCCGGGCATGTTCTTGGCGGCGGCCACGGGGGTGTCATCTGGAAGCAGGCCGGGGTGAGTGGAAGGGACGCCTGAGTCCAGACCTTTTGTCCCAGCCTCCCGCCCAGTACCCCTCTCCCCTGCTGCTGGTGGACGTGTAACCCTCATCTTTCTCCCGTGACACTCGTCCATGTGCTTCTCCCTGCCCGGAGGCCCTGCTCGTGCATTTGCCCCTCCTACTCTCCCTCCATGGCTCAGCCCAAATGCCGCCTTTTCCAGGAAGCCCTCTGGGGCTCCCCCTTTGCTGGCCTCGAAGAGCACTCTGTTGGTTTTGGACTCCAAGCCTCTGAACACCCGTAAGACGCAGGGAGATCGGATCAGCGATGGAAACCCCCAGCGCAGGGCAGCCCAGGGCCGGGCGGCTTCGTGGCTGAATTCCAGCAAACATCTAAAAAGGTAACACCAGGGGCGCCTGAGTGGCTCAGTCAGTTAAGCGTCTGCGTCCGGCTCGGGTCATGATCCCAGGGTCCAGGGATCGAGTCCCGCGTTGGGCTCCCTGCTTGGCCGGGAGCCTGCTTCTCCCTCTGCCTCCGCCCCTCCTCCCTGCTTCTGCTTTCTCTCTCCCGCCGCCCCACCCCCTGCCCAATAAATAAATAAAAATCTTTTAAAAATAAAAAGGTAACACTAATTCTTCTCCCTCTCGGCACTGCAGAAAATTCGGGGCGTCCTGGGTGCCAAGCAGGTCTCCTGGACCCCCCACTCGATGCCAGGAGCCCCCAGTGTGACAGCCCCAGACATTCCCACACGTGGCCCCATGACCCCTGCGGCAAGACCGCCCCTCAGGTGAGACCCCCGCACCCCCGCCCTGTCCCAGCCCCTCACCCTACTTCCCTCTTGGCACCGACGACCGGCAGCAACGAGCTTGGGCACGTGTGTTTTGTTGTCCAGCGTCTGTCTGTCTTCCCGCCGGCTGCGCGTGGGGACCGGCACCACCCCTCCTGCCATGTCCCCGCCGGCCGCCCCGCACCTCGCTCAGGACCTGCTCCTGCACAAATTCTCCCCCCACGCCCCTGTGCCATCAGCGGGAGGCCCTTCCCTTTGGACTGGGTCACCTTTGAGAACCACGTGAAAGCCACGACCCCCCGGAAAAACCCGCAAGCCCACATGAGAAATGCGTGGGACGCTCTCGGGGCTGCTCCGTGAGCCCCGGGTTGGAGCCCCAGGGCACGGAGGGAGAGGCCCCGGGCCTCACCTTCCCACTCCAGCTCGTTGCCGTTCCCCAGGAACTCCAAAGAGTCAGTCTCGTCAGGGGTCTCGATGTCGTCCACGTTGATGTCCAGGTCGTCGGGGGTGTCCAGGAAGTCGTCGGACAGCAGGGAGCCCTCGCTCTGGTCCAGGGAGATGTTGATCTCCGGGGCCACCAGTGTCTTCCGCTTCCGATGAGCTCCGTTGAAGTTCAACGTGTTGGGAGGGGCTGTTGGGGAGACAGGAAGGTAAGACGAAATCACTGTCGCTTCTTTCTTTGTCTCCCTCCCGCTTCCCGCCCTGGCCAGAGCTCCGCCCCATCACGTGGGATGGTGAGAAGTCAGAGGCCATCCTTTGAGGCAGGCAGGGTTCAACGCTGGAACATTCTACCCTGCACACACCTCGCCTCTCTAAGCTTGACTTGCTTTTACCATCTGCCAGATGGACGGCACTCACGCGGGGTAAGTCGGGTCAGGGTCGCACGGATGGGCCGCGGACCGGCCCCTGGGTGCCCCGCCCGGCTCTGGACCCGCCAGTCTCTGCGGCGATCGCTGTTGTCTCTCCATACGGCCGTCAGAGAACACCCCTCTTCCCCCCCCCCCCCCGTGCTACTTTTCACCCCTCTGTGAGGTTCACCTCTTTAATAACCGGCACGGACCACGCCACGTGGGCCAGGGCCTCTGCAAAGCGCTCTCACGTTGCAACTTTGCAATGCCCGTGCGAGGCGCGTTCTGTCATTACCCCCTTTACCGGGTGAGCAAACTGAGGCACGGGGGGTGTGGGTCCTTCCGGATCTCCCGGGAGCTGGTCGGGGGGGGGTTTGAGCTCACGGTTTGAGCTGCTTTCTTCCGGACACTCTTAGCTGGGACTCTGGTCTCCTTGTAAAAAGTGGCTTCCGTCCCCGCCCCACCCCCCCCCCGGCGGTTAGAGCGGATCCCACAGCGAGCGGAGCAGAGCTGGCCCCACGGAGGGGCGACGGAGGTTACCTTCTGTGCGAGGAAGGTGCCCCCTCTGCAGCCCCCAAGCCAGCTCGAGGGAAAGAGGCTGCTCTCCCAGAGACCTTGGGAAGTCGCCCCCAGTTTCATGGGTAGACAGTGAGCGCCAAATAAATGAGCCAGCAGGGGAGCCCACATTCATTGATCTATAAGTAAATGGACCAGCTCCTCACTTGTTTTTTTCTTTGAATTTCTCCAGCCCTAAGCCACTGGTCGGCGGTGACTGGTCCATGAGACACGGGGAGGGAAATGACATGATGTCTAGACCTCACCACGACCTGCTGCGGCAAGACACGTCGCCCACCTTACAGATGGGACCCTGAGGCAGCGACTGCCAGGACCACTGGGTTGGCGAGGGCAGCACAGTAGGTGGGGAGTGGGGAGTCAGGCGTGCTTGGTAGAAACAGGGCTACCTCTCCCTGAGGGGGTAGAGCTGCAGGTCACGGCACGGTGACAGGGAGCCCCAGGCTGTTTTCCCACAACACTTCTCCCCAGGAGGGAAGCAAGGCAGTGGTGATGTCCCCGCGTGGGCCCACGGGACTGAGCATTGAGCCGAAGAGGATTGTTCTCCAGCCTTAAAATCCAATAGAATTTGCACTAAAAAAAAAAAAAAAAATCTAACAGAACATGTCCCGCCAAGCTTCGGACTCGCTGGGACTGATGATCCTTTCCTTCATTCCCATTTCTTCTTTTTGGAATCAGAATATCTATCCCCTGCCTGTCCCACCATTGCATTTTGGAAGCAGGTAACCTGTCAGGTGTCACACGTTCACAGCTGAAGAGGGATTTTGTCCCAGGATGAACCACACCCAAGTCTTCCTCTTTATGGCCCTCAACTGATTAGATGCGGCCCACCCATATTATGGAGTGCAACCTGCTTTATTCAGAGTCTACTCATTTAAATATTACTCTCATTGAGGAAGTGACTCTCAGCATGAACATCTAGAATAATGCTTGACCACGTCTCCAGGTATTGTGGCCTGGCCAAGGGGACACATAAAATTAACCACCGCATCTTCTCCATCTCCTGGACTAAATAAGTCTCAGCAAAGTCCCTTTGGCCATATGAGGGGACATTTGCAGATTCCAGGATTAGGATCTGGATATCTCTGGGGGCTGTTATTCAGCGAGCCACATGTAGGAAGTGGGGTTCAGTTATGACACACCCCTCATTGTACAGAAGTAGGAGACAGGGGTCCAAAGAGGATGAGCCCAAGATCTGGGGACATGACAAGAACAGGCAGAGCCTGGCACTCAGGTCAGAAGGAGGACGGGTCCTCTGGGGTGCCCCAGAAAACTGGGACAAGTGGTCCCCCTCTCTGGCTCATAGGCAGACCGGCTCTTAGTGCTGTGTGATGTTGGGGATGTGGCTGTCCCTCTCTGGTCAGTCTTTCCTCCGAAAAGGTGGGCGCTGTGATGAGCCACATGGGGGAGATGCAGGCAGAAGGGGGGCCCCCAGCAAGACTCTGAGGAGATGCCACAGAGGTGAAGACATGTTCAGGGCAGCTCTTCTGGCTGCCCTGGACACCCTGTCTCTGAATTCTGGGGTCTAGAACCTCAGAGCCCTGAGCCCTCCTGAGCGCTTAGGGCAGCAGAGCCTTCCCAGGGCTGACTCTGTGCTGGGCAACCCCTGGGCACTTTATACATGTCACCTCATCAAATCCTTACATGCCCCCTTCTGCAGGAAGCTCACTACCTGTATTTAATAGATAAGGACTCAGAGGCACATAGAGGCTGAGCAACCAGCTCAAGGACACACAGCAACACCACATGCCAGCTTCGTGACCGGGCCCACACGTGCCTCACCCATTCTGGCTGTTTTCCCTCCAGGCCCCCGAGCAGACAACCCCCTTCCCTGACACTCCGCCCGGGAGGCATGGCCTCTGACCCGTCTATAGTCTCGATCTCAGGCAGAGCGAGATCTGCAAACAGCACGCCCGTTGCCGCACACCCAAGTGGACACTTACAGGATGTGTCTTCCGTGTGGCTGCCAAGCGGGTCCATCCCCGTCTCTTCCGGGAGTGGCCTGCAGACCCAGCCGAGTGCAGACATCAGCCACCGGAGCGCAGGGAGGAAAGAAGGAGCAACAAGACTCGGTTAGTCCTGGGGAGCCCCTGGCACGGAGCGCACCTGCTCATAGACAGAAAATCTTAACACATCAGAGTCGGAGGGCTCCCTTCAGATCGTCTCGTGGATATTAGGCTGTTCTTTCCTCCTTTTGGGTGCAGAAAGCCAAAGCCCAGAGAGAAGGAGGGTCTCATGCAGTGTCACAGTTTCCCTTTGGAACAGATGCAGTGCTTTCCAGGGGTGACCCTGCAGAGTTGGGTCTCCGATGAATTTTGGCTACTAAATGCCACCAGAAGCTGTCGCGGAAACACGGCCATCAACCGAAAGAGCCCTCCGAGGTCAGTGCCAGAACGGTTCGAGCAACAAAATACATCACGGGGTATTGGACTAGAAGCCAGAAGTATAAGATAAAGTGTCCGTGAGTCCATAAAGATGTAAATAAATGACTGAATAAATAAATAGGGAGAAGAGACAAATTTTCAGTGCAGAAGTCCAAATAATGTCAAGGGAATCCTTCCCTGTAAGCGTGGGCTGGGGAGGGGGACAGCATGCAAAGGGGAAGCGAGTGACCGAGCAGGGGAGACTCTGGTCGCCTACCTCAGCCAGGGGGCTGAGGCCAACGTCCGCGGTGACAAGCCATGGCGACAGCATGGCCCCCTCCCCGGAGATGGGGTCAGGAGAAGGGCACTTGACTCGACAGTCTTTCTCCCCAGACCCATCCCCTCGGTCTCACCATGGGAAAAGCCCCAGACAAATCCACGGAAGGGGCTTCCTATCAAACCCCTGCCCCATCCTCCATGCCACCGTCAAGGGGCGTCAAAATCCAGGGAAGTCTGAGATACGGTCCCAGCTCAGAGGAGCCCAAGGAAACGTGACGACTCCGTGTCACGTGGGAGCCTGGGACAGGGTCCTGGGACCGAAAAGGGACACTGAGGGAAACTGAAGAAATCAGAGTAAATTGTGGACTTTGCTTACTGAGAACATATTGACGCGGGTCTATTAATTGTAACAAATGCACCCTCCTAATGCAAGACATTAATCACAGGACAAGCGGAATACAGAACGTATGGAAACTTTCTGTAATATTTTTGCAACTTTTCTGTAATTCTAAAGCTTCTATTTATTTATTTATTTACTTTTTTAGACACACACACACACACACACGCACACACACGCACACAGAGGGTAGGGGGAGGGGCAGAGGCAGAGGGAGAGACGCAGACTCCCCACTAAGCATGAAGCCTGATGCAAGGCTCGACCTTTCGAACCCTGAGACCATGATCTGAACCAAAATCAAGAGTTAGACGCTTGACCAACTGAGCCACCCAGGCGCCCCAAAATAAGACCTTTTTTTTTTTTTTCCTGGCAATACCCGGGCCCCTCTGGGGCGTGAGAGCTCAGGTTTCCTGAGTTTGACCCAGGCGCTCGGGCTCCCTCGCTCCTGGGGAATACCCGACTGGAGGCAGAACTTCTGCAGAGCCGGGGGGCTCCCAGAGGCTGTGGCTGCAGGCCGCGCTGACTCGGGGAAGCGCTGCCTCACCTCGGAGACCCGGCCGTGCGCGGGGAGGTGTGCCCGAGAGGAGGGCATGGACTGATGGCATGCGTGTTCCTTTCCTTCCGAGAAAGATTCATTCCCTCGCCTCTGTTCCTCTCCGCACCAGGGCTGGTTCGCTTCCTCCTCTTCTGCTCCCCTCCCTCCCACTCCTCAAACACCCAGGGTTCCTTGAACAACCACTACCCCCCCGCCAGGTGCAGTGGAGGGTCTGGGGGGTAAGGGGAGAAGGGGACCTCGCTCTGCTCCATGCAGGTCAAAGGGTCACGCTGAACCGGCCCGCAGGAAGGGAAGACTCGTGGCTTGCCCCCGTGTTCACAGCGACGTGATTCTCAGCAGCCCAAAACGCGGAGACACCCCAGATGTCCATCGACAGATGAGCAGATACACACAGCGGGTCCCCCACGCGCGAGAGCGTCCCCGGCCACGAGCAGGAGCGAGGCCCCCCCACGCGCGGCCCCGGGGACGGACCCCGAGCCCACGACGTGCAGGGAGGGGACCAGACACAGAAGGCCCCACGAGGTGTGAGTCCACGCGGGGGACACGCCCAGACCAGGCTCCTCCGCCTGGACAGGAAGGGGGCTCACGGGGGCCAGGGGTGACGAGAGGCTGCCGACGGGGATGAGGTTTCATTTTGGGGAGGTGGAATGTTCGGGAATTCGATAGAGGTGGGGGCTGCTTGACACCGTAAATGTACCAAATGCCACCGAGTGCGCGCTTAAAACTGTTGCTTTTCTACCCTGTGATTTTTTCCCTCAATTAAAAGAAAAACAAGCCTGGAGGGGCACCTGGGTGGCTTAGTCCATTGGCACAGGGCATGATCCCAGGGTCCTGAGATCGAGCCCCGGATCGGGCTCCCTGCTCGGAGGGGAGCCTGCTTCTCCCTCGGCCCCTCCCCCTGCTTCTGCTTGTGCTCTCTTTCTCTGTCAAATAAATAAATAAAATCTTAAAAAGGAAAAAAGAAAGAAAGAAAAGAAAAACCACTTTAAGTTTGCTGTCACATCAGAGACGGGAAGCAACAATTTTGGATTTCTGTCTTTTCTTCAACCACTGCCCTCTGTGAGTGGTAACCACCCGCCAGGAGCGGATTGCGGGCCGCTCCTGCTCCCCCGGGTGCGGGAATGTCGTTCTGGCTCCTTCTGTCATGTCCACTGCCTGCCGGGCGCCCAGCGATGTCTCCGGCTGCAATTCCCGGGCGACAACGAGCTAAGTCGTGACTTACCCCACGGGCGGGGCTCTCGCTGCGTGCCGGCTTGGGATGGTCACCGTATGACCTTACTCGCTCCTCACAGCACCCCTAGGAGGC
Source organism: Potos flavus (assembly GCA_028534135.1). Lineage (NCBI taxonomy): Eukaryota > Metazoa > Chordata > Mammalia > Carnivora > Procyonidae > Potos > Potos flavus. Next base: position 1,755,715 of record CM052898.1, on the reverse strand, counting down.
AGGGAGGAGCCCACTGCGCAGAGGAGGAAACTGAGGCTGGCCGCTGGCCTCCCCCGCCCTTCCCGGGGGAGGGGAGTAGTTACAACCCAGGGGCGGTCATTGCTCTCTACCGCCCCCTTGTGCTCGTTCAGCACACGTGCACCGACCCCAGTGGGGACCTCGGGAAAAATCCCCCGGCCCGGGAGCCCCATCCTCCCCTGTCCAGCCAGGGGTCCTCTGGACCCCCTTGTCCTGCCCCCACCTCCCCCTGCCGGAGGGAAGCTGCACTGTTTTGCAGCCCGGGCTGTCCGGTTCCTATCAGGATCGATTCAGCCTCCCAACCCTGGACAGGTCCACGCAAATCCGATGTTGGCCACACCTAGCAGGACGTGGCCCGGCGACAGCTGAGAGGTCAAGGCGGGGAAAGCACCCAGCTGCTTGGTGCAGACGGGGAAACCGAGGCCCCAGGGAGCGGAGCGGATGTCTGAGAGAGCCTGGGAGCACACTCCCGCTCTGCCACTTTCCGCCCTTCCCACTCCGAGCCGGTGGTCCGCATCTGTAAAGTGGGAATGGAACTAGCCCGTCCTTTCCGCTCAGCTAAGAGGGCCCTGGGCATTTCAGACCCGCCGGTCCCCGCAGGCCGTGAGCCGCTGCCTTGGAATAAGTCACGGGGCTGGAAAATCCATCTACTAATTTCTGCTCAGGTCATGATCTCGGGGCCGTGAGATCGAGTCCCGCAGCGGGCTCCGCGCTCAGCCCAGAGTCCGCTTGAGATTCTCTCTCTCCCTCTGCCCTTGCCCTGCTCCCTCTCTCAAAATAAATAAATAGATAAAGATACATACTCATGTACAAAATAATATAGAAAATATGTAATAAACTCTCTATATTACATATAAAATACATGTATATATGATTATATGTAATTGCACGTACTTGTATGTATAACACAAAAATATAATAGTATATGTTAATAAAGAATGGTAAATTAATAAATGCAGTAACACAAATATAAATAATTTCTTTTTAAAAAGATTTTTAATATATTGATTTGACGGAGAGAGAGAGAGAGCACGAGCAGGGGGAGCGGCAGGCAGAGGGAGAAGTAGGCTCCCTGCTGAGCAGGGAGCTTGATCTGGGGCTCGATCCCAGGACCCCAGGATCACGACCTGAGCTGAAGACAGACGCTTAACTGAGTCACCCAGGCGCCCCAAATAATTTCTATATAAATATATAATTATACAATATGACATATTATGTAATTATTATATGATTTTAACACAAATATGATTAATAATATATATCATATATATATAAAATGGAAAACTATTGGTTCTGTTTCTTTGCAGGGACGCTGATACCAGAAGAGAGAAAGGTAACAATGGAGTAAACCAATAGATGAAGGAAGCCGATGGCGATACTCGCCACAAAGAAAATAAGCCAGAAGAAGGGGAGGAGAGGAGGTGCAGTTGTGGGCAGTCAGGGAAGGCCTCTTTGAGGAGGCGACTTTTGAATGGAGACCTGAAAGCAGGAGGCTGGCAGCATGGGAAGACTGGCGGAAGGGCATCCCATTTGGGCAGAGCCTCGGAGGCCGGAATGAGCTTGGAGAGTCCGAGGACCGGAGCAGAGAGGCGCGGGGGAGTCGCGCGGAAGGGATGGAGGGTGGGGAGGGGATGGAGGGTGGGGGAGGGGACAGAGGACTTGGGGAGGGGATGGAGGGTGGGGGAAGGGACGGAGGGTGGGCGAGGGTGGGCGAGGGGACGGAGGCTGGGGGGGAGGAGGGAGCTGTCCTGGGGGTGGGAGGAAGTCGTGAGACCAAGGCACCAGGCAGAGCCCGCGGCATGCAATGGTTGTTGATAATGTTCGAGCTCATGCTGACCTGGAAGCCGACTCAGCGGGACTCCAGGCTCCACGGAGGAGAAGCCCAGGACGCGGGACATCAGCCAAGCAAATCCCACCCTGCCAGCTGAAAACTGCTATTTCCCCCAGTCCCGGGAAGCGCTCGTATTGTGCGGTAAACTCAGAGTGGATCCAGAGGGCTCCCCGCAGGCTTGCTCAGCCCGCCACGGGCCAGCCACGTGAAAAGTGGGCTTTCCTTTGCGTGGGAGGCGCCCAGTGTGACTTCCTCTTTCCATGCTGGGTTGAAGTCTGTCCCCGCAAAAGATAACTCAAGTCCTAGCTCCCAGTACTTGGACCCTGACCTATTGGAAATAGGGCCGCTGCAGGTGTAATTAAGGTACGAAGAGACCATCCTAGGTTAACGGGGCCCTAAATCCAGTGAGCGGCATGTGGACAAGAACAGGGGAATTTGGAAGCAGGCGCAGGGATGGGGCCATGTGAGGACGAGGCAGAGACTGCAGGGAACCCCCAGGATTGCGGGCCGCCCCAGAAGCTGGGAGAGACGGGAAGGAATGCCCCTTCCGAGGGAACAAGGCCCTGCTGACGCCTTGACTTTGGACTTCCAGCCTCCAGAATTGTGCAAGAATCCATCTCTGCTGTCTCATGAGCCCGCAGTGTGGAATCCAGATCTCTCACCGGCACCCCTCCAGGACGCGGCATCGGGGAGCCCTCCAGCCCCATTCCCGCCACCTAGCTGGGCTCCGCGGCTGTGTTCCCTACCACGCCAAGGCTTCCTATGCCCCAGTGCCTTTGCACCTCCCACCCCTCTGTCCAGAGTGCTGCCTCCTGCTTTCTCTAACTGCTTGCTTCTTGCGAGGATGTGCCTCTTTCTGTCTCACTTTGGGGAGTCACGGGCCTGGCCCTCAGAGAAGCGGCTGGTGGAAGGACAGACTGCGTGAGGGCGTGCCCGGGAGTGGCGGGGAGGACCAGCGGGAGCATCAGCGATCTGGAGCGGCTCTGCGCTGGCCTCACAGGCGGCTCCTGGCTCAAGTCCGCCCTCACGTTCCAGCCCCTGGCTTCGGTTTCTCATGCGTGGGGCTTCGCGATATGACACCCCCAAAGCCCAGCCAAGGGAACCAGAGAGGCCTAAAAGGTTTACTTGTTGGCCACTTTGGTGGTTTCTAGATGTCCAGACAGATGTGCCATTGTGCTTTTTCGGTAAGATCCAACTCCTCGGCCCTTCGTCCCCCTCCGGTTGCCCCCACACCACAGCCTCAGGGAGGCTCCCAAGGCCTCAGGGGGTGGGGGGGTGCGGGGGCACCACAGCCCCGCCCCCACCCAACTCCACCCCCTGCAGTCGGTCTGGGTCTTTGCAAAGAGGACGTTATAGACTAAACCACATTCCCCATCCCCACCCCCAAATTCATATATCGAAGGACCAATCCCCAATGTGATTGCATTTGGAGATGGGCCTTTAAGAGGCAATCAAGGTTAAACGAGATCACAGGGGGGCCTTGATCCCATCAGGCTGTGCTTTAGAAGAAGGGGGAGAGACAGGAGGGATCTTTCTGCAAGCGCGTAGGAAAGGCCATGGCCAGAGGAGAGAGCCCTCCCCGAGCCCAGCCCTGCTGGTCCCCTGACCTGACCTCCCGCCTCCAGGACGGTGCGAGCGTTAAGTGTCAGTGGAATCCTGTTTGGGCAGCGCAAGCTGACTGGAACAGAGGAGGAGACCAGAAGCTGTGAGCCCGGCGGCTGGAGCACAGGACGGGGAAGGGCAGAGCTGAGGAGGGGGGCAGGGTGCTCAGAGCCCTCCACCGTTTCGAGCCCTGAACCCACGGCGGCCACACACATTTTTTGAGACTACTGAGGTGTGTGCTACACACACAGCTCTGTGGGGGGTGGGGCTGGGGGAGAGAGAATGCTCCGGCGTGGCCCCGGGCAGGGACGGGAAGAGGGGCAGGGAGACCGAGGAGGAAGGGAGAGACAGAGAGAGACCCAGAGAGGGGAGAGACACAGGAGGGAGGGAGAGATGGGGGAGGGAAGGAGAAAGCAAAGGGAGTGAAATGTTAACTGGCAAATCTACGGAAAAGTTTACAGACACGCCTTACGCCATTCTTGTAATTTTTTTTCTAAGTTTGGAACTTTATCAGAATAAAAAATTACAAACCAAACCCACGGCCACTTGCTTGTGGAGGGAAGGGCAGACTGAGACCCCAGTCAGACATCTGTCCACCCCTGTCCCTGCCTCTCCTCAGCTGTGAGACACTGGCCAAGATGCCCCCTCAGCTTTCCTGCCGTCCCTCAACCTGCTTCCACTGGCCTCAGGGCCTTTGCACACACTGCTCTCTGAGCTTCGAATGCTCAGCCCCTACCCCTAGCCTCCTTCATCCTTCACAGCTTGGGACCAGCGCCCTCCCCAAACTCTCCAGTCTCTCCAACCTGGTCAGAACCCCCCCCCCAGGCACTCTCCCGGGTAACACGAACCCAGCTTCAGTTTTATATAGGGTTGTGAAGTTTATAAGGGGCAAGCACGTCTCTGCCCCAGACTGAACATCCCACGAGGCTGTCTTGTCTTGTTCGCCATGTGTCCCCAGTGTCTCGCCCAGGGCCTGTATACAGTGGGTGCCTAGCCTTACAGAGAACGAACGGAGAAAAAAAGCAGTGAGCTACATCCTCTCCAGGCTGCCCTCTGGGGCAGAGATGAAGGAAGATGGTACAAGGTCGTGGTGGCAGGAGGGGCTGTGGGCACAGGGCCAGCCCTCGGGCACCCCGCGGGGGGGGGGGGCTCGAAGACGCCTCCGAGGCGGGATCACTGAGCTGGAACGAACAGAACCGTGGGCTGTTGGGCACCAGACAGAGGAGCTTCTGTGGGCCCCATCAAGGAGCTGCTCTCCTGTCTTGCGGAGCGAGGAAGGCAGACGCCCCGGCTGAGGGCTGGCTCCCGCCCCGGGGCTGCACAGCGGGGCCACTGTGCCGCAGACACTGGCCCACTGAACTGGGAGAGGGACCCTCCGCAGCTGGGAGAAACTCACTTGAAATTCACATGCGCAGCTGCCCCCCTTTTCTCTCAACAAGGCTTGGGAGGGGGGCTAGCTTTTACACGATGGGTGCGGGGCAGGGAGCTGGCGTGAACGAGACCCCGCTAAGAAGACCGACCCGAGGGGGACCGTGCGTCCGGGCAGCCTGCCGCACGCGGAGAGCCCACCCCAGCCGCTCGTGCCGCGCGCCGCATTCGGTTCCCCCGACAGCTCTGCGAGCGAGGGATGAATGTCCCCACTTCACAGACAGGGAAACTGAGGCTCGAGGAAGCCTTTGGCCCCTCGGCGGCTGGGATCTCCTGGAGCTGGAGACCCTCTTCCGATGCCCTTTTCCAGGGCAAGCGCGCGCACCTCTTGGCTAGTCCTTCCCGAGGGACCTTTACATCACGAGCTCCCGGCCATCAGCCCCTGGGGCAAACAGTTGGCATGGAAGGGCGGAGACGGGCCGTGTGTCGGATTAAGGATTAAGGGAGCCTGTGCCGACCGCGTTACCCCACGTCGCCCAGAGGAGCAAACGGAGGGACACGAGGCCTGGTGGCTCACGTGTCTCTGCTTCCTTCCCGCACAGCTTATTCCTACCCGTGACCGTCACCCACTCGCCCAGTAGCTATTGAGCGCCGACTGTATGCGGGGATCTGTCCTCTTGCTGCCATACAATGGTGATCCAACAAAAGGCCCCTGCTGTGTGTGTGGGGGGGTTCCATTGGTGGGGGAAACAGACTATAAACAAGATAAATATGTGCAGTATTTAGGGTATTAGGCTCGTAGCAGGGTCTCCTATGGCTGCGAACCACCGCGCACTTAGCGTCTTACAGCAATGCACATTCATTCTCATGTGATTGCAGAGGCCAGGAGTGAGTCCAAAATCGCCTTCACGGGCCTGAAGAGGCAAGGTGTAGGCAGGTTCCAGAAGGTTCCTTCTGGAAGCTCGAAGGGAGAATCTGGGAAAGGTTTGAAAACAGGCTCTCCCTTCAAGCTTCTGGAAGGACCCTTGTATGACATGGGGGCCCCACCTGGATAACTCAGGGCCATCTCCCCATGTTGTGGTCCCTAGCTTCATCACATTTGCAGAGTGGCTTTGCCGTGGAGGGGAGCATTCGCAGGGCTCGGGGATTAGGATGTGGACGTCTTTGGGGGCCACTGTTCAGGAAGGAAATCGTTCAGGGACTGAGGGAGGGGGTGATGAATGGGCCCAAGAGGTCCTCTCTGAGAGGGAGGCTTGTGGGCAGAGATCTGAAGGAATCGAGGGAGGCATTCTCCTCCCAGGTGTCTGGGAAGGGCATTCCAGGCAGAGGGAACAGTCAATGCGAAGTCTGACAGTCAGCGCCAGGAAGGAATAGGAAGGGGGCTTCTAGAACTGGAGGACGTTAAAGGGATGTGGTGGGAGAGAGGTTGAAGAAGGAGGGGAGGCTGAACACCGGATTTTCCTTGGGGTGGGCCTCTGCCCCAGGGGTTTTAAGCAGGAGTAGGACGAGATCCCTCTTGCTGCCATGGGTAAACAAATGTGGTATCACCTGGATTCGTGGGAACACATGTAAGCATGTAATAGTCCACGAGATGGCTGCCGGAGAATGTTCAGGGCTCTTATAACAGCGTGGGAATGGGAGCTTTTGCGGGGCTTTGGTGGAGGCAGGGGTGGGGTGAGGAATCGATCTTAAAAAATTCAGCAAATATTTATTATGTGCCTGGCCCCATCCACCGGCGGCGCCCCCCGCACCCCAGCTCAGAGAAGCAATGAGTACCCCCCCCCACCAAATACGACAGGTGGGATGTGGAAATAGAGAAGCCATACCTGGGAAGACCTTCGTCCTGCCATTCTTCCTTCACATCCACGTTTTCCATCCGGAGCGTGGCTTCGGTGGTCCCCATGAGAACCCAGGAGAGGTGCTGGCTTGAAGCAGAAATGAACCCTGAAGGCGGGCCAAATGGAGGTTTCACTGGACGGCCATCGTAATGACAGCCCCCCACCTATGTGTGGCCCTTCAGATCAATGTGCAAAGAGTGTTGCATCCTTCGTTACATTGAATCATGCACCAGCCTGATGAGGTTTCCCCAGGTCACAGGTGAGAAAACAGATGTAGCGAGCTGATGACAGACATGTGGGTCTGGAATTTGAACCCAGGTGAGGGGCTGATGCACCAGGTATCAGCCCCCCTCGCTTTGAAGCTCTGAAGTCCGCTCTCCTTAGGGCTCATCATCCCTCCCTTACCTTGGACTTAAACTGGGAAGCAATAAATCCAACTAAAATCATTTATACTAAAGTGTTAGTGACTGATATACTTAAGCTTCCTTGCTGGGACTGACACTTTTTTGTTTCTTTTTAAAGATTTTTAAAATTATTTATTTATTTATTTGAGAGAGATGGAGAGAAAGAACACAAGAGGGGTGAGGGGCAGAGGGAGAAGCAGACTCCCTGCTGAGCAGGCAGCCCGATGCAGGACTCGATCCTGAGACTCTGGGATCATGACCTGAGCCAAAGGCAGAGGCTTAACCGACTGAGCCAGTATGGCGCCTGGGACTGACACTTTCAAATAGGACCTGGTTGACCCCAGCCCACCTCTACCTTCTCTAGGCTACCAGACCTGCCCCTATATCCCCCACAAAAGAAGCAGGTCCTGACAACCTGTTGACGTCAGGACTAGGGCAGGCGTCGTGGAAAGAGACTGGGGCCGGAAGTTGGTATCGTAATTCTTACTAAGCACAAAACACAAGTTTTGTTTTTTATTTTTCTGAGGACCTGGGGACCGGATGGGGGGGGGGCGGGCAGCACCCTGGACGGTGGCTTAAGAGTTGGGTTGCCTGGGAGCAGTGGGAACTGAGGAATGAGACTGCACCGGGGTCTACCCAGAGGCACGGAAGACCCCCGCTCGCCCCTCCCAGCTTCAGCAGCCCCATCTGCAAACTGAAAAGTTGGACTAGAAACGATCTTTATGTAATACCTTTTGGACATAACATTCCAGGATCTTATAAATTGGTCAGCTCCCTGGGTTCCATGCTTTTAAACCAGTGGCTTCCAAGTGGGGATCATTTTGCCCTCCCCCCTCCCCCCAGGAGACACTTGGCGATGTTTAGAGGCATTTTGGTGTCACAGCTTGGGAAGGGTGCTACTGGCATCAAGCGGACAGAGGCCAGGGATGCTGCTCAAAACCGCAGGGGGCTCAAGATGGCCCCCCCCAGGACCGAGAATGATCCAGTCCCAACTGTCCATAGATATGAGATTGAGAAATCCTATCTTAATTGCATGCTTGTGAAGGGAAGTCGGGCTGGGTTTGACAGTCATTACACAGGGCTCGCTGTGTCCTTGCTGCCCATCCTCCAAGTAGCTCCTGGGTTGTTATTCATACATGCCAGGACCTAAGCCTCCCTCCTCCCTCCTTCTCCCTGTCCCCCCTACCCCCCATCCAGATGCAGAGCCGGTGCGAGGCTGACGGTTTGGGTGCGGAGAGCAGCCCCCTGTGGGCGGGGTCTGCATTTGAGGTTGTGGGTCCGGAGAGGGAAGAGTGACGGCCAGGCAGAGGGGGAGGGGTAACTAAAATTAGACACCCCCCCTCCCCCGCCACACACACTTGGGTGAGAGTTTCCCACTGGATTCTTGTCACCGTTCTGAATGTCGTCATTCATTCATGGAGGAGGGACAGTAAGACGCAGTACGCCAAAAAAAAAAAAAAAAAAAATCTCTTCCTGATGGCTGGGGCGACAACCACCACCCAGAATCTTACTGCAGGGGAAAGTTCGGGTGAATGGAAATGAATTTCCTTTTGGGGGAGACAGAGGTCTCTGCGTCTGTTTTCCTTATCCCGAGCTGGGTGTGACCTCAGCCCTCAGGAAGCATCCCCCCCATCCCCCCCACAGCTGGGACCCTGGAGCCACACATGCCGGCCCCACGATCCTCTAAATGTGGGGTGTGGGTGGGTCCCCCGCGGGCCCTGTACACTCCTGCTCTAAGATCTTGACTTCACGTTTGAGGGCGGAGAAGGAGGCAAAGCGAGGGGCCGCGGAGAGGTAAGCCTTGACTCTGTCCCACTGAATTACCGGTATATCCCATTCAGATCCAGACAGGGAAGGAAGAATCAGTCTTCAACCTTCTCCCTTCCTCCCCGCCCCATAGGCAAGCCTCTATGTACACATCTATCAAGCCTTTTTTTTTTTTCCTCCAAATCCGCTCACGGTGTTATAAATAGGAAAGGCACAGAGATGGGACGTGTACATTTCGGTCTCTTAGGAAGCGTCCCAGAGAGAGGCTGAGGGTTTTATCAGCCTAATCTCTAAGCATGTCCTGAAAATGGTGCAATCCTCTGCCTAGCAGGTGAGCGGTGGGCACGGAAGGTGAACCGTGGGCGCGTGTGCCTGCGGATGGTTTTCCCTGGCACCGGGAGACATGGCAGTGTTGTCATGCGGGGAATCACAAGACCGCGGTTCCCCGCCTGCTCCCACCCGCCCCACCTGCCAGAAGGGGCTTTGCGGCCGCGGATGTCTCGGGACAGACCTCGCCGGGCAGGGCCGGGAGAAAGGAAGGGGGACTCACCTCGGAGGCCTCTGCCGGTTACGCGCAAACAAAGGCGAGCCCCGCGCGGAGGCAGCCGGACATCCCTCGCCTTCGGAGCGCAGTCCCCGGGCCTTCAGAGCATCGGAGGAGGACGCGCGCAGGGGCGGCCTCTGCACCCAGGGAAGGTCACCCGGAGCAACGTGGCGGCGCAGATGGGCGCTTTGGTCCAGAGGTGGGGGACGGCTGCAGTTAGCGGTCCGCGGCCCCTCGGCCGGCTGCGCTCGAGGCCCCTGCCACCGAGGCGGGCCGTGCCTCCGAGGTGTTTTCTCCTCGCCAGCTCGCAGCTGGCGGAGGCTCGGCTGCCTTGAGACAGTTAATTATGCTGCTTTTGTGTGCAGGGTGGGTGGGTGGGGGCAGGGCTGACCAAAAAGCACAGCCCCCTGCCAGAATCCGGTGCTCTCCATTGGCTGAAAGGGGAGTATTTCCAAGAGCCTCACCAGGGGCAGAAGCGGAAATGATTTCCTGATGGCGCATCACAGATTTAAAAACAAAACAGGGAACAAACAAACAAATAAATAAACGACGGCGATGGCCTCATTCCTTAGATTAGGAGAGAGGGAGGGAGGGAGGGAGGGGAAATAGCCTTCGGACCCCATTCCCTGGGTCCCTAGCTGCCGCTCCCTGTGGACGGAGCCGTGTGCCGAGGACCCGGCTGCGTGCTGGGGAGGCAGAATCTTCCGAGATACACTTGCTTGGGCGGGGGGCACCGAGGGAAAGGCGCCCCCTGCAGTTGTGCGCCGCAGGAGCCCTGCCTTGGCGGACACATGACGAGTACAACCTCTGAAATCCGATCAGAGGGAGATTCGAACCCTGCCTGGGGGCTAACTAGCTGGGACACACCGTGGGGTAAGTGATCTTACCTGCTGGGCCTCAGTTTCCCCATCTGTGAAATGGAAGCATCATGGTACTGGCGTTTGGGCGTGTAATGCGATAACGTAGGAGAGAACTTAGCAGGGCGCCCGAGAAAGCTTCTCTACATGTTTCTTGCTGGTGCTGTGTCTATTTTTAGACCCGTAGCAGGTTGAATGGTGGCCCCCATGAGACACGGCCACATCCTAACCTCTGGAACCTGTGAATATGACCTTATGTGGAAAAAGAGTCTTTGCAGATGGAATTAGGAATCCGGGACTCTCATCTCGAGAAGAGATGCCCTGGATTTACAGTGAATCCGAAATCCAACGACAAGTGTCTTTACAGCTGCAAAACAAGGAACACCAAGGATCGCCAGCACCCCCCAGAAGCTTGACAGGCATAGAATGGATTCTCCCTCGCAGCCTCTAGAAGCAACCGACCCTGTCAGTACCTTCAGTTTCAACTTCTGGCCTCTGGAACTGGGAGAGAATAGATTTCTGGGGTGTTGTTTTTTTTTGAGAGGGGGGGCACCTGTGCCTGGTTTGTGATACTTTGTTACAACAGCCCCAGGACGTGAAATCAATGGCCCCTGAGTAGGAACGATGCCTATTGCTTTGTGGCTTTGGTGGTTTTTCACCTGTTCTGTAAACACATCGAGCTCATTCCCACCACAGGGCCTTTGAACCTGAACATTTTTAAATTGTGGAAAAATACTCAGAATATAAAATTCACCATTTTAACCATGGGAAAGTGTACAGTTCAGGGACATTAAGCATACTCCCATGGCTGTGCAACCATCCCCATTATCTACTTTGAGAACTTTTTCATCTTTCCGAACTGAAACTCTGTCCCCATTAAACTAACTCGCCATCTCCCGGCCCCAAACCCCGACAACCTCTAATCCACTTTCTATCTCTGCGGATTTGCCTGTTCTGGATGTTTCATATGAATGGAGTCATATGCTATTTTTTTGTGTCTGGCCTCTTTGGTGGAGGGTAATTTTTCAAGAACCATCCACATTGCGGCGTCAGTGCTCTGTTCCTTTTGATGGCTGAAGAGTATATTCCACTGTATACATGAGCCACATTTTGTTTATCCATCCACCAGCGGATGGACATCGGGGCTGTTTCCACTGTTTGGCTGTTGTGAATAGAGCTGGTGTGAACGGGGCGTGCACAGACCTATCTGGGTCCCTGTTTTCAGTTCCCTCGGGTACACGCCTGGGAGTGGAATTGCCAGGACATAGAGTAGGTCTGTGTTTCACTTACTGAGAAGCCTGATTTCCCACTCACGCAACTTACCACTATTTGAGATTATTTACTTGTTTCTTGGTTTATTCTCTGACCCCCAGCTAGATTATAAAATTCAAGATATAAGAGATTTGGTTGGTCTTTTTTTTTTTTTAAAGAGTTTATTTATTGGAGAGAGAAAGCAAGCAGGCGGAGTTGCAGGCAAAGGGAGAAGCAGACTCCTCGCTGAGCAGGACCCCGGGATCCCAGGACCCTGGGGATCATGACCTGATCCGAAGGCAGACACTTAACCGACTGAGCCACCCAGGCGCCCCTGACTTGGTTGCTTTTGTACATGGCCATGTTCTCTGCACAGGGCAGCAGCACCCAGCATAGAGGAGACTTCAAGGAAATGCAGGTGGAACGTGTGGATGCTGGCTCCCCTCATGGAGATCAGACAATACTCTGCTCACGTTGCTGCCTCGCCCACTGCATCAGGGTCTGTGCCCTCCAACCCCAAGGCAGAAAGGCGTTGCCCCACAGCGGGGGAGGAGAGCCCAGAGCCTCCTGGCTGGAGGAAGGGGAGCTCTGGGAAGAGACACTTGGGTGTCAACTGGATGGGAAATCCAGGCCAGTCTTCGTGCTGGGCGCTAGGGTCCAGTGTGTGACTCAGAAAGACTTTGCTTTTGCAGAACTCCCATTTGGAGAAACAGATGGGCAAAGGAGTCTGGGCTGATTTAGAGACATCTTTGGAGCAGAGTGGCTTGGGGGAGGGTGCATGGGAAGACTTCCCGGGGTAGAGGGTGGGCAGTGACGATGTGAATTGGGCCCCGAGGAGTGGGTAGGAGTAGGATGGATGAAGAAGCAGGAGAAAGGCATTCTGGACATTTACAAAGCAGCGGTCCCTCCCCTGTGAGAGAGCACAGGGAGCTGTCCGTGGTGCTGTGGCCACTGCCGAGGAGCTGTTGCAAAAACAAAGCTTGGCTCTTGTAACGTTTATTTTTTATTTTTATTTTTTTTATTTTGTAACGTTTATTTTTAATTGTGGTTGAAATATACATACATAACATAAAATTTGCCTTTCTGATCATTTTTAAGTGTCAAATTCAGTGGCATCAATTACATTCACAATGTGCAACCATCCCCACGATCCATCTCTAGAACTTTTTCACTTTCCCAAACTGATGCTCTGTCCCCAGGAAACACTAACTCCCCCCTCCCAGTTTGCCATGCTCCCATAATGTTTTTTTTTTTTTTAAGATTTTATTTATTTGACAGAGAGAGAGAGAGAACACAAGCAGGGGGAGTGGGAGAGGGAGAAGCAGACTTCCCACTGAGCCTGATGTGGGGCTTGATCCCAGGACCCTGGGATCATGACCTGAGCCGAAGGCAGAAGCTTAATGACTGAGCCACCCAGGCACCCCTTTAAGTTTCTTGAGATCAGAGATGTTGCACTTTGTGATTGTTGTGTCTCAAGTCCCTAGACCAGCGGTTCTCACAGTGGGGCAGGGACTCTGCCCCTCAAGGGACATTTGGTGGTGTCTGGGAACGTTTTTGGTTATCATGACTTGGGGGATGGAGATGATGCTGGCGTTGAGTGGGTACAGACCAGAGATGCTGCTCCACACCCTACAATGCACATGGTGGGCCCGACAACAGAGAATTCTCTGGCCCCAAATATCAACAGCATGGGTTGAGAAGCCCTGCCCTAGAGGAAGACCTGAATCATAGTCAGTTTTCATTGGATTGGGCTGAGGCAATGAAATTGCTACAGCTCCTTGACTGTCCTTTTCCTGATTTGCAAAGGGGATTAATACAAGGACATTCAAGCCTCATTATTCGTTGCTTCTGTATTTGTAAATTTGCCTACTGGCTGAAATTCATCTGTAACATTCGTAACCTCCAAATCAATACTCACCGTGTTTTCAGGGTCATTTGTAGACAACGCAGAGTGGTGAAAACTTTGAGTGCTGGCCATACACGTTCTCAGCTGGGTTTGAATAAGGCTCCATTTTGCCTCCCTATTCCAGCCCAGGTTGTAAATGGCTCCTTCCAGGATCTATTTCCTACCATGATTTTTGCATATTTGCACTTTATATTGGTGGTTTTGCTGTTTACAGAGGTCCCCATGCACAGTGCTGTCTGGTGTTTCTGAGCACAAGAAGGCTGGGATGTGGCTTACAGAGAAAATAGATGTGTTAGTTACGCTTCATTCAGGCATGAATTATACTGCTATTGGCTGTTAACGAATCTACAATGCGTATTAAATAAGGTGTCTTTAGACAGAAGCACACAGAGCACCAGATTATGTGTTGATGAGTTGATGAAAATATTGTGACCAAAGGCTCGCAGGAACCTACCCCAGGCTTTCCCCAGGAGCCACGCTTCAGCATTCACTTTGCTGCAACTTCATAAGACAGAGCTGCTGCCAATAATGAGAATGAACTGTATCTACTTCTAAGGACTATTGTAAGGACCAGATAAGGTCGTGCATGCAAAGCATCTAGCACAATGCTTGTAGTAAATAACAACGGGGGGGGGGGAGGGGGAAGATATTATGTAATCCCGAGAAAATACTGAAACAGACCTGCTTTTGTACAAAGTATGTAGCCTTCCTTACCTCCTCAGAGCTGCAGGGAATTGGAGGGACGCCCTGTGTAATTACCACTCTGAACTTTAGCCAGGGCATGGTGGGAGAGCTGCATTTGCCAGACCCACTCGATTGTTCCTGGTGGCCACACATGGTCATGAAGACTCAAGTGGAAAAATGCCATCCACTAAATCACCCATACGGCTTTCCTTGGTACCCTGGGCTTGCCATGGTTTCTGTCCAAGAATTAACTAGCCCTGTGCCCGTTTCATATCAAAGAGGAAAGGAACACCACTCCTCCACAGTCGGTACATGTACTGTTTTTTTTTTTTAATTAATTTTTAAAAATTGGAAGTAATTGTAGATTCACATGCAGTAAGAAATAACACAGATCCCGTGTACCCTGTCCCCCCACTTACCCAATGGTAAAGTCTTATACACTTAGAGTACAATCTCTAAGTGTATTGCTTTCCATACAGTGGAAGGCAGAAGATGTCCTCACCACGAGATACCTCACATTGCCCTTGTACAGCGCTTCCACTCCCCATTGCCTCCTCTTCATGTCCTTAACCCCTAGAAATCACAAATATGTTCTCCACTTCTGTAATTTTCACGTTTCAAGAATTTTATGTAAATGGAATCATAAAAGTATGTAAAGCATGTAACCTTGTTGCATCGGCTTTTCCGCTCTGGCTCTCGGCATAATTCTCTAGGGCCTCATCCAAGTTGTGTGTATCAAAAGTTGACTCCTTTTTGTTGCTAAGTAGTGGTCTATTTATAGGAAATGTGCAGAACAGGTAAACCCATGGAGACAAAAGGCAAACTAGTGGTTGCCAGGGGCTCGGGAGATTGAAGAGTGACGGCTGATGGAGACCGTTTCTACTCGGAGTGATGAAAATGTTCCGGAGTCACACGGGGGTTGTGCTCGTGCAAGTGTGTCAGTGTACTAAAGGCCACCGAATTGCACACTTTAAATGGGTGAATTGTACGGTATGTGAATTCTACCTTGGTCAAGAACTCTCTCTCAAAATGACTTACACTTGGTGTAGGGTTTCTCTGCCTGACATTGGAGCCAGGGTCGTTCTCTGTGGGGCGTCCCGGGCCCCCACCCCACTCCAGTCCAGGAAACACAAACGTCCCTAGACACCCCCCAGTGTCCCCTGGAGGCAAATCACTAATTTAGGGTCAGCAAGTTTTAGGTGCCCCAGGGACAAGCAGGACGTAGCCGCATCAAGAGGGCCACCTGCACCCAGCTAGGGCGGTCAGCGGAACTCCCAAACCCACCCAAGTAGGACACAAACTAAAAGTATCTCCGGGCTCCTGCTCAAGGCGGGTCTTGGGGCGCAGAGCAGAAAACCCCAGCAAAGCCTCATGGTTGAAGGGAAGGCGGGAGTCCGGGAAGGGGCGGGGCTCGAGGCAGAGACCCCGGATGTTGAGCAGACCGGGGAGGGGGGGAGCAGGACTACAGGAAGGGGCGGGGTTTGAGGCGGGGGCGGGACTCGAGGCAGAGTCAGCCGGCAGACGTGCAGTGGGAAGCGAGAGGGCCCGAGCTTCGCGCGGGGTGGGCGGGGCCTGGGGCGCGTGGCGGGGCGCGAGAGGCACGCGGCGCGGGGGCGGGGCCCAGGGACGTCACGGCCGGCGGCTCCGCCCCTTCGCGCCTCGGGTCGGCTCGCGCTCTGTGGAGACGCCAAGATGGCGGCGAGTGGCTGCTCCGGCTTCGCGTGGGGCGCCGGCCCACAGTACAGGTAACGGCCCCCGCGCCGCCCGCGCCGCCGGCACGACGCGGGCCCACTGCGGCCCCGGGGAAGCCGCGGGCCGGCGTATTGGCCGGAACCAGGCGGTACACGGGCTGGGAGGTCTGCGCCAGCCAAGATGGCCGCGCAGCCCGGAGGCCGCGGCTCCGACTGTGTCTGTCGGAGGGAGAGCTGGCCGGGCGGGGGGTCCATACCTGAGGGGGCGCTCAGGCCTGAGGTGGGGAGGGCAGCGGCCCCCCGAGGCAGGCACAGTAGCCCGAGCGGGCGGGGGGACGCTTGGCTGAAGGGTGGCCGCCGAGGGGCCAGCTGGCGGGCGGGGGTGGGGGCGAGACGGAGGCCGCGGAGGGTCCTGAGGGCCGCGGGGGGTGCGGGGCGGGTAGGGAGGGGACCTGACTGCGCAGGGCGTGGAGCGGAAACCTTGGTGGAGGAGAGGGGAGTGGAGAGGGGACTTGATCCTTACTTGGAGGGCAGACAGACCCGGGAGGGGACCTGGCTGGGCAGGGGGATGTGGGGTCTGGGGGTACCTAGCCCTGAAGGGGGTGGGGTGGTGAAGGAATTCATAGACGTTGGCGAGGGGAATGAGGCTTGATTGGGGGTAAGGCGGAGACTTGGGGGGGGTCCCGGACTCGCAGGGGGACAGTCCTGACACCCAGTAGGGGGGTGGGCACTGAGGCTTCCAGGGGAGGGGGAACAGTAAGGAAGGGCTGGAGGAACCTGAGATCTTGAAACTCTGCGGGGTGGTTGTAAAGGACCGAGACCCACGCATTTGGGGGTTGGGGGAGGAGCCTAGAGAAGAGATGGGGGCAGAGATAGGAAGCAGCCGAGGGAAGGAGGGATCTCCGGGTAGAAACACACGGGGTGTGCTGTACCTTAAATGTACAAATCCCCCCACGCTGTTCTCCAGGGCCTCTCCTTGGAGCATCTCTGCTGTCTCCGTCCTTCAGCCTGACACTCAGGAGCAAATCCCAGGCGGGATGCTGGGCTGGCGCTCCGCGGCGGGGCGGGGAGAGGGCGGGAAGCGCCTCCCCGAACCCATCCTTTTCCAGCTCTAGCCTGGCTGAACGTCTCGGGCCAGTTTCTCACAGAGCCCGAGGAAACAAGGACGCACATGCCCTTTGCACCACCGCGACGAGTGTCGGCTGCTCTGGGGGCCTTTGCTACACGTTTCAATTTCAGCTCGTGGAAAATAGATGCGTGGAAAGTTAGGGCCGAGCTCTCAGCCCAGTCGTTGTGATCCTGACCAGGGCTTGAGAATAAGGGTTGTGGACAGTAGGAGGTCTCCTCATGTTTTCTGCCTTTGGAGTGGCTTCTAAGGTGGGGTGTTTGGCTGGTAATGGATTTTCTGATGGGGCCTGCTCTTTCCTGCAACACAGTGTTTTTATTTTATCCTTTGTTCCCACCACCCTCAGTGCTAGTCTTACTGCTGGTGCTTAGTTAAAGCAGGAATCCACTAGTCCCAAGACTGCCGGAGGCGTGCACTTTTGGAAGGGCTTCACCCTCTGCCAGCTCGCAAGAGCTTCTTTCTTTTCTCCTTCTTTTTCTTTCCCAGTGCATTCTTCAGTCATGAGTGGGAAGTCACTTGAATGTTATGCTGTCTATTAAGATTAAGAATACCTTCTTAATAGACAGGGAGGGGCGCCTGGGTGGCTCAGTCAGTCAAGTGTCCGACTTTTCATTCTGGCTCAGGTCATGATCCAAGGGGCCTGGAATCCAGCCTCCAGTGGGGTCTGTGCTCAGCACAGAGTCTGCTTCTTCCTCCCCCTCGGCCCCTCCCCCTGTTCCTCGAGCTCTCTCTTTCATATAAATAAATTAAATCTTTAAAAAAAAAATTACCTTCTGGAGGAGGAATGGAGTATTTGCCCTGTTAAAATAGGTAATTGCTGGGCTTCAGCAGATGCCTTTGTTGTTTATTTGAATTAATGTACTTACACGTATCAGGCTAGCTGCTGTGTGTATTCTGATGCCTTAGGTGATACCATGTAGTCACGTGTTACTAAGGATGTGAAACTACCCTGAATGAAATGTCACATTAGTCTGTGCTTTAGAAGTGTCCCCAAGAACATCTCTTCTTAAGAAAAGAGTAGGAGTGCCTGGCTGGCTCAGAGTGTGGGACTCTTGATCTCAGGGTCATAAGTTCAAGCCCCATGTTGGTTGTAAAGATTACTTAAAAAAAGAAAATCTTTAAAAAAAAAAAAGTAAATTTAGGGGAAACAAACATAGGTATCATAGTAAAATTTCAGTCTCACAAAACCTTGGAAAGAGATCATCTGCATTATCTGAATGACTTTAACTAGATATTTTCTTCTGGGGTAAGTGACCTTTGCTT
Organism: Potos flavus; assembly: GCA_028534135.1. Taxonomy (NCBI): domain Eukaryota; kingdom Metazoa; phylum Chordata; class Mammalia; order Carnivora; family Procyonidae; genus Potos; species Potos flavus. The sequence continues at coordinate 1,737,565 of CM052898.1, read as the reverse complement.
GGAACCTTCAGCTGCCTTTAGGGTAAATGTTTCTTACATAACGTGCCATGGGAAGACTAATTAAATGACAGATGTTGAGAATGCATACCAGCTTTATGGTAGCATTTGGATAATAGTATTTACAAAGCCCATTTCACAAATTGCCAAAGTGAAGACAACAGTTTTTTTCTTAGAGGAATTTTGAGTAGGTTTTCTTGGCTTTTAAACTTTTTTTTTTTTTTTTTTAAGATTCCATTTATTTGTCAGAGAGAGAGGGAGAGAGCACAAGCAGGGGGAGTGGCAGGCAGAGGGAGAAGCAGGCTCCCCGCTGAGCAAGGAGCCCAATGGGGGACTCAATCCCAGAACCCTGGGATCACGACCTGAGCCTAAGGCAGACGCCCAACCAACTGAGCCACCCAGGCATCCCTTGGCTTTTAAACTTGATTCCCGGATAGGAATATTCCTTATATCATTGTCCATTATTAGTGTTGGGATCCGAACTTTTTGAATTGTTGGTCAGTAGGAATTGGATGCACATTCAGTCTTGAAGGTATGAGAAAAGTTTATAATTGTTGGTATGATGAGTCACAATTATTGTATGTTATGGGGTCTTTTAAATCTCCTAAGGCTTTTTCAGAGTTAGAGTTAGTGCTGCAGATATCCGGAATGAAGGATTAATCCCATGAGGAAAATTGAACTTGGCAGTGGTGTTCATTAGTCCCAAGTGCAATTTTCAGTGAGAGCAGCTCAGGAACTCCAGCAGGGTTCTATATGTGTTTAAATCACTTTGGTAATGGAAATATCTAGCACCCGGAGCTGTGTGCTGGAGGTCCACACTAGTGGAACAGGACAGTCTGGCCCTCTCTGTTAAATTTCCTGCCCTCTTCCTTCAGCAGTTTTGTTAATATTCCACCTGTACAGTACATGCGGCTACCTCTGCCTTCGCATTCTTGTTAAGTCTAAATAAGACAACTGCTGGATTTGGGGGTAATACTTGATTTCCTGTCAGGTGAAGCTCTATTTTAATAAGCTTTTGAGAAACTCACTCTCGATCTCTCTTTTTAAAGATATATTTATTAGAGAGTGGGGGGAGGGGCAGAGGGAGAAAGGGAAGAGAGAATCACAAGTAGACTCCTCACTGAGCACGGAACACAACTCTGGCCTCTGTCTCACGACCCGTGTGAGTTCATGACCTGAGCCGAAACGGAAAGTGGGACTCTTAACCGACTGTGCCACCCAAGTGCCCCACCAGTGACTCCTTTTTAATTTGAATGTCATTGGTTGAATCCAGGGTTGATAGTTGGACATCTGTGGCACTTGTTCACGAGAACCTCACATTGGCTGTCTAGTCCTGCCTCCCTCTGTCGACACAAGCGGTACATGTGTTAGACCAGGGTAGATGTGACGGTGCGGGTTTCTCCACCTCTGAAAGCAGCAGGAGAGGGCTGGCACCACACGTGACCCCGCGCCAGTCCCCAAACATTGGCCTTTCATCAGTTGGATTCACAGCAGTAGACTGGTGTGGCCATCGTAACCCTGGCTGGAAATTCTTTGGCTTGCACTGCTTCGGGGGGGGGGGGGGGGGGCATATAGAATGCTTTCTCTTTGGCTTACCCAGCATAACATCATCAAAACAGCATTTTTAAGCGTCCGCCTGGCGGGCTAACCTTGTGGCTGCCCTGCACGTGGGGACCATGTTCCTTTGCAGAAGGATGGAAGAGTTGCACTGCCAAGCCCGGAATCCGGCTCACCCTGGAGGCTCAGGAAACGCCTGTCACCGGCCTCGGGAATCCCTGCCTCAGGAACGTGGAGCAGCCCAGTGGCTCTGTCTTGGAGACAGGCTGGCCCTGATTCAGAGCTGGAGACTCTTGACTACAGTTTAAAGAAGGTTGCAGATGGGGCTGGGGAATGAAATTCTTTATCATCTTCTCAAGAGCCCAAGGATTTAGTTTATCAAACCCCTTTCCAGTACGTTGGGATGTTTTCTGGGGATTTCTCGATCTGAAATGAGCATTTCACGTGGAGAAGGTACATAAGACTTTTATAATTTATTTATTATTATTTTTTAAAGATTTTATTTATTTATTTGACAGAGAGATAGGGAGAACCAGAGTATAAGCAGGGGGAGTGGCAGAGAGAGAGGAAGAAGCAGGCCCCCCACTGAGCAGGGAGCCCGATGCAGGGCTTGATATCAGGATCCTGGGATCATGACCTGAGCCAAAGGCAGACACTTCACCAACTGAGCCACCCAGGCACCCCAAAACTTCCATAATTTAAAAAAATCTAAAAACTCAGAATTGTAGGGCACGTGGCTAGCTCATTCAGAAGAGCATGTGAGTCTTGATCTCACAGTCGTGAGTTCAAGCTCCACGTATAAAGTATAGAGATTACTTAAATGAGTAAACTTAAAAAAAAATATTTCTTAAAATCAGAATTGTTCTGAGTATGAATGTATGTGATATGTATATTTTGAATATAAAAACCTCACGAACCGAAGTGACAAACGAGGTCATCACCAGTCGTTCGTGTGTGCGTGTACCCATAACGTACTGTGATCTTACTGACGGACAGATTTGGGGCCGTCCTTCCCGATGAATGTCTTCAGTGACCATAGCAGCAGTGGGCATTGGATTCACCACGCGCTGTCTAAACTCTGAATGTTCCTGCGAATCGTCACAGGTGGGCCTGGAAAACTGTGCCGAGGTCAGGGTGCTGGAGCTGAGTTTTCAGGCACCAGCGCAGGTGATCTTGGACGTGAGGGTTCCAGCTGCTTGGTGCTCGGCGGGAATGTCCGTCGGGCTTAGCTCGTGCCACGGGGGCGGTGGTAGGACAAGGGAGGTACGTGAATAGGTGAAGAGCTGTGTTCTGGAAGGAAGGGGCCAGGATGTAAAAGGACAATACCGAGTGAAGTTTCTCATCACTCGTGATTGCAGGAAAATCTTATTTTCCCCTCAGACTATAAATGGTTTTTTTTTTCAAAGATTTTATTTATTTGACAGAGAGAAAGAGATCGCAAGTAGGCAGAGAGGCAGGCAGAGAGAGAGGGGGAAGCAGGCCCCCTGCCGAGCAGAGAGCCCGATGCGGGGCTCGATCCCAGGACCCTGGGATCATGACCTGAGACGAAGGCAGAGGCTTAACCCACTGAGCCACCCAGGTGCCCCTAAATGTTTTTGGTTTTGTGTGTGTGCCTTTTTCCGCTGAGTATGACCCGTCGGCCGTGGCGTGTGGTGGAGATCGCTCGCCGCTGCAGCAGACCCAGAACATGTCATGACCTGCTGCAGGTTGCTCCGACATACCCTTCTGAAGTGAGGGCCACACCCCGGGTCCACGTGTCCTTTCGTGGTTGGCTTCGTGGGAGTAAGTGAGAGCATGTCGATCGGGAGAGCCCCGGTCGGAACCGGCCCTCCTCCTCCGGGTGCCTTCCCTCTCCAGCCGAGTCCCTTGTGTGCAGACCTCCCTGTCCCCATCAGTCAGGTGACTGAGCAAAATGATATCAACGGGTCTTGTCAACCTTGCATTCTAAAATCTTTTTTTTTTTTTTAAAGATTTTATTTATCCAACAGAGAGAGCGATCACAAGCAGGCAGAGAGGCAGGTGGGGGGAGCGGGGAGCAGGCTCCCTGCTGAGCAGAGAGCCCGACGCGGGGCTCGATCCCAGGACCCTGAGATCATGACCTGAGCCAAGGCAGAGGCTTCAACCCACTGAGCCACCCAGGCACCCCACATTCTAAAATCTTATCTAGATGATGTACTCAAAAAAACTGTGCCTCCCTGAAACAAACATTTAGAACAAAAACCTCGTTGTTGTGGGGACAGCGGCCCTCAGCCTTGTAGCACGGCGGCACACCCTCCCTCCGAGCAGCAGTGACTTCCAGCTCTGTTAGCACAGGGCTTTGGCTGCAGGCTTGAGGGACGTCTTCACCGAGAGCAAGTTTGTGGCTTTTTATTCCTGTTCCCCATCCATCAGGGGTTGAAAATTGGTAGCCTGCTCAGCAAGTTTGATTCTTACACCTGCCTTCTTCAGCCCGGGCGGTAGGCTTGTTGCTTGCTATATTTGGATTGATTGCCAGCATTTAAAAATTGGGAGACTTTGGGGCACCTGGCTGGCTCAGTCAGAGGAGCATGTGACTCTTCATTTGGGGGTCATGAGTTCGAGCCCCATGTTGGGTGTAGCGGTTACTTAAATAAAAAACTTAAAAAAATAAAAATAGGGAACTCTGGGTGGCTCAGTTGGTTAAGTGTCTGCCTTCAGCTCAGGCCATGATGAGCCCCATATCGGGCTCCCTGCTCAGCAGGAAGTCTGCTGCCCCCTCTGCCTGCCGCTCCCCCAGCTTCTGCATGCTCTCTCTCTCTCTGACAGATAAATAAATAAAAATTGGGAGATTTTGCAAAAACCTTGATTTCTTGCTTAAAATCGGGGGATCTGGCACCCCTGGACTGCATCGTAAGCCCCGGCCTGTGCAGGCTGCTGTGGCACGTAAGCCCCCTGCCATCTCAAGGGCTGGGTTCCTGTTCTACAGGCCAGTACGCCAAGGGTAAGAAAACGTGAGTGACTTGCTCGAGGCCCCAGTGAGCGGAGCAGGACTGGAAGCCATCCCAGTGGCCGGCGGCTCTCCTCCCGGTTCCTAACCTTGGAACCCCTGCGACTCCAGCTCCGGGCTTGTGCAGAACCCGCTCAGCCTCAGCCTCTCCTCTCCACCATCTTGCTTGAAGGGAATGTCTCACTTGAGCCTGTGGGATTTTAATCCATGGAGGTGCCTGAGTGCGGACGCAGGAAGGTCCGTGCCACCGTGTGCAAGAAGAATTGATCACATTTCCCCAGAGAAGGGGACATGCCACGTCACACAGGGCCAACGTAAAACTTGCCATTTAACCTCAGCGACTGCTTTTTGGCACCCCCTGTTCCAGCAGGGATCCTTACCTGGGGCCTGTGAAGCGAGGGTGACTACAGGCAAAACTGCCGTTTCCAAGGAATCAGGGAAGGAAGTCTCAGCTTCCGCCCGGCTGGAAATTGAGAGAAGGCGAGGTGACCATTGACCTCCCACGAAGGTGACTACTGAGGAGGGGTGGGGTTGTCTCCCTCTGGGCCTGTGGCAGCAAGCCTGGGCGGGAGAAACTGCCTCTCCTGCCCTGGGCTGCTTTTCCCCCCAAACGCTAAGCTCAATCCCCAACCCTGAACCTCGGTATCCTCGCCCGTTTTCGCAGGTCTGAGTGTCTCAGCACGTTTGACATTGCAGCAGGTCACTCTGGGGTGGGCACTGTGGGGGGTGGAGCAGCATCCCTGGCTACTGACCCAGCGCCAGCAGCACCCCAGTCGTGACAACCACAGATGTCCCCAGCATCACCCAGTGTTCGCTAGGGGCAAAGTCACCCGGGTGAGAACCCCTACGCCAAATTTCCTACGTTTTGGCAGCTGTATGGGCCGTGCCTGTGGGAAGTCTTTGCCTTGAGCTGTGTTTTGGCTCAGTCAACTCCTAAAGCCTCAGTGTGGCAGATTGGTTGCCAAAGTGTCCCTGTCCTTCATTCCTTATGTCCTCACCCTTTCTGCCGTGACCTTGCAGCTTTTCCCATCTGGAAGTAACGTCCGTTTCCCTAGCCCTTGAATCTGGGCTTCCTTGTGCCTTGTCTTGCCAGTGGACTGCAGTGGATGCCGCCATAGACTGGCAAAATTAGCCCCCAAAATTCCTAACTGAAACCTAATCCTCCAGATGATGGCATGGGAAGGCGGGGCCTCTGGGAGGGGCTTAGGTCATGAGGGTGCAGCCCTCGTGAATGGGATGAGTGCCCTTATGAGAGCGCTCCCTCACCCTGTCCTCCGCCCAGCGCCTCACCAGACACGACATCTGCTGGCACCTTGACCTCGGACTTGCAGCCTTTGCCGGCATCCCCTTCACCTTGGGAATGCGGCCACAGGGAGGCAGCCAGAGTGTCCGTCTGATAGCCAGCCGCCCTCCACCGCTGACTTCAGACGCGGTGCAGCCCAGCCCACGGAATCATGAGGGAAATAAACAATTGCTGTTTTAAGCCAGGAATTTGCAAACCTTTTCAGTAAAGGGCCAGAGAGTAAATACTTGCAGCTTCGTGTGTATCATAGTTTGGGGTGGCTTGTAAACAGTAGGAACGTATCCCCCACAGTTCTGGGGCTGGATGGCTAAGATGAGGGTGCGGGGGGGGGGGGGGGGCTGGGTTCTGGTGAGAGCCCCCTGGCGGATTGTAGACTGACTGCCTCCCGCTGTGTCCTTGCATGGAGGAGGGGGGAGGGGAGCAATTCCCCCATGACTCAAGGGCACACCTGAGGGCTCCAAGCTCCTGACGTCATCTAATCCTAATCCCTCCCAAAGGCCCCACCTCCTGACACACAGAGGGGTAAGGTTTCAACATTGAACTCTGGGAGACACAAACATTTGGTCCCTAACACCAGGCCATATGGCATCTGAGCTCCCCCATGCTAGGACAAAGGCAGCCGTAAACAATAAACAAGTGAGCGTGGCCGTGTGCCATCAAAGCTTTAGTTTTTGACCCTGACCTGTGAATGTCACGTAATTTTCATGCGTCACGAAATAGTTCTCCTTTAACTTTCTCCAGCCATTTGAAAATGGGAAAACCATTCCTTGCTGCGGGCCGTACAAAAGCAGGTGGTGGGCAGATGTGGCTGTCCCTTGCCAAGCGCTGCTTAAAACCCTCCCATTTCTCCCCTTTTCTCCCCACCTGGGCGCTGCTGTGCCAAGTCTGTCTCGGGAGTGGGTGTGAGACGCACAGCACGTGCCCTCCCCAAGTTTGAGGGGCATCCCACGCTCCGTGACCTCTAGAGCTCCCTTAGCTAACTTAAAGCGAGGCAGCACTCTACCCTCCCAGACCATGAACACCGACAGGTGCTTTCGTGGTGTCCCGAGCAGTGACTCAGGATCAGGTCGGTCTCGTGTTTCCTTTTTGGGTCCCAGCCACCGCTTCGATCATTATCGTCACACGTCTACCACCCCTGACTGCTCTACAAAGCCCCTGTCTTAAGTGTTTGGAGAGCCCTGAGGGGGAAAGAATGGATGTGACAGTTAGCAGGAGCCCTCCTCCGCTTCCCGAGGCTGGAAGAGGCCTTGCAGTGAAGGGTGCCTGGGATTTTGGTGGGTGGGGCTGGGATGTGGTCCCCCGGACCTGAGAGAAGGGCCTGGTTTGGACATTGAAAGGAGAGAAAAGCATAGGGGCTGACTGGGAAACGGTGCTGTGTGCTGAAGGACAGAGGATTTTGGGGGTGGCAGGAGGCTAGATGGTGGGCTTGGGGCTCTCAGATGTAAGGCAGAAGCTGGGGTTTATCCAGTAATGGAGAGTCACCAAGATATCTACTCATAAGATTTGTCCTGTTTTAGGGAGCTAAGGGGGTGCTATAGGCTGAATTGTGCCGCTCCCCCATTCATGTGAACCCCTAACCCCCAACGGGACTGGAGGTAGGGCCTCTAACAAAGTCGTCACACTTACGTGAGGACACAACGGTGGGTCTGAGGCAGCCATCCCGGCCCCATTCCGTGCTTGGTTTGTGGTCAGTGGGGTGGCGCCCAGGCTGGACGGGAAGCCGCGAGAGGAGGCCTGCACGAGGAGGCACGTATGCGGCGGGTACCTTGCAGCATTGCTTTACCAGCAGGATGTCGGAAATAATGTTTGGGGCTTTAAAGAGATGCCCACGAACTCTGATATTCCTCCCTTCAAAAGTTGGGGCCTAATCCTCTGCCCTGGGCTGTGGGTTAGATTCAGTAATTTGCTTCTAACTAATGGCACGTGGCGAAAGTTCTGCCTTGTGATTGGTGTCGGAGGAGGGTCATGTCCGGCTTCGCACCCGACTCTCTCGGTTCTCTCCCTGGGGGAGGCCAGCTGCTGTGTTGTGAGAATATGCAAGCAGTGCTGGGCAAAGCCCACGCAAGAGGCTCCGAGGCCCCTTGCAAACAACCAGCACCGAACTGCCCAGCGTGTGAGGGAACAGCCGGAAGCACAGCCCACCACCCCAGTCAAGCCTTCAGACGATGCCGCCCCAGCTGACGTCCTATCGGTGACCCAGGAAGACCGTGGGCCCAGAGCCCAGCCTGCCACTCCCGTGTTCCTGACCCGCAGAAGCTGCGAAAGTCAGCATTACTGTTCAAAACCACAGCGCTGGGGATCATTTGTGACTCAGCAGCACATAACTAATACGTGATATACATGTCTACCAGTAGGAAGATAGGCAAATGAATTGTGATCTATTCAAATGAGGAAATAATCCGCCTTTAAGTCTGGGAAGGCCAGGAGGAGAGTACAAATGGACTGCATACCATGCGTCTAAGTACTCTATAAACCAAGCTGGCAAAAAGTTAAATACAGTGTGTTTTATCTTACCCACCTTGACAAATAAACCTTTCCAACGGCCCCTCCACCCAAAAAAGCTAAGGTTTTTCTGGTTGGCAAAACATTGATGACTGAATTTATTTATTATCGTGCATGTCTGGGCATTCTGATGGACTGTGCTGTTTGAATATCTTAAATAAAATAACAAATTCATAAGTGATTACATATACTGTAAAACTTACTTTTAATTTATTTAAATTATTTTATTTCAGCATGAATGATGTTTGTGTAACCAAGATTTTCATGTCATTTGAGTTTTGCTACTATAATGACCTGAAGCAGGTGTCACGGATGGGCTGACTTGTGTCCTCCCTAAAATTTGTATTTAGGAGTGCTCACCCCTAAGACCTCACCCAGAATAGGACTCTGTTTGGGGACAGGGTCTTTGAAGAGGTGATTAAGTTAATGTGTGGTCACGGAGGTGGGCCCTGGTCCAATATGACTGGCATCCCTGTAAGGGGAGACGGGGACACAGACACGCATAGTGAGGACACAGGAGAAGACGGTGTCTACACGCCCAGGAGAGACGTCTGGGAAGGAACCAGCCCTACCAAGTCCTTGATCGTGGACTTCCAGCCCGTGCAGTACTGTTGAAGCTGCCCTGTCGGTGGGACTTTGTGATGGGAGCCCGAGCCAACCAACAGCAGCCTCTTGCCCGATCGGGGTTCCATGTCAGAGATGCAGACCACGGGAGATGGTCAGAGAGCCCGAGTCCCCCAGGGACGGGCCAGAGCCAGCGCCACCCCAGGATCCTCAGAGCAACGGGCGTTCTTAGCTGCACGGACGCCTGGGGGCACGAGAATCCCGGTGGAGAAAGGCTGAGCTAAAAGACCCAACCTTAAAATGCAGTTACAGCTGCAGTGTCCAAAGCAGATGCATTTTCGTCAAAAATGCTGAGTAAATGTAAAACTCATTTTTAATAATAATATTAAATATTATTAAATATTATATTATAAGTAATATAATATAAATAAATATAATGTTTAATGTAAAGCTATGAAAAAATCAACATAATTTTTCATATGTTTCTAAAAAAGTTTCTTAAAATATTAAAACATGTCTATTAAACATTAAGACAAAATATATGGGGGGATGGGAGTGATTGGTGGTGGTTATGAGGTTTCTTTTTATTGTAGCAAAATAGACACGATGACGTAAAATGTACCATTGAACCGTCTCTAAGCGCACAGCTCCGCGGCGTGAAACACGCTCACACCCCCACCCTCCCTCTCCAGAACTTTCTATATCCCCACACGGAGACTCCGTGCCCACGAAGCATGGACTCCCCACCCCCCACCCCAGGCCCGGCTCCCACCCTCTCCTCTCTGTGCGGAAAGGACTCCTCTGGGGACCTCCTGGGAGTGGGGTCCTGCGGGATGGGTCCTTCTGGGTCTGGATCCTCTTGCTGAGCCCAGTGTCCTCGGGGTCCCTCCGCGTTGACAGGGGTCGGGGTCTCTCCCTTCCTAAGGCTGGATAATCTATTATGTATGAGTGTAGACCATATTTTGCTTTCATGTTCTAGAGCAAGAAGTGGGGAGAAGGGTGTCCCCAGGGCCTGAACAGGGTTAGTCACAAGAGTGGGAGGGGCCCTAGATGCTGGTGTGCCTCTCAGTAAACGGGTGTGTGTGTGAGTGTGAGTGTGAGCGATGAGTGGGAACTTCTCGTGCGGCACTGCCCCATAGGTCTTTCTGTGATGTTGGAAACGTTCTGTCTGTGCTTTCCACCACACCACGGTCACCACTAGCCACGCGTGACTCGTGAAACCTAAATTAATTACGATGAAACTAAATGTCGAATTCCATTCCTCAGCCACCGGAGCCACACCGTAAGTGTGTAGGGGCCACACATGGCCAGTGCTGCCGTATTGGACGGTGTGGCTATAAATTGTGGGGCCACGTCAGGGGCCCTCAAGCCCGAGTGAAGGGCAGCGTGGGATGTAACAATTAAAAATGAAGGAACCACGAGTATTTGTTTGGAGCCTGGGGGTGTTGGGGCTGGAGAAGCGGGGGGCAGGGTAAGATGTAGAATATGACGTAGCTTTATACACAACATAACACAAAAAAACACTGCGTGGCACGAGGACTCTCTGGTATGTAGTGAAAGTATAAAAATCACGGCCAACCCCGGGCGGAGGGGGAAGGAAGGAAGGGAATTTGACGGGGGGGGGGGGGGGGAGATTCAGTTTTCATTATTTAAAGAAGTTCTGAAGCAAATACAGCAAAATAGGAAGGCTTATGACATCCCAGTGGTGTCCACTCATCATTTTCTAGGCTCGGAATATTTTTGTAATAAAGCAATCTTAATACCGAGGGATTCAGAGAGCTAGTCAGCCACCCGCTCCATCCGCTTTGACCAAGAAAGGCTCTAATGAGACGGCGAGAAGAGACCCACGAGTCGGACGAGTGGCTCCCTCGAGAAATCTCAGGGCTCCTTCACAGTAGACACGGTGCTTCCGTTTCTCCTGGGAGAGGAGGGCATCTCGTGTTGTTACAGATCGGAGGGTTGGCGTCCCGTCGTGTTGTAATTTCGCTAGAGAGCTGCAGATTCCGAGTTGTTTGGACGGTGGCCTTGCACCCAGGAGTGGCCCCCGGGGCCCAAGCCGCCGTAGATGGGAGCTGTAGTGACCACCCCCACCCGCCCTTTCCCAAACCCGTGCCCCGGGGACGCCTGTAAGCACGCGCTCCCGCAGCTGTTGTTTACTGCGCACCTGCCGTGTGCCAGATGCCCCTGCAGTGCCCGGAAGGACCTTGGGACACGCTGCCATTCCTGGACTCCTGTGGCTTCGTGCTGTGGGGGAGGGGACGACCAGGGCACAGACAGGTCGGAGAGGATCAGGTGGTACCGGGAAGAAAACTCCATCAGGGCAAGGGGCCAGGGTGCCGCTGCTGTCCTAGACGGGTTCAGAGAGGGCTTGTCGGAGGAAGTGACGTTTGAGCGGTGACCTACAGGAGGGGAGGGGGTGCACGGGCGTCAGGGCTGCGTCTCAGAGCCTTGGAGGGTTCTAAGCAGGAGGGTGACACGAGCAGGTGTATGCTGTGCTCTGGCTGCCAGGGGGGCGGAGATGCCAGTGAGGAGGTGGGCGGGCCCCCGGCAGGGGTGAGGCCCCGGGCTCTGCCGGCCCCCAGCTCCTGCGAGGAGTGTTTGCACTTGACTGTGTGATTGGCCCCCGGCATTCTGCTCGGCCTGGAGGGCGTGTTGCCCATGTTGTCCCAGCTGGGCAGCAAGCCCCTCAGAGGGACAGGGGCGGCTCAGCAGTCATTGAGTGGCTAGCTTTGGGCCAGAACGTGTGTAAAGGTACCAGGTGCGTGAGCACCACTGGCTGCGGTCCCTTTGTCCCCAGCCTGCCTGCCCCAAACCCCGTGTGCACACCGGCCTTGTCCCCTGGTTCGCGGGATCCGTCATGGGGCTAAAAGCTTTGGCGATACCTTCCCAGACAAAGGGACTTTCACGAGGACCATCTACTCGGTGACTGATCCTTAGCAGAGTCAGGGGCACTTGGGTCACAAAGATCTGGGTCTGAATCGAACACTTGACCTGTGTCAGCGATCCGCAGAGTTTCCGCATTCAGAAACGGGACCGATGGACAGACGGACGGACACGGCGGCACCTTCTCTGCGGCAGTACAGGAAGAATGTGCTGGTGTAGACGGAGACTTCAGTGGCGGGCAGAGCAAGCTGGCAGTAAAACGGGTTTTCGTGACTACGAGTTTGTAGTTTCGTGTTCACTGATCTTCTGTATTTTAATAATTGGGGGATCCATTCGTTCCTCGGTTACAAGATACCATTCAAATCCAGCTTTCTCTGACGAATCTTGATGTTCAGAAGAAGCTTGCTGCTCACACGGATGAGCTGAGAAGTCGACCAACGGGCTCAGGTCCTGACTTTGCCACTTCCTGTGCCTCAGTTTCCTCTCCTGTAAACGAGGACAAGGAGGGTCCCTGATGCACAGAGTTGTTAGGTCGTTGTGTTATTTTGTGAAAAGTGCTGAAATCCAAGACTATTCCTGTAGAAAGGTCTTAAGAAACGTTAAGTCACAGAAAGGATGGATTCACTATAGGCGTCCAGGGCAGCCAACGCCCGGGGGCTAGGGGAACCTAGGTGCTCCCGGAAGTGTTATTCGGAGCTCATCTGATGTGGCCGGCTTTTGTGTGTATTTGTGGTTCTAGCGCCCAGCCTCCGATGGCTTTTCCCTTCCCCGCCGCTGGAGCCAGCCTCGCAATGGGACCTGCTGCTGGAATGGGTCCCGCTGTGACCCCACCGTTTCCCGTGGCTGCCCCGCCCCCCAGGCCTGTCCCCCCAGCAGGGTATGGCGGGTACCAGCTCCACTCTAGCCCGCCCCAGGAGCCCGCCCCGGCACCCACCATGGCTTCCTCCTACCAGGTATCAGCCTGGCCTTTCTCTGACTAGCGCCGGATAACGCTGGGGGGCACATGGAGTGGGCGCCCTGTATGGACAGACAGACAGGGACACAGACTTACCTCCCTGCCCCTGACAGTGAGCGGGGGATGGGCTTGTGCTCATCGGGCATTTCTGGGGCCCATGATGCCACCTTCCCCTCCCCGAGCTCTGGGCCTAGGGATCCGGCCCATGCGTTTTCACTTGGAATTGCCAGCGTGTCCCATGCTGGACGTGGTCCAATCCCCGAGCCTCTGCCACCCACCGCTGGGACCCCTAAATGTCAGCGGATGTACCACAGGCTGCCCAGCTGGCAAAGCTCACGCTGTCTGGTTCCACCTTCTTCCTCCCTCCCTTGCCTCTGGGACTCCCCCTCCAGCCCACCCCCATGCTCTTGCACACCCCCAGGGCTGCCTCCTGGCCCCTGCTTCTGTCCTCACCTGCCTGTCGTCGTCCTATTCCACGCAACACCCTGCGTGCCCCTTGGCACGGCACCCAGACCCTCCCCGAGCCCCTGGCCCCACCTGCCCCCCCCGGCCCCCTCTCCTGGCCGCAGCCGCAGTGCTCACAGCCCTCTGCGCTTCCCGCAAGCCCACCAGCTGACTCCATGTGGGGGCCTCTGCCTCGGGCTGACCCTGCCTGGAACCCCGCCCCCACGCCTGCGCCTGCTGCCGTCCCTGCCCCGCTCCTCCGAGGAGCTGTCTCCAGGCTGGGCATTCCGCAGAGCGCTTCCGCTCTCAGATGTTAACATTTCCACGAGAGCGGCCACATCTGTGTCACCCGTCACTGTGTCCCCAGCTCCTGAAACGGCCCAGTTCAGGGCAGGAGCTCAGGAACCGTGGGAACGGGCGCCGCGCGTGTGGGGCGGGCGTGCCCTGAGGGGCTCCCTCCCTGCTCTGTGTCGCTCTGGAAACCCCTTCCCAGGACAGTTACAGCTACGGACCTCTGACAGATGCCAGAAGCTATGGTAGCTTCGAGAACAAACAGTATCACCTGCCTGCTGCCAGCCAGCCCCAGCTCCTGGCCACGACCATGGCCACGGCCACGGCCTGCCAGCCAGGTGTGTTTCTGCAAGGAGCCACTGGCTTTGGGGGGGTCGGGGAGGGAGGAGCCCCCGCAAAGTCACACTTCAGACTTTCCAGATCCGCAGGAGGGCCAGGAGTTTCAGGGCTCTCTTCTCCAAAATGCCTGGAAGGCTCAGCTGGGGGTGGGGGTAGGAGAGAGAGGGCCGGAGGGAAAGAAACAGAACTAAGAGGGGAGCTAACCAGGTTTATTCCAAGCCGGGAAGGAGGTGAGTTCCGCTGAGAACCTGGAGTTCTGGGATGGGAGAGCCCGGGGCTCTGGATCTGCAGGCGGTCGTGGCCAGTAGGGGCCTGGGGAGGCCAGTTGCCACGGTTACGGGGGGGTGCGTGGCTCCTGCTGTCCCCTGGCTGGTTGTGGCAAAGGGTGGCTTTGCAGAGAGGTTCTGCTTGCCCTCCAGGGACTAAAGGACCTTCTGTCCAGCCCAGTGGAGGGTACAGCCAAGCGCAGCCCCTCCAGCCGGCGGCCACCGCCAAGGCAGGGCAGCCAGCCAGCGCCCCAGCCTTGAGCTACGCCGAGAACTACACCTACCCGCTGGAGACCAGCACTCTGCCCGGGACCTCCGTCTCCCTGCTGCCTTCCTACGCCCCGACCTCCTACAGCCCCACCTGTGCCCCCGACACGGGTAAGACGCGTTCCTGTGCGCATGCGGGCACAGCCCATGCCTCTCGCGGCGTCCGCAAAACCAACCTGTCTCCCTCTGTCTGGTTCTTCTCTCTGCTTCCTAGGACCAGTCTACCCGAGCTATGAAGCCGCGGTGCAGTTGGCGGCCGGTCCTCAGTGTCCCCCACCGCTGCCCCTCCAGCTGCCACCGCCTCCCCAGCAGCCCCTCCCACTCCCCACGCCCCCGGGCTCCCTGTGGGGCAGCCCAGGAAGCAGTCCCAGGGCCAGTCCTGCCACTGGCAGCCTCTCTGGAAAGCTCCTGGCTCCCCCCAAGCTGCCGAAAGCCAAGGGCGGCCCCAGGGAGCCCCCGCTTCACTACTGTGACATCTGTAAGATCAGCTGCGCTGGTCCCCAGGTCAGCGGCCCTCCGCCTGCGCTGAGCAGGCCCAGACGACCTTCCTGGGGATCATGTTGCCCGGCTTGGGCTGGGAGAGCCCCCTTCCCCCACCTGGCTAACCAGGCATCGGGGGCATTGCCTGCCCCCAAAGGCCTGTTATTAAACTGGCAATGTCAAGTGCATGTCAGGTTTGCCTTTCCGGCACGACACTGACTGCTGGCGGCAGGAACGGGGTCTTGGGTTCCCCTTGCCTGAGTGGGCGGCCGCGGGGCAGAGCCGGCGATGGGTGCAGCACACGCAGTTCCAAGAGGGGCCTGGGGGTGGCGTGCCTTCGCTGCAGGGCCGTGGGTGGACGGAAGCAAGTGTGTGTGTGCCTGTTGTGTAAGGGGGATCCCCCAGCCTCTCTCACAGATGACCCGGCTCGTCCTCTGGAAAGGGCGTCAGAAATGAGGGCTCCATCAGGGAACCTCGTGCTAGTCTTGTCTTCTTTCTGAGAGAAAGCTGGAAGCTGGAGGGGTACATACACCCCGGGATCACAGGCTATCCGGGCGCGTGGGGAGACCCCGGAAGCCCTCATCCAGCCCCCTTGCCCGGGCGGGCCAGGGCCCTTTCCCGTCTCCTGTGGTCTCTACAGGCCTCTTGATCGAGCCTCCTGTACGCTTTTTCTATGGTGAGGCTCACGCTCGTTAGCAGAAGGTTAATTTTCTCTGTTCCCGTGTTGGCTTCTCTGCGTGATTTTTATGCTGCATTGTGGGGATTCTTGGCTCCTCTCACGGGTCAGACCCCAGCCTCTGCTCCTACTTCTAGACCCTTCACCACTGTGTTGCGCGAGCGTGGGACGCTCCCCATGAAGGGGACACGTGCATGCTGCGGCGTAGGTCGGAGCCCGGCCCTGAGGTCCCTGTCCCCCGGGCAGATGTCTGAGCTGGTCTCCTCGGGGACAGCTGCAGTGACAGGCTTTGCCCGGGCGTGTCCCTACGCATGTGGCGCGCCATAGAAACATGAGCTCTCGTCGTTCTCAGCTTTTTGATGAGGTCAATAGCACTCTTCAGATTGGAATTTTTACGGAGGAAGTTGTAGGTTGCAGGCGGGTGTAAGTCATGACTCCAAGGAGTCCCCGTGTCCCCAGCCCAGCTCCCCAACGGCAGCAGTTGGCCAAACAGCAGCCAGTCTCCCAGCCAGGGTGTTGGCATTGATCGAGGCTCCTTCTTGCTCACATGTCTGGCGCTTTGCTTGTCCCCACGTGCACGTGCGTCTTGTTACGTGCGCTCACCGGCCCCCCGCCCCCTGGGCGGGCTCCTGCATCACCGCAGGGACCCTGACCGGTTCCAGCACTGACCCACCCACCCCCTGCCCTGCGCTCCTGTCTGCTGCGTGCGAGGGGCTCCGTCCCCAGGCCTCCCCGCGGCCCTAGTGCCTGCTCTCGGGGTGTCCATCTGGGCGGTCTCAGGATGGCCTGGTTGGCCGTGTGGCCTCCGAGCGAGCCCTGTGGGGCCAAGGGGAGCCCTTGGAGCTATAGGAGCACCGGACAGGCCTCTCCCTGGTTTTTCTCTCCTGCACAGCCGTGCAATAGGTCGTCTCCTGCTGCTCGCTGAGGCCTCTCCACCTCCGAGTGTCAGGGGAAGGCCCGGGGCGCAGAACCGGGGACCCAGGACTGGAAATAAGACCGCGGTTGGTCGGAGCCGTGGGGTTTAACTGGTGTGCGCATGGGACGCGGGCTGCCTTACCCACTACACTAGCGGCAACTAGCACCACTGGGTCTGTCCTTCCAGGCTTTTCTCTGCCCCGGCTTTTACCCGGGGTGTGTGTGTGTATGTGTGCGTGCGCGCATGTGCGCACGCGCAGGCTGTTGCTCAGGTGAGTGTTCAGAAGTTTCCTGAGTTCCAGCGAGTATTGTCCCTGCCCCCGATATGCCCCAGAACCAGCCCATGTCACTAGCCAGGCCACCAGGGCGGCCCGAGTCTTGGCATAGTCAGGGTGTGTGGGTCGAGCTGCCCTGCTTGGAGCGTGTTTACTGCAGCCGGCTTCGTCTTAAGGGTTCCCCGAAAGGAGCGTGGGATGCCCCCTAAGAGCTTGGTCACCTGCCGACGCCATCCGGTATCTCGGGCACGGTGGTGCGGCCCATGGGGCCTGTGACTCACACACCTGCTCTGGCCCGGACCCCTCTGTGTGTTAGCAGCCCTCTGACAAGGACGCGTGCCCGTGTGATTCGGGTAGCGAATGTCCTCGTGTGCTTTCTGAGGTCAGATCCTGAAAAGCCAGCATTTTCCTTCCAAGGAGCCCCTGAAGCAAAAGCAGCTCACCCGTTTTTAGAGAGGAAAAAGAAACTTTCTGCGTGGCCTGTTGCTGGGTTTGACAAAGGGGCACACGAGCGTCTGGGAGGGGGTGGCGGCCTGGGTCTCCCCACGAGTGATCCGCGCCCGCGCGCACACACACATCTCTCAGGCCGCTCTCACTCTGCCTGCAGACCTACCGCGAGCACCTGGAAGGGCAGAAGCACAAAAAGAAAGAGGCAGCCCAGAAGGTGGGCACCCAGGCCAGCGGCGGCCCACGCGGGGTGCAGGCGAGGCTGCGCTGCGGGCTCTGTGCTGTGTCGTGCACGGGGGCGGACGCCTACGCCGCTCACATCCGGGGAGCCAGGCACCAGAAGGTAGGGTCCACGAGGTAGGGCCCACGAGGGGGCTGCCGCCAACGACAGGAAGCTGTTCCTGTGGGGCCCTGGGCCATTGCATTCCTCCGAAGGGTATAAAAGTCTCCCCTGCCCCCTGAACCAACGTGTGGAGTTGCGCGGGGAGGGCCTTGTTCTCAGACTGGGGCGGGGGGACCGCTCTGGGCCTTGGGTATTTACATGTTTATAGAAACGAGGGTTCGGATGTTGATGAGGTCAAACTGCACGTTTCATTTGGGGTTCTGCTTTTTTTTTTTTAAAGATTTTATTTGTTTATTTATTTGACAGAGAAGAGAGGGATCACAAGTAGGCAGAGAGGCAGGCAGAGAGGGAGGGGGAAGCAGGTTCCCCGATGAGCAGAGAGCCGGATGCGGGGCTCGATCCCAGGACCCTGAGATCATGACCCAAGCCGAAGGCAGAGGCCTTAACCCAGTGAGCCACCCAGGCGCCCCTGGGGTTCTGCTTTTTAAAAATTACGCCAACCCAATTCAATTAATACAATTCAAACAGTAAGTTCTCATGTCAATTTCGATGGCAGTGTTTTATTTGATAGGGAATGATTTAATATCTGTGTTTGTAGTATCGGTTACTATCTTAATATGAACGTTTTCCTGTGGCCTTAAAAGTGCCCGTATTATGTCAGCTCGTGGAGAAATTTGATGGGATCCCCCGCCCGAGAGACGGTAGGGAGACCCCCACCTCTCTCTCCGGGGCCTGCCCTGGCCATGCTCCAGCGGGAGCTTTTTGAAAAGCAGCAACCCTTCCCAAATGGCATTGATAACCTGCAAGGTACCGCTCGCTTAGGGGATGTGCGCTGCCGGCAGGGGGAAAGCCTGGCGGGACACCAGCTTCAAGCCATGTAGTTGTGGGCAAGAGGGTTAGGAAGGCCCCTGTCTCGGGGCCCACACAGAACCTGCCACGCTCCCTCCTGCCCCCCGGGCCTTTGCTCCCACTCTCCCCCGCAGCCAACCCTCCTCCAGCTCCCTACTCCAGAGCTGGGCCACCTTCAGATCACCTTCCTGAAGGCCTGTCTTGTCCCCTCCAGCCAGGGCAGGCTCTCAAAGCCTGAGCGAACCCAGGAAGCCCACAAAGGCAAGAGCAGACGCATGCAGGAGGGGAAGCGAGCAGGTGGAGAAGTGGGGAAGGGGGGCATGGGCTTGGCCATGCAGGGTGCAGGCAGGGGAGCTGGGACCCAGGAAGGGGGGGGCCGTTCTGGGGGCCAGGGAGAACCCGTGGCCAAGTCTGGGTGGGGGCAGGTCTGAGCTGTGAGTGTCAGAGACTTGGAGCCCAAAGACAGGTCCGAAGTGATTGTCCGGGAAGATCCCACAGGTGGCGGGATGGTCCTTCCGGTAAGTGCAATGAAAGGAGCCTGGAAGCAGGAGGGATCTTCTAGAGGGAGTGATGTCTGAGAGCCAAGGGCGTGCTGCTGGGGCCTGGGATGGGAGCTGCGCCCGCCCTCGGGCCCGTAGCCAGCCCCATCACCCACCAGGTGCCCTTCCTCCCTCTTGAGGAAGTCTGATTGGGCCCTGATGGGGGGTCCGGTCTGTTCCAGGTCTTGAAGCTGCACACGAAGTTGGGGAAGCCCATCCCTACCATAGAACCAGTGCCCGCCGACTCCAGCTCGGCCCAGGCCACCTGCACCAGCAAGCCGGCCCCCCTCGCCAGGGAGAGTCCCCCCGCGGCCTCTGCCAAGCCCACAGCCCCTGCCCGCCCTGGCGCACGCCCGAGCAAGCCGGCGCTGACCAAGAGACCGGCGGCTTTGAAGGCCACGAGTGCAGGTACGTGTCACGGCCCGACGCCCACGCCCGGACTCACTCCTCAGGCTGGGATTTCAAAGAGGCGCTTGTCCCCTTCACTTGTGGGCATGCGTGCGAGCCATCAGCTCTCTGCAGAGGGGCTAGGCCCTGGCTGGAGGGCGGGGATGGGGAGAAGCAGGCCCTCTCTCCCACATGGCCGCCTCTGGGCCACGCCCTTGGGAAGCGTGGACAGAGCCCGTGGGGCGGTGGCGGCAGGATTCAGGCCCCGCGCTCAGGGTGAACAGAACGGGCTCTGACGACTTCCGTGGGTCTCAGGAAATTGAGGCGGGCTCCTAGGTGCCCCACCTGCGGCCCCGCCTCCCCGGGGCGTGGCCTGCCTGGGGGCGTGGCCTGAGCGGCAGCAGCTAGGGCCCGTGTAGACACTCTGCTCACCGCTTCGTGCCATTGCCCCGATTTGCCCTCCACGACTCTGGAAAGTCGGTTCTGTCATGACCCCAGTTGGCGGAGGGACAAACAGAGTGGAGGTGGGATTCAGACCCAGGGCCGCCGCAGGCGCTCTCTCCACCACCCGGCTTTGCCCAGGAAGGGGGAGGGGGTTTATCTTGAGCCTCAGTGGCCCTGTGTTTTGAATCACCGCACGACATGAACTCCACAAACCGGAGAGTGGTGTGGTAACAGACCCGTCTCCCCTGGGGGGCCCACGCCCAAGGGGGCTAGCTTGGCCATGACCCCGGGTCCACCTGGGAGAGTGGGGCGGCCCCGGGCTCCTCCGCGAGGGGCCTGCCACCAGAGCCTCCCTGTGGTCGCGTTGAGACGGACACCGAATGCTGCTCTCAGCCGCGACCCAAGCTGGCACGAAAGGGGCCTTTCAGGACCGGGGATCCGACCAACTGACGTCACAGGGAGTGAACGGGCAGCAGGAGACCTTGGTTTGCATCACATTCCACCCTTCCCGCGGGCGGACCGGAAGCCAGCCCTGGTTTCCGGCTGGAGCAGGTCGTGAGCAGCCCAGCTCTTCCTTCCAGGGCCTTCCAAGCCGCAGGCAGCGGGCAGCAGGGCCCCGGAGGGCAAACGGGCACACCCTGCCCCAGACCGGCCCGGAGGTCTGCCTGCCCAAGGAGGCTCCGCAGAAGCTTCTGGAAGCTGTGACGCGCAGCCAGTGGGCCCAGGCTACGTGGAAGAGGTAACTCTCCCAGGCAGCCGCCGTGCCCTGGGCCGTCGGCGTGCCCCCTAACCGCCCCTGCTCCGGGCTGCGGTGAAGGACTCCCGCAGGGGTCAGCCTTCAAGGCCGCGCCCCGGGTCTCCATCTGAGACATACACACCTGTCCACGCACAGTCCGCAGTCAGCCACGGCATCTTACAGAACTCGCTGGGAGGTCCAGGCCCTGGGTTTCAGGTCCTAGAAGGAAGGCCTGGGACACACAGAGGCCCGGGATCCCTGGGCATCAGAAGCCTGTGTGCGACCTCTGTGGCCACCGCCCCGGAGCCCGGAGCCTGTAAGGCCTGCCTGGAACAGCTTTTAGAAGCAGATTCGGAAGCTTTCTCCCCTGGCCGCTTCTGTGCTTCCCAGGCTCCCCCTCAGTGGCTAAAAGGAGCTGTGAGCGTTAGCGTTTCTTGGGTTTCTGTTGAACCGCTTCCGCGTCTTCTGTTCTGTGGCGCGTGAGATCCCCGCCCCGGATAGGAGTCCCTCCTGGGAGGCCCTGGCGTTTCGTAGTTGAGGCGATGGCGAGGTGCGTCGAAGCCTCGGGGAGCACGGCAGGGCCTGTGAGGGGTGGAACTCAGGACGAGACCGAGGCAGGGGCTCTGCGGACAGGCCGCGGGTGTCTGTGCCCCGGGGACGGGACGGTGGCCGAGGGCAGCCGGGGCCCGGGGGCGCGGGCTGTGCACAGGGGGTGGGGAGGTGTTGGTGACACGCGGGCTCCCCTGAAGCCCACTTGGCAGGTGGGACGCCAGCGCGCAGGCCTCTCGGGACGGCCCGGTGTCCCCAAGGGGACGGGGGTGCCCCTGCCCGGGGGCCGGGCGCACGGTGAGGGTAGCGGCCAGCTCAGCGGGGTGCCACGTCTCAGGTGCGCAACGAGGAAGGCAAAGTGATCCGGTTCCAGTGCAGCCTGTGCGAGTGCAGTGTCGGGGACGCCACAGCCAGGGACACGCACGTGCGGGGTCGGCGGCACCGGCTGCAGTACAAGGTGGGCAGGGCTGGGGTGGGGTCTGACCGCCAGGCTTCCCGCATCCCGCCCCATGCCGCCGGCAGGAGCTCCAGGCCCTGGGGCCTGTCCCCCGCATTCCCTGGAGACCGCAGCAGACCCGGCCCTCGCTGGGCTCCCCACGGCATCTCTCGGCTCTGGAACCACCTGTTGCCGGAGCGGGGGGGTCCCCGAGTGCCCAGGACAGGCTTACAGATGCAGTTGAGATGGGGCGTGGGGCCAGGAGGCCGTGACCCAGGGGCCCCCGCTGCAGCGGGGTGCTGGGCTGTCCAGGCCAAGTGTCCTCCAGGACCCGTTCCTCCGCGGGGCCCGGGAGACGGGTGCCGAGGCCCCCAGCGCCGCAGGGCCTTAGCTGGGTGCTCTGCTTCCCGCCCAAGGGGGTGGCTGTGGGCCCTTCTGCCCGTGGGCTGCACCAGAGGAGAGGCTGAGAGCTGCCTTCCCCCGGCCTCCATCTCACAGCTTTGGGGGGCAGTGGGACGTGTTGTGTGCATACCCCCATTTTTAGCTGCTCTGTTGTGGTGTCATTCACACACCACACAATTCACCTGAATTTTCACACAATTCACACAATTCACCTGAAGATTGCGGTTTCATGGCTTTTACTACGGTGTAATCACAGAGCTGTGACCCTTAACGCCTCTCTAGTTCCAGAACATTCTATCACCCCAAAATGAAACCCCATCCCCATTAGCAGTCACTCCCAGCCCCTGTCCCCCACGAGCCCTCTTCCCAGTCCATGGATGAGCCTGATCTGGGCATGTCACACACGTGGACTCACACCACGTGGGTCCTTCTGTGTCTGGTTCCCTCCCTGAGTGTCGTGGGCTCGGGGTCCATCCCCGGGGCGGCGCGTAGGGGTCTTGCTCCTGCTCACGGCCGAAGGGTGCTCCCGTGTGTGGGGGACACACTGTGTGTGTTGGTCCGTGTGTCGATGGACACGTGGGCCCCCTAGACCACACTGCGCTTTGTGAACAATGAAGGAAGCACTGTAAACTATGTTCAGCGGGAGAATCTGCAAGGCTATTAAAAACGCGAATTGCTGGGTTTCACGCAAATGGCGTTTCCCCTGAGTTAGCTCGATTAGAAGTACGCACTGGTCGTTGGCTCTGCAGCGACCCATCCGTGGTCAGCGGGGGTATCTCACGGTGGGGCCGGATTTCCTTCTTCCCTGGCTGCACACGCATCGCAGCCGTGCTCCCTGCTCCGTTTTGTGGCGCCCGGGTCCCTGGAGGGTCAGGGCTCTGGGGGATGGGGCCCCATTGTTGAGTCAGCCCGCAGGAGGCCGCGGGCCGTGGGGGCTCCCGGGGCTCCTGGCACTTGTCGAAACAAAGGTCTCCTGTCTCATAGCCCTTCCTGCCCTTTCCAGAAAAAAGTGAACCCTGACCTCCCGATTGCAGTGAAGCCCAGCCCCAGAGCTCGGAAGCTTCTGGAGGCCAGGCTGAGGAAGCAGAGGCAGCTGACCAGGAAGCGGCTCGAGGAGATGCGGCGCTGGTACGCGGGGAAGAGGTACGTGAGGTCCCTGCCGGGGTCCCTGCCGGGCCGCCCCCACCCTCCCGAACAGCCTCGGCTCGCTTTCGGGCCCGAGGACCCAGGAGCTCGCCCCTGCGGTGTGGGCAGGGGACAGCGCCCTCGGGGGAGACGAGCACCCTAAGGATCTGTGTGAGCATCACATAAACGCAGGACAGTGCGGCCCCCGTTCACAGAGAAGCCCTGGGTCTCCGTGCACCCTGACCCCGGGGTCCCCCGACCACCCACACATCTGTCATGCCCCCCTCCACCCCGTGGAGCACTTTGAAAGCGTTTTCTGACGCGGTGTCTGATTGACGGCAGAAGCTCTGGGCAGCGTCTGAGCTGGGGAGCAAAGCCCAGGACAGACCCGGGGCTGCAGCCGCCCCCTCCTTCCCCGAGTGTTGCCCTTGGCCTCTGTCCTCCCGGCCCGCCTCGCCTCAGCCTCCCTGGGCCGTGGTGGGCATCGGGGCAGGACCTGTGTCATGGGCCCTCGGGGCCCCGTCGGGCAGCGGCAGCCCTCTCTGGTGCTCCTGGAGCCCCGGCCTTGCTCAGCCCCAGGACGAGGCGTGCTTCCGAAGCGACAAGCCCAGGGGTCCCGCAGCCGCTTAGAGCAGCTTTTCCTCCTGGCTCCCTGCAGGCGTGAGGAGCTGTGTAGGAGGCGACTGGAGGAGGGGCCCCAGGCCCCCGATGAGCACCCTGGACCCTCGCCGCCCGACGAGCACTCTCCTTCCTTCACCAGCAGGCCGGGGGTGCCACCCGGCTCACCTCTGGTGGGTGGTGGCCTTGTCTTCGTGCCAAAATGCCTCCCGCAGTGGAGGCCCCGTGGGTAGCTGACTCACTAGAAGGACCTGAATTCTCCAGGAGCGAGGGACACGACTCTGAACCAAGACCCCCGAGAGGTGCCCCGTGGGTGGGAGCTGGCAGGGCCTGAGGGTCATAGCCCAGCCCCGTCGCTGGTCACCAGCAGGAACCCCGGGCCCGGGCCCCACCACCGGGCCACTCCTGTGGTCACAGGAGTTCCTTCGGCTCCCAGGCCCGGGTCACCACTTCCCTCTGGAGCCCTCGGCGTCCGTCCGTGCAGGCTGGGCCCGGGGTTGGATGGGAGCCTTCCGTTCCCACCTCGCTGAGGGGAAGAGCCCCACCCGAGTTGGCTGAAAAGCCTCTGGCTCCGAAACGGAAAGACATCACCAAAGGGGAGCCCACAGGCCCCACGCGGTCCCACATCCTCGCCGGTTCACCACCTTGTGCGTCCCCATTCTTCCTTCGCCTGGCCTTCTGCTGCCCCTTGTCTGTGACCCCCAAAGCCAGCCTGACTCTGGGGGCTCTCCAGGGCCCCTGCTGCACACACCATGCCTCCGTGGGACTGACACTCACCCTGTCCCCTGCGCGCCCGGCGCCCGGGGCCTCAGCCTGCCCGTGACCAGCCCGCCTTTCCCTGCAGTACGCGCGGCGGCCAGAGTCCAGCGACGACCGGCACGTCCTGTGTAAGCACGCCGCCATCTATCCTGCGGAGGAGGAGCTCCGGGCCGTGCAGAAGGCCGTCTCTCACTCGGAGCGCGCCCTCAAGCTGGTGTCCGACGCGCTGGCTGAGGAGAACTCCGGAAGCCCAGGGCGCGCGGGCGGTGAACACAGGTAGTGGGGGGTCACTCTCCGTTCCCTAGGCCCTGGGCTGACTGAGCGGGGCAGGGAGGTCCCCCCCCCGGGTGGAGGGTCGGGGTCCTGTCACAGGGGCACCTCGCCCCGATAGGCTTTGAGCTCTCCAAGGTCCCTGGGACTTCCCAGCCCGCAGGCAGAACATTCCCCAAATCGACATTTCCTGTCGAAGGTGCATCTAGAAACGCTCTTCACGAAGGGTGAACCCGTCTGTTTCTCATCTGTGAAATGGAGATTGAGGGTGATTCTGACCCGTCCTCTTCCTCCGAGGGGGGCGGTGAGGGCCCCCCAAGCAGGCGCCCGCGTGAGTCACTGTTCCAGTCGCTGTGGCTGGCGGGGTGGGGAGGCCTCTCCACCTGGGATCTGGAGGAAATCCGCTTTTCCAAGGCCTTTCTCTCTGGGCGGCTGCCTCCTCTGCTTGCTGAGGGGTTTGTAGGAGGCTCAAGCACACCATGCAGCTTACCGTCTTAGCCACATCGGCAGAGACGGTCCGGGGGCATGGAGGGCGTTGTGCGCCCATCACCACCGTCGGCCTCCAGAGCTCGTCCCCTGCTGACACAGAGATCTGTCCCCTTAAAGTCCGCGCGCCCCCGTCCCCTGCCCGGCACCCCCGTCCCCTGCCCGGCACCCCGCCCCCCCATTTCCCGTCCCTGCAGCTCAGCCCGTGCTAGACACTGCACTCGCAGGCCAGAGGGGTCCTGCCGTGTCCTCCCTTTTGCATCCGGCTGGTGACACTCAGGTCCTTCTTGTAGCACAGTGTCTGCGCCCTGGGGGAGCGCACGCGTGCCCCTCGTGATGAGCTCCCCTGGCCTCCCCTGGAGAGGGCCCCTCCTCCACCCACGTGCGGCCATAGAAGCAGGAGTGCACTCGGCCCCCCGTGGGCGTCCTTGCACAAGGTGGCAGGGTCCCGTTCCGGCTTGTCGCGGGTGTCTGTGCTCAGTCCCTGCACATTCGCGAGGCCCGCGGGTCGGCCCCCACGAGGTGCGTCCCACCTCCCGGAGCCATCCCTTCACGGCCCCACACTCCCCGGCCCCAAACCTTGCAAATGCCATGTGCTCGGGAAAAACAAAACCGGCCTCGTTCCCTAAGATTCCACATGATGTTTAGGTCCCATCACGTGCGCGGTGGCGTCCCCGAGGCCAGGAGCTGGCCCTCAACAGCGGGCGCTCCTGTTCTGAGCTCAGGGAACCGCAGGCTTCAGCAGCCGTCCGTCAACAGCTGCAGAAGAGCAGGGTCCGCAGAGATCGGACTCTGGGTTTGGGGCTGTTTTGTTTTACACTGGGCGTGACTTGGGATCCAAACTGATTGACAAGTCTCTGAGGCTCTTCATCTCCAGCACCCCCCCACTCCCACCCAGAAACCGACAAGAAATGCGTAAATGGGGGCACCTGGGGGGCTCAGTTGGCTAAGCATCTGAGTCTCGATCATCTCAGGGTCGTGAGTTCAAAGCCCGCGTTGGCCTTCGTCAGGATGCAGATTATCAGGAAGGGGTAACAACCAGCAGCCCTTACTGAGCATGTGTGGCTTGGTGGGCTTGTGGCCAGGGGCGCGGGCCCATTTCACAGTTGGGGAAGCTGAGGCAGAGGCCAGGCACGGAGCGCGTGCGCACAGGAGCGGGGGACCCCGGCAGCGGCCCCTTCTCCCGAGCCCCTTCCCCTGCGGGTCTCCACGTTTGTTTGCGGGCCTGTCTTGACAGCGGCAGCTCGCCCTCCGCTCGGGTCCTGAAGGGCGTGATGCGGGTCGGCCTCCTGGCGAAGGGCCTCCTGCTGCGGGGGGACAGGACGGTGCGGCTGACCGTGCTGTGCTCGCAGAAGCCCACGCGCGCCCTGCTGCGGAGAATCTCGGCGCAGCTCCCTCGGCAGCTCCCGGTAAGAGCCGCGGCCCCCACGGGCAGCCCACACACGGGATGGCCTTGTTTCCAGGCGATTCGAAGAAACGGACGGGGCTGTTGGACCCAGACTGGGTGGTTTTTATAGAAAAGTTGATGAGATAGCAGACGAACTTAGGAGTTCCTTTATAAAGCGAGTCTAGGGTAAAACTCAGAAATGAGGAAAGCATCTGGTCACTGCGGATGCCGACTTACCGGTCATTACAGGGGTGAGTGGAGCCGAGCGCAGCACGTGGCCCTTTGTGGTGGCGAGACGAGAGTGGCCCCGTGGAAACCCATTTAGGGACTGTGGGAGGGACCTGGGCTCCTCCTGTCTAGACTGTCACGGGACGTTCTCACCAGAGAGCGTGGTTGGGGAGGATTGAGATCTGTTCCTGGGGGGGGGGGGCTCCTTTTTGGTGAGTCTGTCTCTGCTCCAGAGAATCCAGCCCTGGGGACCGTGCAGACCCAGGCCTGCCCTCCGGGGCCCCCACTCTCGTCACGAGCAAGTTGACATCCAGTGTGCCGCTTGCGAAGAAATGGAAGTCGGATGCCAAGGGGGGAGCACCGGCAGGGAGGGGGGAGGAATGGGATGGGGGGAGCCGTACGTCCCGATAGGGTGGAGCACTCGAGGCGGGAGTTGGAGACCAGGGGAGGCCTTGAAAGATGGGGGAGTAGTGATCCACGTAGAAGGACCGGCATTTGTGGGGCCTGGATCACACCGGACCTGAAGACCATATAGGCAGGTAGGCCCGTGTTTCTCAGGGAAGTGAGAAGACAGGAGGATTTTGAGTGGAGGAGTGACACACCCCCACTTTGCTGATTTAAATACTCATTTCCGTGGCTCAGTTGGTTAAGCCTCAGACTTGATACCGGCTCAGGTCGTGATCTTGGAGTCAGGGGATTGACCGCACGACGGGCTCTGTGCTCAGTGGGGAGTCAGCTTGAGGTTTCTCTCTCTCCCTCTGCCTCCTCTGCTTCTTCGCACCCCCACTTTCACAGATGAGTGCACACACACTTTCTCTCTCAAATAAATCTTTAAATCAATCAACAAATACCTATTTCCTTCGCACCCATGATACAATGGTTTCCTGCTAGCTACTATAGGGGTGCGAGCGTGGCTCAGATGCAGCCTCACGAAGGCAGACCGGGCTGTGGCTGAACTGGCAGTGCTCCACTCCCCCCAGTGGCAGGAAGCATTTAGAGCCCACAGTCTGACCCGGGCGCCCCCGTGCCGGCCAGGTGGGGAAAGATGGCTTAGCTGGGGCAGACAGCATTTTCTAGGGGTATAGAGTCAGCTGCCTGAAGCTCCACGCAGATCGGGGGCACCCTGGCCAGGCGTCTCTGAGACTTCAAAACAAGGCGAGGGATGCCGTAAAGGCCTCTCTGGGCCGCGGGCACCGGAGCAACTCGCCTTGGTTCTGAAGTCTCCCAGAAGGGCCCGCCTGTGACCCGCTCAGGGTACCCCCCAGTGAGGGCCGGGGGCTGTGCCTGGGCCCCTGTGGCAGGTGAGGGGTGGCGACCAGAGCCAGAGGGGGCCTGGATCTTGCCTGGAGGCCGAACCCCGAATGGGTTCTCCCCATTCTCTGCTGCTGTGCCCAAACCGTAGCTTGTTCGACCCGTGAAATCGTCTTGCTGTTTTCACTTCGTAGCACCTCTGGGGTCCAGTTCCCTGTGCGTAGTTAAGGAGCCTCATTGTGTTGTGCAGCTGACAAGCATTTTGTTGCTGTTCGTCCATAACTTGAGGGGCCCCGTGTAGTTGGACATTCAGGTCATTTCCAGCAAGAAGATAACCTCGTACACACGTAAGAGCTTATCCCAGGGGCAGAATTGGTGGCCAAAGGCCTGAGGCCAGATGCTTCTGGTAAATGTTGCCAGATCAGCCTCCACCAGCAGATTATAGATGCCCGGGTGTGCCAGCCTGGCTGTGCCCCAGACCTGTTGAGGTCTGTCCTCCCAGGTGACAATGGTACCTCGTTATAGTTCTAATTTGCTTCTCTCTTACCACGGGAGTAATTTGTGTCGTTGCGTAAAGAGGGTCTTTCTGTTTCTTTTCCGCAAGCTACCTGTTATGTCACTCACCAGTTTGTTTTTTAAATTGGATTACTGGTCTTGTTATTGATCTGTGGGTATTCTTTACATATGAAAGCCCCCACATCTGGGGTCTGTTACCTATGCGTTGCTATGCTCTCCTGCAGGGTGGGGGCTATGGCTCCATCCGTTGGCGGTTCTAGGCACCCAGACCCAGCACGGGGCTCAGCACTCGACCGCATCCTTGCTCGTTTACCCGTGCTGCTCACCTGGGGTGACACGGACTCAGGTTGCATTTGCCCCTCACAGATGGTGACAGAAGACAAGTACGAAGTCTCCTCTGACTCCGAAGACAACATCATCATTTCCTCCTGCGAGGAGCCCAGGATGAGGGTCGCTGTGTCCATCACCTCGCCCCTGATGCGGGAGGACCCTTCCACGGACCAAGGTGCGGCCAGGCCTGTTTTCCAAACTCGTCATTCTCGAATTTTCGCGATTGTTTTGTCTAACGTTCTTTAAGTCAGTTCATTTTTGTCACATTTTTCAAGAGCAGCACCCTTGAACCATTGGTGGAAAAGGTTCCCAGTTGTCATGGTCATCTAAAAAAATTAATACAGGGTATAGAACAAACATCGTTAAACTTTAGCTGAAGGCCCCGCTAGGCTCTGCTCAGACACATGGACAAGGGCAGGCTGGGCACGTGGGGAAGTGTGAGCGGTCCAAGGCCGCTGAACGGGGCTGGCCGGAGGGAACCCCCGCTGTGTCCCTCCCGCACGGGTGTCCAGGCCCCAGCTGGCTGTCACCAGAAGGGAGCCTTGAAAGCCCCTCCTCGCAGACACACCCCTGCCGGCTCCGTCTCAGCCTGAAGGAGGGATTGGCCTGGGACATTTATGCACAAGGGACACTCGGTTCCATTGCCTGGCCTCTGTGATCCGGGGCCTCCTAGAGTGAGGAGGGGGTGTGAGGAGTGGTAAGAAGGCTGGCAAAGGCACCTGAGTCGCTCCCAGACTCGGGGCCTTTGCCGTCAATGATGGCACCTGTTGGAATCTGACCCACTTTCTTCCTTGTCGGGATGCACTTGAAAGTGCCTG
This sequence comes from Potos flavus, assembly GCA_028534135.1. NCBI lineage: Eukaryota > Metazoa > Chordata > Mammalia > Carnivora > Procyonidae > Potos > Potos flavus. The sequence goes on along the minus strand of CM052898.1, from coordinate 1,707,966 downwards.
GAAATCTGGCTTCATTCACAGTTTCCCACCTGACCTGTAACTTGCTCACCATGGGACCACAGAGGGGGAGGATTTGCAGAGAAGTGACTGCTCTGGTCCTTGCAGTGTCCTGGAGGAAAGACGGCCTGGAGCCCCGGACCTTCCAGAGACCCGAGGGCTGGGGCCGCGTGGCCCAGGGAGGCGGGAGGAGGAGGGGGAAGGGGCGCCGTGCCCACACTCCCTTTCCTTCTAGAGGGAACGCAGGCGCCTCCGCCCGACCCGGGCGACGTCCTGAGCCCGGAGAAGAGCCTCCAGGCACTGGCTGCCCTCCGCCGCGCCAAGTGGTTCCAGGTCGGGGCAGGGGTGGGGGGTGCGGCGCGGGGGTCTGCAGGCTCGGGGGAGCGGGTGCGGGGTACAGCCAGGAAGGGCGGCCATCTGCACGGCACGTCCCCGGCTGGGCTGGCCGGCCGGCCCGGGTCTCCCTGCCCAGCACGAAGCCGACACTCGAGTCAGGAACGTGAGCAGTGCTCGCTGCTCCAGGGGTGGGGACGCCGCGGCCCCGCTGCCACCTGATGGCGGCTCCTAGGGGCTCCGAGTGGGGCCGGTTCTGTCGGCCTGGGCTCTTTCGGGGAGAGGACTCGGCTCCCACGTTGGAGACCAGCCGGCCTGTGCCCCCCCACCCCGAGTCCCTCCTGGGCCCGGCTCACGGCCCCGAGCGTCAGCCCTTGTCCCCCGGGCCCCGCGCACGTGGTTCCCTGAGCAATGGTCTACTTTTTCCAAAGGCTCGCGCCAGCGGCCTGCAGCCCTGTGTGACTGTCCTCAGGGTCCTCCGTGACCTCCGCCAACGTGTGCCCGCCTGGGCGGCCCTGCCACACTGGGTAAGGCAGCACCAGGTGGCCCCCGCGGGCCCACGGCCTTGTTTTGTCCAAGACAGATGCCCCCCACTTCCCAGGGCTGGGCTTTCCAAAAGCCTGAGCAGTCGGGAAAGGTAGATGGGGTGTGGGCGTCTCAGGGGTCCCTTGGGACCAGAAAGAGCCCCCCATGGAGCACAGCCTCATCTGACGCCCGTCATTATAAGCCCACACCTCGCACACAGAGCCAGGGAGCTCGCGGAGGCCGGGGTGCCCAGGACACCACCTGGGGCCGCCTGGGACGACCCCTTCCTCCCCTGAAGGAGAGACCCCGCCCCCATGGCTCTGACACCCCGTCAGTCCGCCCTGGAGCCCTTTGAGGGGGGGAAGGGGAGAAGACAGACACAGGGGCGCCCGTGGCCCCAAACCCCAGGTTGTCTGTCTGAGTCTGCCCTTCCCTCATTTACTTTGGGGGAACTTTGCTTTCTGGTGCAGTTCTGTGGGCACCATTGTCCCCCCCCCACCACCACCACCAAAGCCAGGCTCCTAGACAAGCAGACCCTCCCTGCCCCGGCCCGGCTGCCCTGGGCCTTAGTCACAAGGGCCGTCTCCAAAACCAGGGGTCCCTTTGCCCCCCCCATACCAGCCTCCTCTTCCTGCCCCATGTCCGGCGGAGGCACCGCTCTTGACGCCGTCCCCTTATGGACACGGGGTCCACTCTGACGCTGAGAGGAGCCGTTTCCCTATAAGTCTAGACACACCCCCAAGATCACGCGTCCCGGTCCCGCCCGCAGGACCCCCCAGGCAGGGTGGGTCCCTGGGGAGGGGGGCGTGCCAGAGCAGTCATGGGGACTCCAGCTAAATGCACGAGGGTTCCAGAGAGCGGTGGATGCTGGATGCTTGGATGCTGGCTCGCGGTGTTTCTGTGCCGGGGTTTGCTGAGAAATCGGAGACGTGGAGAGCGAGGAAACCTGGGTTCAGCCAGGCCCCAGGGAGGCGGGAGGCGAGGCTCCAGGGATCCCCGCTTCATTGCAGAAATTCAAGGGGAGGGTGGGCCTGAGGGAAGGAGCTCAGGGTCCTGGAGACCCCGCCCAGTCCGGCGCTGCTGCTCCCGCTCCGGTTCGGGTGGGAGGCTGGCTGGCCCCCACTCTCCCCCAAGGCACGGTGTCTCTCCTGTCCCCACCCGGCCCAGGCCTTGGAGCTGCTGGCGGAGAAGGCTCTGAGCACCACGTCACGGCCCCTCAGTCCCGGTGACGGCGTGAGGCGGGTCCTGGAGTGTGTGGCCTCGGGGACACTCCTGACAGGTCAGTCCCGCCGGTGGGGGAGCCCAGAGCGCGAGAGCGCACTCAGGAACCCCGTCCAAGGCGGACAGGCGGACAGACGTGCACGCCCCAGAGGCACGTGGACGCGCCCGCGGAGGAGAGTGGGGCGCCGGCTGGGGCAGCACAGCCCTGGTTCCCGGGGGGCCCACCCGCCCTTTCTGGAGAGCCCCGGGAATCTTACCGAAGGAAACAGCGGGGGCAACGCGGATCACGGGCTGTAGACAGGGGTGTTCCCGCCGCGTATTTTGCGCCGCCAAGGGGAGACCCCCACCGCCCCACGGCTTAGATGTCAGATGCAGAAAGGGGGTTTTCCGGCCGTTCTAGTGACGCAGGATGGTAGCAGGTTAAGAGCGCAGAAGCGAAGCAGCGGCCCGACCGTGCGGTCACACGGCGGGGGGCAGGGATGGACCCCATGGCCCTGGCAGTCTCTCACCAGGGTGCCCTCTCCTTTGCCGCCCCCACCTCCCCTTGCAAAGATGGGCCTGGGCTCCAGGATCCCTGCGAGAGAGACCAGAGGGACGCCCTGGGGGCCATGACCCCCCAGCAGCGCGAGGACATCACAGCCAGTGCCCAGGTAGGACAGCCGGCCCCTGTGACTCCACGGGGGGCGGGGGGGCTTCCCCTCTGCAGAGTTGGGTGGCCTGGGGGTGACGGACTGCTTCTGGGGCTGGGAGAGCCCGGCTCGGGGCCGCACACCCGGGGCCTTGCTGGCTGGGACTTTTCCCGGGTGCCCCGAGGCCCCCCACCCCATGGTGTGCCAGCACCCAGCCCTGGCCCCCAGCGCAACTGGCCCAGCCTGCCCCCAGCTCGCGGCTGCGGATTCCCTTTTGATGGCTGGTTTATAAGATTTCCCAGAGGCCCGGATCCACAGCGGGCCTGCCGCTTAGGACTTGCCCCGAACAGGAAGCTCCAGGTTGCTCGGGATCCGAGGCGAACAGGAGATGCAGGGCTTGGGGTCCCCGTAGAGAGGCGGGCAGGGAGCCCAGCGAGTCCCCCACCCCCTTCTGCGGTTGCGGGAAGCGTGTCGTCGAGGACGCGCACGGGGCCCCTGCGTCGGCGTTGCGGGGTGCTGCGGGGCGGGGCGGGGCGAGTGGGGTGCCGCGGGGTGCCGCGGGGTGGGGGGGATGCTGATCGGCTGTCTGCCCCCAGCTCGCCCTGCGCTTGCTGGCGTTCCGGCAGATCCACGCGGTCCTGGGCATGGAGCCTCTGCCGCCCCCCAGAAGCAGGCCGGGGCCGCGTCTCCGCAAGAGGCTGCGGGAGGCGGGGGCGGCCCCCGAGGGCGAAGTCCAGAGGAAGCAGGGCCGGCGGGGCGGAGAGGGGCCCGCGTGAGCAGCCTCACCCCTGCACGTGAGTCCCTGGATTCACCCCGACATTGGACCGTCGTGTTTTGCTTTCCAGGAACGCTCCGTGGGTTTCTTTAAAAACACTTGTGTCTCAGTCGTCAGCGAAACCCCGCTATCGGGGCATGAGAGCCGCCTGGGGCCGCCCCCTCCCCACCCCGAGGCCCCTGCGTGATGGTAAAGCCCGGCGTTCCTCACTAGCTATCCGCTCACCCTGTGGCCTGCTAAACCCACTAAGGTGGGTTTCCGAAGCGTTTCCTTTGGATCCCGCAGCTGGACGTGGCCTTGAAATCCTGCGGACGGGCCTTCTTGGCTGGGGAGGCGGGCCAGGGAGAGCTGGGGGCTGGGGGCCAAGCCTGGGGCACAGCCAGGCCAGGAGCGCCCCCTCCAGACCCCCAGCCTAGAGACCCCTCCGCCGCCAGAGGTCTGCAGGGCCTGAGCTGGGTGGTGTCTCTCCCACCCTCGCCCACCTGCAGGGAGGGTGGTGGGGCCGAGTGGGGACGCAGGCTGGGGCTCCCCTCGCCCCCCAGAGATGTCTGTGACCTACAGTCTGCCCTGACCCCGTGCTGCCGAGTGCCTTCTCACGCTGCTGTCTGCCACTTTCCGCTCGGCTTTGTCCTCGCTCCCACTCGGGTGCGGCCGATGCAGGCCCGGGGGCGGGCCTGGGGGGCGTGGGGGCGCCCCCAGCCCCAGGCCCTGCCCCGATGCGGCCAGACTCCCTCCCTGCTGGGGCATTCTGTCCAGCTGCCCGGTGGCCCTGAAGGAGGAAAGGCCATCTGGGGTCGACTGAGCCCTTTGGCTTCATTTCTGTGTTTAGGGGACAGCCTGAGTGTGGCTCTGTGTCTCCCGTGCTCCTAGAGCCACCCCCGAGTCAGCGGGGGGCGCGGAGTAAATAAACCTTGGCTTGTGGTGTGGACTGTGCGGTCTTTCCCTCGGGGTCTCCTGCCACTCCGTCAGGGCTCTGAGCGGGAGCCCTCGACCAGCCAGCTTCTCGCTCTGGGACTCAGGCCGAGGGTGTGAACAGTGAGGAAAAGCCCGAGGAGCTGGTGGCACCCGGAGGCTGCACCCCGACATGCGGTCCCTCAGGCCCTCCCCACACAAGGGTGCCCCAGGGACCCTACCCGAGAAGCATTCATCTCGCACGCACCCCACAGCTGCTCCAGGAACCCATTTTGGCCTGGTCCCAGAAATGAACAGTGGGGCCATGAGTGGGAAGGTGTGGAGTCCGGAGGGCTTCCTGGAGGAGGAGGTGGTGGTTTAGCCAAGTTGGGGTTGGGGGGCTTTCCGCCTGCAGGACCCCTACCAAGGGTTCCATGGAGTTCTCCCAAATGCTCATTGCAAACCTCAGGAGGGAGAGCGGGGGTTCACACAGGGAGACTTGGTCACGGGCTGAGCTCTGACAGCTTCAAGCCTCCAGGGCGTCCCCAGGCAATGGCGCAGGTGGCAGGGCGGGGACCAGAGGGGAGGAGGCATGGGTGTCCAGGGGGAGTGGCACGTGTCAGAGCACGGCCGGGCGCACAGACCGGGGCTGAGAGACACCAGGACACCCCTCTCAGAGCTGGGCCGGGGGACCATCGGCTCCTCGGGCAGGCGAAGCCCAGCCTCGTACTAACAGGCCCGTTTTCTACTGGAAACCGGAAGCAGCCGGCCCATGTCTAACCACTACTGTCTCCCCAGGAGGGCAGGCCACTCTCCTCTGCCTCTAGGTCCCCCGGCCCCCTTCCTGGGGGGAGCGGCCCCCCTGCCTCCTGTGGGCACTCTGATGACACCTAGGAGTCAGAGCCAGCCCCTCAGCCGGCCCTGGCCGCAGCCACGGATGGGGCACAGGGGAGGGTCCCGATCTTCTCCACTTCCTGCGGCAGAGCTTCACCCCACCCCACTTCCTCTGCACCTTTCGGTGGTTCTGCCATTCAACCAGCTCCCAAGGCTCACCACCACCACCGGGGAGTCCTCCTGGGTTCCTCTGTGGTCCAGTTCAAGCCACCAGGAAGTCCTGTCGGCCCCATTTCTGCCTACTATCACAGTGACCTGTCTGCTGCTTCAATCATCCAACAGTAGGAGCTCAGGATAAAACCCCAAATCCTGACAAAGCCCCATAAAAGCCCATCTGCCACCCTCTCCCTCTGTAACTCCGCTTCACACCCACCAGCCTCTGCTGTCCTCAGACCAGCCAAACCTATCCTCACCCCAGGCCTTTGCACATGCTGTTCCCACTACCTGGTAAGTTCTTCCCTGACCTATATGGCCAGCGACGCCTCCCTTCCCTCGGGTCTCAGCCCAGATGTCACCTCCTCAAAGACTCCTGGAGCACCTCATCTTGTCACATAACCATATTCGTTTTCTGTACACCGCACACCACTGATTACAATCACGTGTTCCCTGCCTTCCCCCAGGGATGTGAATTCTCCGTGGTCAGGGAGAGCGTCCGCTTTACTCACCGTGGCATCCCTGGGTCTAGAACAGACCGAGTACGTAGTAGTCGCCCAATAAATGTGTTAAGTGCTTGAAGCCGTGCTCGGACACCCCGGGAGACCGGACACCCCGGGATGAGTCTCCGCGTCAGAGGAACGTGCCTCCTGGCTGGGAGGACGCCGTTTGTTGCCATCTTAACTCAGGAGACTGTTGTAATGGTTTGGGCGAGAGGCTTCAGCTAAGGCAGGGGCAACGGGACGAAGGGAAGGGAGGACGGCTTGGCCTCCAGGGCGAGGACTTGGCAGCTGCGACCGTCACGGCCACACCTTCGTGGAAAGCCCCGTGACCCTGCTGCTACGACCCGCCTGCGGTTCCCGGCAGGGGCAGCTCTGGGAAACCCCGTAACCCACTGTTCGCTGGTCCCCACCCCTGGCTCCTGGGGAAGACGGATAATACCTTCACCACCCGGTGGTCTAAAACCAACCCTGTTGACAGGGAGTTAAATCTTTCCCCCCTAGCAACTCCCAAAAAAAAATCAAGCAGTTGGTTCGCGAAGCCTTGGGTGCAGATGGATGAAGCGTCTGGGAAACCGAGCTCCCTGCAAGCCTGAAGAGGGGTCGCTTCTGATCTTCCCTCTCCAGCCGTCCTCCCACCGGCAGAGGAGCCCGGAGCAAGCCGGTGGGCAGGCAGACTCGGGCCCAGGCGCCGGAGAAGCATCCCTAGACCTTGGGCTGCAGGATGCTGGCAGGCCAGCCCGGTTGCTAGGAGACGGCGGTGAGTGTGGGAGGATGACGCGGGCAGTGTGGGCAGGGCTGGCGCTGAACCTGGCAGGCGGTCCACGGAAGCCAAAAATGGAAGGGCAGACCTGCCAACTCCCTCCGCAGCCACCGGTAGCACCGGCAGCCGGCAGCCGGGAAAACCCCCCGCGTCCCTGGTCCGAAATAAGTCCCACCCGCTGGTAGAGGGAGCGTCTCCAAAGGCTTGGCCACTCAGGGACGGCCCTATGGGGGGGGAACGCTGGCTCCCTGGTCTCCCTGGCCGCCCGTTGGCTTGGCTGCCGGGGAGAGAAGACGTTTCGGGTTAGCCGAGGAAGACTTGCCGAGCGGACAAGCCAGAGGACCCGTGTTTCTCCTACGGCGGAGAAGGCAGCCTGGGCTGGGGTTGAGGAATGAGCCAGTGTCCCGCTTATGTCTGCTCAAGCCCTGCCAAAAAAAAAAAAAAAAAAAATACGGAGATAATTGTACCCCGATGTTACCAGCAGCGTTACCCATGTGCCTATCAACAGGTAGCTAGGTAAACACGGTATAGCCCATCCCCACACCGGAACACGATCCAGCCTCAGAAAGGGAGGGACCCTGACACCCGCCGCCACGTGGAGGGACCCTGAGGACACCGGGCTCAGACCCAGAAGGACACACCCCGCAGGACCCCACTCCCAGGAGGTCCCCGGAGGAGCCCCGTCCACGCAGACAGAGAGGAGAGGGTGGGAGCCCGGGCTGGGGCGGGGGGTGGGGAGTCCGTGCTTCGTGGGGACAGAGTCTCTGCGTGGGGAGATGGAAAGTTCTGGAAAAGGATGGTGAGGATGGTTGCACGACAGTGTGAGTGTGCTTCATGCCGCTGAGCTGCGCGCTTAGAGACGGTTATAATAGTGAAGACGGTGAGTGTTACATCTGCTTTTACGCTAAAGAGCTGAGTGCGTTGGGTTTTCCCATTACAAAGAAGGTGGCAGTGTCAGGACAGCGGAAGAGTGGAATGAAGCGGACTGCTGCGAGCACCCCGTGTTCCCCTCCTTTCCTGCCTCTCCCGCTCTCTTGGTTGCGGAGAGGCTCTTTGTACCGTCGTGATTCCCGCTGTTCTCCCCTTGGCGCTGCCACAACTTGGATTTCTCGGGCGTTTTCAGCGCGCTCAGATACTTGGTCTAATTTAACACTTCTGCAGACCTTGCAACGTAATTTCTTAAATTGTGGCAGTGTGCACATAACCTAAAACCTACCGCTTCGTTTCAAAGTGTACAACTCAGCGGTTTTTGGTATTTTTGCAGAGGTGTGCAAGCATCACCACTATCTCATTCCAGAACATTCCGTCATCCCAAAAAGAAACCTCACCCGCATAGTAGTCACCCCCATGGCCCTCCTCGGCACCCTTCCTGTCCGTGGAGGAGCCCGGTCTGGGCGTGTCCCCCGCGTGGACTCACACCCTGTGGGGCCTTCTGTGTCTGGTCCCTCCCTGAACGTCGTGG
>CM052898.1:1680551-1699323 GCA_028534135.1 Potos flavus | reverse complement strand
TGGATGGATGATGGATGGTTGAGTGGGTAGATGGATGGTTGATTGCATGGTTGAGTGGGTAGATGGATGAACGGTTGATGGGTGGGTGGGTGGATGGATGGTTGATGGATGGATGGATGGTTGATGGATGGGTGAGTGGATAGATGGATGGATGGTTGATGGGTGGGTAGATGAATGGTTGATGGATGGTTGGATGGATGGTGGGTGGGCAGGCGATTGACCCGGCTGCCACAATGTAAAGAAGACACGGCCATGGGACTCACGTATGAGATGCCAAGTGAGCTGAGATGAGCAGACGAGCTTGAACCCCAGTGGGTATATGCCGGCGTGAGGACCCAGAAGTGAGCCTATGGTCACTTCACGGACAGAGCTCGAAGGCAGGGTGCTGGTCACTTGCAGCTTCTGCCCTTGAGCCCCTCCCCTCTGTCCTGACCCAGGCTGCCCCGTCCCATGGGGAGGTCCCCTCTCGTGCTGACGCCAGGCCAGCCCCAAGCCTGGTCACACCCTGTTCCTTGCCCTCCATGGCCTCCTTGTCCTGGAGCCCCATCTGAGTTCCGGGAGGGCGGCCATCAAGCCTGGCCACTCTGGGCCTCGGTTTCCTCCCCCACAAAGCAGCTGTATGAGGGCTGAAGCGATGGGCCCAGGACGGGCACACAGGAGCACACAGTGAAAGCAGGGAATTTCTCGGACAGCAGGAGGCCCGAGAGCTGGGGCTCAGCTGTGAAGGACGAGTGCGGCAGGGGGACCTGGGCGCAGCGAGTCAGAGCGGCTCGTGATGGCGGCCTTACTGTCCCAGGGCCTCACAATCCATCCCACCCCCGTCTGGCAGACAGGGAGGCCGAGGCCCCAGGCCAGGCCATCTCGTTCCTGAGACTGCCAGTCTCCCTGCAGGGCAGGCTGGGGGTGGGGGGTGTCCAGCCTGGGGGGCCACGGATGGGCCGAGACGAGAGGGCTAGGTGGGCCCCAGACTCAGGCCGGGGGCCAGGCCCTGTCCAGAGCCTGCGCGTGCTCCTTGGCCAGCAGCCGCAGGGACGCCTCCTCCAGGGTGAAGCTCTCCGTGAAGGCCGGACCGAAGGCATGGGGCCCAAAGGGTGACTGCAGCCCGGGGCCCGGGCCCAGGAGGCGCGGGAGGCCTGACACGGCCGGGGGCCCGGGGCCCAGCCAGGGCTCCAGGGGCAGTGGCATGGCCGGGGGGCGGGCAAACGGCAGTCCTGGGGCCTCGGGGAGCCTTGGGGCTGCCACAGCCCCGGAGCCTGACTCCAGACGCTCCTGGCGGCGCCACTTAGCCCGGCGGTTCTGGAACCACACCTGGAGGTAGTGAGAGGGGTGCTCCCAGCTCAGGGCCCGCAAGGAGCCAGTCAGGCCACTCCCCACCCAGCCGTGTCCTTCCTTAGGGCCCCCAGCTCTGCAGGGTTCAGCCTGCTCTCTGGCCTGACTCCCACCTGCTGCAGAGAGAAGGGTCCCCCCCCCCCCCATCAAATCAGCCTGAAGTCTTCTGAAGCTAAGCCCTCCTCGCCACTCTCCACCCAGCCCCTCAGGCTCCGCGGCCTCTCTTGGCCCTGGGCACCGGGTCCGAGCCGCTCGGCTCAGCAGCGGACGCCCTTCACAAGCTCTTTCTCAGCCACTTTCTGCCTCCCTGGCCACCCGCTTTGCACCGGCTGGAAATGCCCCCGGTGTAACCCGTCTCATGGCTCAGCGCACACGCCCGGATGCTTAGACATCGCCTGTTCTCTTTTCTTCCTTTCTTTTCTTTCTATTTTATTTTTAAGTAATATCTACACCCGATGTGGGGCTCGAACTCACAACCTTGAGATCAAGAGTCGTGTGCTCGGCCAGCCGGACACCCCAACCTTTTCTGCTTTCTAACTGGAAAACTTCTACTCAAACGCCAAGGCCCCGCTCCCACATCCCCTCCTCCAGGAAGCCTTCCCAGCTTCGAGATCTCCCGCGGACACACCGGGAGGGTCCCGATCCGGCTCCGGCTCCCTCCCTGGGCCGCGGGCCGCCCTCACCTGCACGCGCACCTCGGGCAGGTGCACCTTGGCCGCCAGCTCCTCGCGGCTGTAGACGTCTGGGTAGTGGGAGGCCTCGAACGCCCTCTCCAGCTGGTGCAGCTGGTACGTGGTGAAGGTCGTGCGGTTCCTCCGGTGCTTCTTGGGGGCCTCCTCGCCCGGGCCCGGGCCCCCACCCTCTGCCGCCGGCCCCTCGCCGGGGCTCAGGAACATGGCTTCTCCTCACCCCCACCTGGCCGGCGGCAGCAGGACGCAAGGTGGTGAGACAGCAGCAGGAACTGCCGGCCGGGGAGGGCAGGGGAGCCCCCGGCATCCGCCGGGCCTGGGGGGAGATGCGCCGGGGACACACGCACCGGGGCTTGCATTCCTCCCGCCTCCCCGCCTCCGTGCCCGTCTCTTGTCTGTGTGTCCTCCACCTCTAGTCCCGCTTCCCCGCTCGAGCTGTCCCTGACGGCCTCCATCGACCTACAGCTCACTTTGGTCTGTCTGTCCATCTCTCTGTGTGCCTGGGACCCCCAGGAAGGCAGGAGGCTGCCCCCATAGTCCTCCAGCCTGGGGGGCTCTCTTCACCTCCAGCTCCCCCTGTGCCCGCCCGGGCCCACCTGCCCCGTACTCACCGCCCCCAGCAGCCCTGCGACAGCCCCAGTATCCACGCAGCTCCGGCGCCAGCGGGCCCAGCACCCCGTCTGCCGCTGGCCTGGCCCTGCCCCACCCGAGCAGGGAGCGGGTTGGGGTCCAGTGAGGGGAAGATTAGCACGAGGTGATTAATTGGGGCGGCCCCTCCCGCCCAGGCCCTGGCTGCTCTGAGCTGCAGAGGGCGGGCACGGGGGAGGAAGGCTGGTGTGCATGGGGGGGGGTGACCACGGGCCTGGGTCCACCTCCCCTTGCAGAAGGACACCAGCGAGGGTCTCCCCCTCTCGGGGCCTCAGTTTCCCTAGCTGTAGAAGGGTGACACCAGGACTTAGCTGATGGGGCTCTCATGGGGCAAGGAGGGGAGCCAAGTAGAGAGGATTGCACAGCGACTGGCATACAGCAGGAGCTCAATGAATGTCCACTGCTACTATTTTTATCAGCTAGGGCCAGAAAAAGGTCCTCTCAGACACACAGGTGGTGACAGGGGTGAGGGAAGCCAAGGTCCTGACAGGTGAAGGCTGTTCCAGGTGGCTCCCCCAGACGCTGAGCTGACCAGGGAGTAGGGGCCATTTTCACTGGGTTTTGAGGAATGAATAGAAGTTCACTCTTCATTCAATGAACGTTATTGAGCATTTACTGTATACCGGGTACTGTTCACAGCAGTGAACGAAGCAGACACAAATCTTGGAGCTGACATACTAGTAGGGGAGATAGACAATCAGCAAAGAAGACGGAGTGTGTCAGGGGGTCCTAAGGCTGGTGAGAAAACTCCAGCAGGGGAGGGAAGGCGAACAGAGGGAGGTTGCTCTTTTAAAGTCATCAGAATGGGGGGTGGGGTGCAAGGCTAAGATGCTGGACACAACTATGTATGAAGGGGAGGGTACTGGGGAACCATGGGAGGTTGTGGAGCAAGGGAGGGACGCAGTCCGATGACATTTTGAGTGAATATCTAGCGTGGGCAAGATGGGAGGCCAGGAGGAGGCTACAGGCCTGATCAGGGCAAGCGCTGCGGGGATGGACGTGGGGGGAGACGGCATAAAGGAACAATCCTAGGGGAGAAAGCTTGGGGAACGGGGAGGAACCAGTGATACCCAGGCCCCCGTATAGAGGACAGATCACAAGATTGTCCCAGAGGCAGTGGCCCAAGAGCCAGAGCGGGTCCCAGGGGAAGGCCCCTGAGGGTGGTTCGCCCACCCTCTCCCCCACCCAAAGAGCCCGGGGCCCAAGAGGAGGGGAATCTGGGGTTGGGGGGGCAAGGTGAGGCCAAGAAAATGTCTGATGGATTTACAGACACGGAGGACGGGAGGGAGACCGTCTCTGCGGAGCGCGGCAGGAGGCCCAGGCCCGTGTATGGACCAGGAAGCAAGTGCGAGGAACACAAGGCCCCTGCTGGAACGCTGGCTTTGCAGGGAGAGGGGCGCAGAAAGGGGAGACACGCTTGTGCACCCCCCTGTGAATGGGGGCGCAGGCCCTGAAGGAGTGGGTCCAACTGCACTCTCTAATGGCCTTGGACGAGGAACCAGCTGTGGTTCCTGCTGAGAGGCAGGAAGGGGGGGTCAGGGGCTCCGCGCCCAGGGGTGGGGGAGCCGGGCGGGAGGGGTGGCTGGTGCTTCCCGAGGCTCCCTGGGGCCCTCCCAGCCCAGCTGCCCTGTCTGTGAGGTGGGCTCCGGGCTCTGGGGCACGAGGCCTGCAGGATGGGGCGGGGGGGGGGTCCCTAATTCCGTAATTGCTTCATCATTCATTACTAACGAGCTGGTCTCTTCTCAGGCCCCACTTAGCTAATTGGCCCCGGGTGGGTTAAGAGGCTGCAGGAGGGATCCGGGCGTTAGGCGCTGGGGCTTTGGTGGCTTAGCGGACGTGGCTGAAGGTGCAGACGCTGTGTCAGCTTAGAGGACAGGATTAGGGGCGGGGGGTGGGGGCGGGGCGGGGCCACACGTCCCCTCCAGCTGGATTAGATGGGGGTCAGGCTACGCGCTCAGCCCCACCGGCCTCCCATCCTTCACTTCTCCCCCAGGAAGAATCCGGAAGCCCCTTCGGGTGCTGATGGGGAAACAGGCCAGAGGGTGGGCAGGGCTTCCGGGGGGCACCGCAGGAGGCCAGTGTGACCTTGGCAAAGTCCCCAAGCCTCAGCTGGATGTGGGTCAGCCAAAGGGGGAGGGTGTGCTGTGGTCTGGCGATCCCTCCCCAGCCCCAGCTTGGGGGTTCCTAGGGTGAGGGCCACCCCAGCCTGGCCAGAGACCCCTCCAGGCATTCTAGAAGCCCGGCTGGCTGGAAACATCAGTTGAGCGGGGGGTGACATTCGGTCACAGCAGTAACCGAGCCCCAGCTGCGTGTGCTGAGCCCTTGGCTGGTGCGAGCCTTCAGATCCCCAGCCCCACCCCGAAGAGACGTCTGATCATAGGGGAGGCTGCTGGAGCCCAGGTAGGGGGACCCACGCCCCAGTTCACCAGATGCACTAACGTTTAGTACGAATGTCCCCCCATCCTGGAAATGCTCTCAGGTCGGATGGTTGGTCACCACAGATCAGGGCCACAAAGCCCAGAACCTGGGGGTGCAACCCCGAGCTCCAAACCCTGTGTGGGGTGTGGACAAGAAGGGTGGGGCGGCGCTTTGCAGCCAGTCTCCCCCGGAGTCACCGGCCTGGAGGCAGACCCTCCCCGGGCTCCCACACGCCCACCCTGGGGGCAAGGGCTGGGGCAGAGGAGCAGAAGCGTGGAAGACCCCAATACGGCAGCCGTGGGGGTACCACGCGGGAACCATGGATGATCATAAGTAGGCCCATGGGGGTGGCTGTGGTCCTGGCCTGGGGGTTCTCCGGACTCCATCCCTGGGGACTCGTGTCCCTGTGACAGCCACAAGATCCCGGCTGAGTAGGCCCCTCAGTGGGCAGACAACGGGCAGGTGGACGGCCCGGGCTGAGCGATGGCGGCGGGGGGTCCCCTGGGGTTAAGCCCCAGGGGTGCAGGACGCCAAGGGTTGCAGAGAGACTCAGACACCCACAGTCCTTGGAAGCAGTCTTTATGGAGGCGCTGAGCCCTCGCCTCCCCGGTCCGCGGTGTGCATGGGCTGCCCGGAGTCCCCCGGCCCCTGCTGCGCGCCACACGGGCCGCTCACCAGCCCTGACCCTCCTCAGGCCTGGCCGGTGCCCCCACCCCGCGCCCTCCGCTCTCTCCTCTGGGGCCCGAGGCCCCACTGGGCGGGGTCAGGGCTCCTGGCCTCGGGGCGAGGGACAACTGTCTGCGTCCTGGCCTCCCACCGGGGCCGAGGCGCCCGCGCTGCGCAGTTCCCGGGCCAGCTTCTCTGCCAGTTTTCGGAAGGGCGGCCGGCGGGCAGGCTCAGCCTCCCAGCAGCTGCCCATGAGGGCATGGATGGGGCCCGGGCAGCCCTCGGGGGGCTCCATGCGGTACCCCTTCTCCACGGCCTCGGACACCTCCTTCAGCGACTGTGGGCGGAGGGCACACCGGCACGGCTGGGGTCAGGGCCACGGTCGCCAGACCCGCAGGGGGCCCAGAGCCTCCCCCCAGACCCCACTCACCATCTTGGGGTACGGAGCCCGGCCATATGAGAACACCTCCCACAGGAGCACCCCGAAACTCCAGACATCCGACTTGCTGGAAAACTTCTGTGAGGCCCAGGATCAGGGTGAGGAGGGGCTGCGAAGGGCTTCTGCACCAGCCCCTGCTTCCTCCAGGAAGTCCCCCTGGGCTGACTTTCACTCTGGTCTCCTCCCCACAGACAGCTCCCCCAGCAGAGTGGGACTCAGACCCAGTGCAGGGAGGGGTCCTTGTTATTCTTGGCCCCAGGACAGAGCCCGTCTGTTTCAGAAATGGGGAAACCGAGGCCCAGAGAGGCTCACACAAGGGAGAGGCCAAATGCAGGCCAAAAGGCAGCGACTGTGGGCCAAGCACTCCCTGGGGCAGCAGAGCCATTCCCTTGAGAGAGGTCCAGAGAAAATAAGAGCTGTGCCCAGGGTCACAGAGCAGGCGGGGCCGGGGCTTCGAGGGGCCCAGGGGCGGAGGGGGGCTCACCCCGTGTTTGAGGGCCTCGGGCGCCGTCCACTTGACCGGCAGGCGGCTTGAGTCCAGCCCCTTGCGCTCGGCTTTGGCCAGGCCGAAGTCGCTGACCTTGGCCACCAGGTCCTCGGAAATGAGGATGTTGCGGGCGGCAAGGTCTCGGTGCACCAGCTTCTTGCTCTCCAGGTACTCCATGCCCTCGGCCACGTGCCTGCGGAGGGGGCGGAGCCCGAGGCGGGGGGTGGCTCCGAGCCTCAGTGTCCCCTTGACCTCGGAAGGGCCCCCCCCTCCGCCCCGACCCGGGAGCCCCACTCACAAGGAAAACTGCAGGAGCTGGGGGGTGCTCACGAGGGCCCGGCCTCGTGTGCGCAGAAAGTTCACCAGGTTGCCCTGCGGGGGAGGGAGATGGGCCTGCGGGGCTCGAGGCTGCTCGGAGGCTCCCCCCCAGGCCCCGAGGGCACCTCGGGCCCCACCCCCACCTTGCTCACGTGCTCCATGACGATGTAGAGCCCCTGGTGCAGGATGACGCCCAGCAGACGCACCAGGTTCTTATGCTGCATCTTCCTGGGGGGGCCGGCAGGTGGGCGTGACGGCGCGGCTGGGACCCCGCCCCCGGGACCTCGCCCCGCCCCCGCCCCGCCCCCGGACCTACGTCATCACCGCCGTCTCGTCCAGGAAGGCCTGGGCGGTCACGTCGCACTTGATGTTCTTCACCGCCACCTTCTGGCCCAGGTACTCGCCCTGCAGGACCGCTGGGGGGAGAACGGGCGTGGGAATGTGCACCTGCCCCGACCCCCACGCACCGCGACACCAATGTGGGGCCCCAGGCCCCGAAAACCCCTCACGCCTACAAGCTGATCGGAGACAAGCACCCAAGCCAGGCCTGCAAACTGCCGCGCGGGCGCCAAACCCAATCCTGTCAAACGGCGGCCCGCTTCTGCCAGACCCCTAAGTTCACGGACGCCTGGGTGGCTCAGTCAGTTAAGGCCCCTAAGTTCTGGGCGGCTTTTAGATTTTTAAATGTTTAGGGGAAAAAATCGAAAGAATACTCCTTTGCAACAAAGGAAAATTACACGGTGTTCCAGTTTCAGTGTCTGCAAATAAAGTTTTATTGGCACACGGCCCGCCCATTCATTTACCTGTGTCTGCCTGCTTTCCTGCCACAAAGGCGGAGCTGAACACTGACTCAGACTGTCTGACCCTACAGGCCTAGAATAGATGCACTCAGGCCCTTTACAGAGAAGGGAGGGCGACCCCTGACCTCAGTAAGTCCCAGAGCCTTCCAAGGAATGGCTTCCAGGAGGGGCATTCCAAGCCCAGGGCCTGGAGGTGTGAAGGCAACACGCACGAGCACCGAGCACCGAGCGCCTGCCGGAGCTGATGTCAGCCCCCTTCACAGAGCAGACGCTAGCCCAGGGATGAATTAACTCGCCCCTCGTGATTCCTAAACCTGAACACATACCCCCTACCCTTCAGCCTCTCGCCCAGGCCTCCACTCACCTCCAAACTCACCCTCTCCGATCCGTGCACCCAGCGTCAAATGCTGCAGGTTCAGTAACCAGCCAGCTGTGGGGAGGGGACCGGGTCAGAGGGGAAGGGGCCCCACCCGGCAAGAAGCCAGGTGGTGTCCCCCGCAGCGCCTCCGCCGGGGACACACATTCAGCTGCTCCCAGCAAAGGCCTGAGGGCTTGTCCGAGAGCCCTCCCCACCCCCTCCTAGCCCTGTTATCAAGTGCTGGAAAGCAGCAGAGCCTGTCTACCCCAGGATGACCTTAGGAAAGGGGTTATGGGGGGTGGACCCCAGCCTTGCTCCCCAGGAATGCCCCATCGGGGCCAGGGGGTGGCACTGGCAAACCCTTTAGGGCTGCCCTTCTCTCTTCTACCTGGAGACTGTGTCCCTCCAAATATCCAGGGGCTCTTCCCTCTAGAGTCCTTTACCTCTGGCTACCCAGGATACACACCAAAAGATACAACAGACACGGAGACCAGTAAAGCTTCTGGAATCTTCTGGCCAAGGTTCCAGAATCTTCCAGAATCTTCCAGTGCTCTAAATGGTCATCTGGGATCCAGCCTCCCTGACTCCTGGTCTCAAACATGTCCGTGTTCTCCCGTCCCCTCTCCTCTAGTAGGTTCTATAGGCCCCTTCCTCTTCCTCCCCAAAGCCACCCCCTCCAAATCACGATCAAGCACGGGGACACCAGCCTCCCCTTGGGGCCATCTCCAAATCATCCAGATTTCCCTGGGAGAGACAGACACGATCATCAGGTTCAGGAGGAGTGGCCGAGGGAGGGGGCATTTGCTTGGGGCCTTGAGCATCGAGGATTTCATTATTAGGGGCTAGGGGGGCACTGGTGGAGGGAACAGAAAGCACAATAGCACAGAGGCGAGAGAGGAAAACGAGGAGGCAAGCAAAGAGGAAGGGTTCGTAGATGAGCCGAAAAAGATGGCTCGGCCCCAAGGGACGGTTCTGGAAGACAGGAGAGCAATGTGGGTGGATTTTCATGGTAGAAAGTCACTTCTGGGGGTGCCGAGGCAAGGGTCCCATGGCAGGCGAGTGCCCCCCAGAGAGGAGGCGGTCTGGTGGGAGGGTCTGAGGCTGGGCCGGGACTGGGGCTCAGGCCTCTGGTCCCGGTGACAGGGTGGATGATGGGGACACAGAAGCAGCAGCAGGGATGGGAATCCGCTCCTTGTGGGCCGATGGGTATCTGTGGGCGCCCCTGCCCGACCCGAGGGCTGCCCAGGTCTTCCGCTCACAGCGCCAGGCTAACATGTTCGTGCAATGTGGCCTTGGCCGGGGGCCCCGTGGGGAGATGTGGGGGGCCCCTACCTTTGGCCAGCTCTTCCTCTGCCGACTTGGTGCCCTGCTTCCTCTTGGGTTTCACTAGCTTCGTGCAGATGGCCCCCTTGTCCTTGCTGTAGTGCTGCGGGGTGGGGGCGGGGCAGAGGCAGCCGTGAGCCTGGGCCCCCCTGGGGGCGGAGGCAGGAAACCTCTGCCTTCTGTGCCCTCCCCGGCAGGGGCTCTCTGAATGGGGCGGGCAGGAGCTGGGGAGAAGAGGGCTTCGCTTCCCACCCGAGGAGTTGGGCTGGTTTCCATGGGAACGGAGAGGATGCAAGCTAGGAAACAGGAGGATCCTGGGGAAGGTGGGGCGGTGGTCTCTGGATTAGTGTCGACATGGAGGTTCCTGGGGGTCCCCAGCGGAGCCACCCCAGTCCCTCCCTAAGGTGGGCCCAGCTGTGGGGCTGGCGGTCCGCGGGGACTAGCCCCTCCCTCCCACACTGGGACTGTGCAGGCAGCTTCGGGTGTCCCGGGCCCAGCCGGTTGCCAGAATGGGGACGGGGGCGGGGCCCCTCCACCCCCACCGTGCAGACCATGCGGCTCTGGGGGGCCCGGGCCTGGCGGCGGCCACACCTCCACCATGTCCATGAGGTTGCAGAAGCACACGGCCTCGTCGATGGTCAGGTGGCCGTCGCGGTGCAGCACGCGGTAGTGGATGACGTCGCGGCCGAAGCTGACGCACAGCACGTAGTCGCCGGGATGCCGCGCGGACTCGCGCACCAGGAACAGCCCGTCCTCCGGCGGCTGCAGCTGCTGCACGGCCTCCTGGCCGGAGATCTTCCCGTGGAACCAGCTGCGGCGGGCGGGAGGGAGGGCACGCTGCGGCCAGGCTGGCCCGGCCCTCCTGCCGCCCACCCCGGGCCGTCCGGACTCACGGCATGAGGCTGAGCTTGGGGTCCGCGGACAGCGCCTCTCGCTCCCGCAGCGCCCCCGCCGCCAGCAGACCCTCCTGCCCGCTGGCGTGATGCTTCGCACGGTACCAGCTCTTGCTCTGCAGGGAAGGAGCCAGGAGTCAGCCTGGGGCCGCAGGGGGCCGGGCCAGCAGAGACACACGTCCCCGCGCGCACGCGCGCCCAGGCCCTCCCGCCACCACTCACCTCGCAGGCCTCCAGGATGGTGACCACGTCGCCCTTGTGGAAGGCCAGCTCTCCCGGCTTGGGGCGCGTGTGCTCACACTTGGTGATGCATTGGGTGCCTGGGGCCCAGCGCCTCTGAGAGGTGTGGGGACGGACGGGGGTGGGGGAGAGGGGCCAAGGGGCATGGGAGAGAGGCCCAGAGAGAAAAAGAAGTGGAAATTGGGCAAAAGACAGTAAGGCAGGGACGGAAAAAGCAGAACTCCCGAGGGAGGAGCCAGGGCGGAAATCTCACTCAAAAACCCAGGGGCCCAAAGCAGAAGGTCAGGAAGAAAAGGTGACAGAAATGTAGCATCAGGTGACCGTGAAAGAGTGTGTGGCACTGGCTAAAGGGGGCCTGAGTCCCAGAGGACAGCGCCGCGACATGGGGCTGAGGTCCCGCGGGTGTGAGCCGGGTGGAGGTCGGCCCGGGACCCCGGCGCCCGGGTTGGGGGTACTCACCGTTGGCATCCTGGCTGAGATGAACGCGGGGTGCCAGGCGCGGAGGAAGCGAGGGCTCACCTGGGGGCGGGCAGAGAGCAGCTGGAGAGCCCAGATCGGAGGCGGGCGGGGGCCCAGGGGCCATTACTAACTGACCACTTCCCGCCCAGGCCAGGGGGAGGCAAGGGCCGGAGGGCATCCCATCGGGGGTTCCAGTGGTGTCTCCCCAGACTCCTCTGGGGGGGTGGTCTTTACCCACAGGAGCTCTTTATCACTCACAGCCATGGAACAGAGCGAGGAAACCACAGTCTAGCCCCACCATTGTCCCGAAAGGGCAACGGGGGCACAGGGTGGGCCCAGAGCGAGTGGCCATAGGGTGGGGAGGGGTGAAGCGCCTGCTCAGGCCCCAGCAGCCACACAGTGGGTGGGGACCACGGTGACACCTAATTGAGCTTGGCGCTTCCTCTTTTCTGGTAAGTGGGCAGGGGCAGGGCGAGGAAACAGAGGGTGATTCAAGGTCATTCCCAAGTATCTCTGAACCTAGGGTGGGGCTGGGAGAGGGTGGGGGAGGGGGCATGCAGCCCTGCTGGGCTCCACTGGCCATCAGCGGAGCCTCTCTGATGCACCCTCGTCCCAACACCAACCTAGGACGGACATGCGGTCTCTTACTGCTGCTGGGGAAGGGGCTTGTCCACCCCTTTCCTCCTCCTTGGACCCCACAGCAGGTGGCTGGGCAGTGGGGACAGTTGGGGCAGGGGGACGAGCCTCTGGCCCTCCAGTATCGTCCCCCATAAACCCCCAGCCCCATGTGTACTCACACGCATACTGATCCATGTACACACGAGCACACACAGAAACACATGGGGCTTGGACACAGGTGGACACAGGTGCCCACAGGCACGCGGGTGTGCAAGCAAAAGCACGTTCACCTAGAGACAGGTGTGTTCACTTCTACCCATGTGGACACACGGACAGACTCTCAGACGTCCAGAAATGTGTGTACCTGTCCCCCCGAAGCGCACACACAGACCCACACTTGAACGCCTGGGCGCCCGCCGCTGGGCCACCCCGGCACGCAGAGCTACACGCAGGGCCGCGCACACGCATCTCGGCCACACGCGAACATCCCTCCACGTGGACGCGCGCATACACACAACCGGGAGGTTGCAGACGCGCACACTCGCGCCCAGAAAAATACCCCCACCCTGCGCCCGATCGCCTCTAACCACCCGCTACCCCAGCCGCGTACCCGCCGCGCACGCTGGACACGCACACTCGCGCTCACACCGGCCCTTCCACCGCACGCCCGGGACGCCCCCGGAGCCCTCGGGGTTCCCCCCCACCCCCCTCCACTGCCCCGCGGTCTCTCCCCTCACCCCCACCTCTCCCCCACGCCCCGCCACCGCGCATACCTGCTCAGGGGGCGCCCCCGGGCCGCGCCCCGCGCCCACACCCAGGAGGGCCCCCGCGCGCTGGCTGCGCACCCCGAGGCAGCCCTGGCTGCACAACTTGGAACAAGTTGCTCCGTTTCCTCATTTTGGGGTGGGGGGAGGAGGGCTGGGGGAGCGGGGGAGCGGGAGGCGCCGCGGCCCGGGAGGCCCCCGCAGGTCCTAGCGCCGGCCGCACTGCGGTCTGCTCAGCGCGCCGCCGCCACCGCCGCCGCCGCCGCCGCCGGCCCCTCCCCGCCCCGCCCCTGAGGCCCCCGGCCCCTCCCGCCCCGCCCCGGAGGGGGCCCGGGGCGCTCGCCGGCTCCAGGCAGCTCCCGGGCACCGTGCCGCGGGGCGCGCACCCCGCCCACCCTGGGAAACGGAGGCCTTGGAGCGCGGAGCGGGTGCCGCGCCCGGGCGGGGGAGTTGGGGGGAATGGGGAGAGTGAGCTGCCCGTTTGGGGGCGATAAGCAAGCCGCAGAGCCCACACTATGCATCAGACCCTTCCGACGGCGGTCCCAACGCCCTCCTCACTCACCTCCTCCGCCAAGACGGTAGTTGGCGTCTGGCGCAAAGCAATTGCTCAAGAATGTCATTGGTCATCGGTAGTGTTAGGGTCACCAGCAACATTAGGGGGACATTGGGGCTCCAGAAAAAAAGGTTATGAGGAACCGGAGGCCTCCTGGTGGAGCCTGCCCGGGGTCAGCCCCGCTGTCCCCCCCGGGTTCTAGAGCCGGCAGCGCGGGCTTCGACCTCAGATAACGGTTTGACGAGCATTTTGCTGAGCACTGGACGGGCCCGGGTGCGCGGCCCAGCAATCGCTCTGCTTCTCCTGGCTGAGTCGTTGGACAAGGATGGCCCCATCGGAGGCGGGTGAGGGCCCAGGACGCCCGGGGAGCCTGAGTCCCGTTTACTCTTCTGTCAACCCAAAAGGCTAAGTGTCTGCGCTCCAAGACATCATATGACTTCTCAGAATAGAGGCCCGGTTACAGAATTGCAAAACATCCCTATTATGGAATATTCTAGAACAAAAACTAGGAAATTGTAAGTATCAAGGTTTTAGAATCAACAGTTGTCGAAAACCACTACCACCACCACCGTGTGACTCAACCCAAAGGGCACCGTCCTCTCGTGTTTTACTGGAGAGAATAAGCCCACGGGGAAAGTTCCATAAGGGGACCCTCCAAACAGCCCCAGATTATCCCCAGGGAGGGCAGTGGGCGGAAGCAGAGGGAGGGAGAAGACCTCTTTCCTTCGAGGTGGTGGAATTCACCGTCAGGGAGGTTGTCCCAGCATATTTCCGCTAAGCAGGGCTCCCCAGGCTGGGCTGTGGGAGAGTCCCAGTATGGCCACACCTCCCAGCCACCGGCACTGCTGTGGACCCAGGGCTGGGGGACCCTGCAGCCAGCATTCAATTGGGTCACGGGGCCACCATATATGGCAAACCATCATCACTTGCCTGAAATAGAAACATCAAAGTAGCCACAGGAAACCCAGTAACACCAGTAGCTTCAGACCAGTGACTGAGCCAGAGGTCCCACGATGGAGGCTTGCCTGCTCTCTGCTCAGCAAGGGCAGGAAGGAGCCTGTGTCTAAGACCCTAAGAGGCCCATGGGGCGCCTGGGTGGCTCAGTGGGTTAAAGCCTCTGCCTTCAGCTCAGGTCATGGTCTCAGGGTCCTGGGATCGAGCTCCGAATCGGGCTCTCTGCTCAGCGGGGAGCCTGCTTCCTCCTCTCGCTCTGCCTGCCTCTCTGCCTACTTGTGATCTCTCTCTCTGTCAAATAAATAAATAAAATCTTAAAAAAAAAAAGACCCTAAGAGGCACTAGCACCCCAGGGAGACTTTCTCCTTGATGCAGTCAGGGAGATGGGGAGAGGGTTGACAGGGGCTGGTTTGCTCCCCCTGTGAATTCATACTTAGTGTCTGAGTCATACCTACGTCTTCCCCAGGACCCCAGGGAACCTTGTCCCACACTCTGGAAGGCCCTACCCCAGAAGCAGGGATCAGAGGAACCACAGGTGCGGAGAATGGAGAGGGATAGACTTCAGCGGACAGAGCCACGTTCCCAAATCTCTGAGGGCTAACCTGGGGTGCAGGGGGCCGCCCCCCGCCCCAGCATATGGACATGGGGCCCTGGGCTGTACCTGACTCTGGGGAGGTAGGTTTGAGTCCGTGGTTTATTTGGGTCAGAGCTACAGAAGGGGTGAGCTCCCCACCCCTGAGGGCATTCAAGAATTGGCCACTCGGAATCTCAAAGACTAGATGGGTATTGCAGTCCCCAGAGGTGGCAACCCCAGTTTCTCCTCCTCCTGCCAGGAGCAGGGGGGACTAGCCCCTTCCTTCTATCAGCCTGAAGCCAGTTAGTAGCCACACCATCAGGGTGGACTCCGGAACGACCCAGTCCCGGGCTCCTCAGCCTCCAGATTTCTATCCTGTCGACTTGATTCCAGAAATTCTCTGACGCCCCAGGCCACCCACCTGGTGCAGGCAGGGAACACGGAAGCCCCTCCCTGGTTCCCCAGGTGCCTCCACTTTTTCTCCCTGCTACCACTCACCTTCCACTGCATGCCTAAGGATGAAAATGTGACAGTGGCCCTCCCCGGCACTAAATCCTTCCATAGCTCCCCGCTGCCTAAAACGCTCAGTCCGGCATTCCGAGCTCTTCCCGCTCGGCTAACAGCTGGCTTCCCTGGGCTCGTCTCCTTCTGCTCCCACAAAGCACCCCACGGTCTGGGAACTCTGAACTGCAGGAATTTGCATCCTTTGGGGCCGGCTGTCCCTTCTGCCTGGAACGCCTTCCACCTTGTCCACTTGCCCACGCCCCGCTCAAACGGCACCATTCTTACGCAGCCTTCTCGGATGCCCCCACCCTTCTCAGAGCCAGATCCTGCTTCTACGCCCTGCAAAGACTCCTCGCTGAAAACACCAGCTCTCGTCTCACTGTGTGATGGCCGTGGACCTGGCCTTGGTGACCAAACCATCAGCCTGCCCGGGAAGGAGGCCATTCCCAGTGATGTGGGAAACGAAGGCAGAAGAGAAATTATTAAATTTCCTTACTACCTGCAGCCCTTTGACAAGTCCTTGAAACAGGCAGAGTGACATTCCTCTAGGGACTCTGCTGTCTCGATGTTGATACTTTGCTAAGGGCAAAAGGAGATCTTAGCCCAACCCCCAGGACCCTATGAGCCTACTCTAACATATAAAAATTCCCTTGGAAACTTCCTTTATCTTTACCCCCCAAGATATATACTGGCAAGCATTCCCCAAGACCCACCGATATACATTTGAAGGGTTTCATGACTCATGATTTACTAAATAGTAATAAATGACCTTTCCCAACAATAGCTAGCCCCCTCAAGATCCTGGAAGCCTTGCTTCCAAAATACCTGGGAGGCTTACTCTATCCCTAACCCCCTCCCAGCTTAAACGTATATAATGGGCCACTCCTCATGGCCCCAGTGCAGCTCTTTCTGCCCCCAGGTCCTGTCCCCATGCTTTAATAAATCCACCTTTTTGCACCGATGACGTCTCAAGAATTCCTTTTTGGCCTTTGGCTTCGAACCCTAACATCAACAAGAAAGCAGGGAGGGACTGAATCCTGCAGGAAGGATTCAAATCCTTGGATGCAGCCATGCCTCGAGTTCACGCTGTGACTAGTGTTGGAAGCCACTCGTTGCTTTTTGGTTGCTTCGGAAGGGGGCTTCTGCCACTCGCAAGCAAAAAGATTCCTAATACTGAAAATGGGGCCAGAAGTGAGGGGTTGGAACGAACAGCCTCTAGGACGAGGAATTGGTGAGTCCGATTAGATGACTCTGAACCCAGCTGGGAAGTGGGATCTCCTGGGCATCCCCGTCCAAGATCCGATAAATCTGTTTTCCATCCACTGGGTCTGCGGGTGCTGTTTTCCATCACGTGCAACAGAAGAACCCTCCTGAATGCCGTTCCTTGTTTATTCAAATCTCGCTGTTCTTCCCCTCCTTCTTCCCCTCCTACCTTTCTCTTGTTGCGGTTTGTATGATACCCTGTTCTCCAAACTCCTGGCGATTCTGGGGGAGCCAATCCTCTCGTTTTAGAATCGGAGCAGCTGAGTTCCCGAGAGGCAAAGCGACTAAGTCTATGGTCACACAACTGGCTGGGGCTATAAATCGGGCGTGTGGACTCACTCGACAGGGTTGTAACCTTCTCAAAGGCAGGGCACATTTCTTATTCTTCTTCACTGATATGGGTGAAAATCAATATAGGCAATGAACAGAGGGAGTCATGCACTTTACATAACATATCAGTTAGTAGGATTGGCTCCACAGGGATAGAAGACCCCAAGTGCTAGAGGCTTGAATTAGATAGAAATTAATCGCTGAGGGATGCACTCCTGGGCAGTGTCAGGAACCGAGGCTCCTGATGTCTTGCTGCTCCGCCTTTCTAAGCACAGGAACTTCCATCTCTTGAGCTAGGATGGCTGCTCAGGCTCCAGCCCTCCCATCTGCATTCCAGCCAATGGGAAGCAGGAAGTTGGGAGAAAAAGATACACCTCTTTCCTTTAAGGACTCGTCATGGAAGATGCACGTGACATGTTTGCTTCATTCCATTGGGTGGAACTTAGCCGCATGGCCAAATTTAGTAGCAGGGGAAGCTGGGAAATGTAGTCTTTACAGCAGGGGCCTAGGAAGCTTCCTCAAAGCTCCCGGGCCTGTTCCCACCTCAGGACCTTTGCATCAGTTGTGCCTTTTGCCTGGGACACTTCCCAGACCTACCCAACATCCCAGCACCCTACAGAATATTTCAACCTGCTGACACTTCCCATCCCCTCCCCTTACAGCTCTGGAGAACTACCGTGGTCTAACTGACCACATAGTTTACTTCTTTTTCTTGTTTACTGGCTGCCTCCTCTCTAGAACATCAGGTCCCCAAGGGCGGGGATTTTGCATAGTGTCATTCATTGCTGTGGCCTCCGTTCCTGGCACACAGGAGATGCTCGGAACATATTTTTTAAGCCAATGAATATTGGGGAATGGAGGGGTAATTGGCAGTGCCTGACATGTGCGAATGGAGCACTTTCATTCTACTAATTCCACAGTAGTAGGCTGTGAAAACTCAGTAGAAAACTGAGGCTCAGAGGGTTCTGTGGCTCCCGCCCACCCCAGGACACAGGAAGTGGCAAGCTTCACTCTTAATCTAGGTCTGTCAGGCTCCACGGTCCGCATGCTGCCCAGCAAGATGTTGGGTATATGACACACCCCAAAGAGTTTTCTAGAGAGCCGGTGAGGCAGGCCGGTGGCAGCCAGATGTGGGAACAGCTGAGCTGCCGGCCCCCAGTGGATCCTTCGCTGGAGAGCGTGGCCAGATCAGACTGCCCCAATTAGTACACCTTTAAATTTAGCTTTCTCCTCCCTGCCGGGGACTTGGGGATTCGGTGGAGGAACATTCTGCTCTTTCGAGGAAAATTGCTGCATCGCTCATTCTGGAACTGGAGACATGGTCTGATGGGCCATTTGCCACTCACCGGCTCCTCCGAGAGACCCTTACTGACTACCCATAATGGCCACCCACCATCTGAGCCCACATCACTGCCTGTGACTCTGTCTACTCATTCTTGTCGATTGCCCTCCTGACTTGCCTTGGTCCCCCTGACAAAACATATATTCCACGAGCAAGGGCAGGGACTGTCTATGACTTGGTCAATCATTTGTCTCTGGAGCCCGGCACATAGTAGACTCTTACGTTATTGTGTAAATTGTTCACAGCGGATCAATAAACACTATGGAACACTTTTATTTTCTAGGACTTGTTTTGCTATTTTCCTGAAGTTAGTAATTGCCTTTGTTTTGTGTATCTATGACCCTCTCTTTCCTCCAAGCTTTCCAATGGAATGAACTTCTCCACTCAGGGCCAGCTGCAGCCCCGCTGTACCCCCGGCCCTTCACTTTTTCAGCACCTGGGGATTCCTGGGACGTAGCTCCTGTTTCTGGGGTCCAGGTCTCCCTGTTTCTTGGTCTGTGCCCTCGTTTGGGGAATGTGCACCCTCCAGGCATTTCTAGAGAAGGTATTTTCCTTCCACTCTCCTGTGTGATCGATCGGTGCTCTGGCTGAGGACACTGTGCTGGGTGGTGGCTAATGTCCCTCGCCTTGTGTCTTCCAGCTTCCAGTCTTGGGCAGCTGATCAACCCGAAGCTATCCTGTTTCCTCACTGTCTGCTTGTCACACTGTTTTCTCTCTCTTTGGACACTTGTAGAATCTTCTCATTCACCACATCCTGCACTTTCAAAGTGTGGCTTTGGTGTGGGTCTTTTTTTTTTTTTTTT
>CM052898.1:1633441-1680051 GCA_028534135.1 Potos flavus | reverse complement strand
CTACCCATCAACATCCATCCACCTACCCACTCGCCCACCCCTCCACCATCCATCCACCCACCCACCCACATATCAACCATCCATCTACCCACTCAACCATGCAATCAACCATCCATCATCCAATCATCCATCTACCCACTCAACTATCCATCATCCATCCACCCACCCACCCATCCATCAACCATCCATCCACCTACCCACCCATCTAACCATCCATCCATCCACCATTAATCTACCCACCCACCCATCAACTGTCCATCTACCTACCCATTCGCCCATCCATCAACCATCCATCCATCCATCCATTCACCCAACCATCCACTCATCCGTCCATCCGCCATGCAATGCAGATATGATGGTGAACAGACAAAAATCCCTGCCCTGATGGAGCTGCCGCTCCAGTGGGACGAAGACAAGAAGCACAATTGAATATATATATGTACATAAAACACCAGCTAGTTTAAGTGTTGAGGGAAAATAAAACAAGAGGCAATCTGGAGTGTGTGGCGGGACTGAAGTTTAACAGCATGGTCGGGGGCCTCTTGGAGGTGACACTGGAGAACTGGAGGAGGTAAAAGAGCTAGCCATGGGAACACCTGGGGGAAGAGCCACCCAGGCAGAGGGAATGGCATGTCCAAAGGCCCTGGGGCAGGACTGGGCCCGGTGTGAGAGAGGAACCACCAGGAGGTCCG
The DNA here is from genome assembly GCA_028534135.1 of Potos flavus. Lineage (NCBI taxonomy): Eukaryota > Metazoa > Chordata > Mammalia > Carnivora > Procyonidae > Potos > Potos flavus. The sequence continues at coordinate 1,679,359 of CM052898.1, read as the reverse complement.
TGGGGCCGAAGCAGTGAGCGAGGTGCTGCAGGGAGGTGACAGGAGGCAGGCCTGGTCAGGCCTCGTGGCCATTACAACTTTGTTTCCACCCTGAGAGTCATGGAGACCCACGGGTGGGAGGGTTGGGACCTGCTCTGGGCGGGCCACCAGGGAGGGCAGGTAATCCGCTTGGCAGAGTCTTCCTAAGAGGATGAGGGCTCTCGGTTTCCTGGGAGGAGGCGGAATTAGCCCCCAGCCCCGCCTACCCCGCTAGACAGGACAGCACAGTGGAGCTTGGAGGGCCCTGGTCCAGCCCCCCGGGGGGTACCCGCATCCCCTCTCGGGCCTCGCCCCGGGCCCCTGACCCTAACCAGGCAGGGCAGAGCTGGGACTGCTGGGAGCTGGTTCTCCCTGAGGCTGTGGGTCAGCTCCACGGGGCCCAATGCAATACTCCCGATGTGTTTCCTGGTGGGGTGGGCGCGGGAGAGGTTGAGCCCCGGGCACGAGTGGGGTGACAGGAGGCGGTGGGTAGGCCTAGGTCCCAGGGCTCAAACGGCCAACGCAGAGAACACATGACCTTAGTACAAAGGAAAAGGAAGTCCCGTCCCTCTGGCCAGGCTTGTCCAACGGGGTAGGGGGTGTCAGCCCGGAGTCCTGGAGCCACCCCCGTTCAGGAACTACCCACCGGGGCTACAAGGACCCAGAGCCAGAGAGAGCCGTCCGCCCACATCCTGAAACCCCCGAGCCCAGCACACCCGCAGGCAGACCCCCCGCGGACGCTTCAGTCTCTCTCTCACGCTCGCGGAGTGGGGAGCAGGTCTGAGTCCCCTGCAACCGAGAGGCGTGTCTAGAAAAGCCTCCCCCAGGAGCTGCGGACCGGAGACCCCCCCCCAGCCCGGGGCTGCCACCCTGCCCGCCCGCCCGCCCCAGACAGCCCCCAGCAGCATCCGGGGCCCGCCGGGGACAGCCCCCCCGGGGCGCTGATCCAGCCTTGCCGTGGGGGCCAACGGCCACCAGCTCAGGGGTCTCCTCTGTCCTCAGAGGACCCCATTTTCTCCAGGAAAATAAAGTCTCCCGTGGGGGCCGGGTGGAGAAGACGAGGCGTGCCGCGGGGGTCCGCTGGCCCTCTAGAACTTCCGGTTCTTGCTCAGGCGGTTGTGACGCCAGATGTTGTGTTTCCGCAGCAGCCGCCAGTACTCCCGGGTCTCGGGGTCCAGCTCCTCCAGCTTCTTGGGGGGGCCCACGTTCATCTGGAACAGCCTGCCGTGGTGTGGGCAGGAATCAGGGAGCCGGGGCGCAGCCCCAGAAGCCCTCCACCCCGGGTATCATGGGCAGACATTGCAGCAGGGCCCACCCGCAACCACACGGTGGTGGCGTGATCCCCGGGCGTGCCCTCCCCACCCCAAGCTGGGTTCCTGGCTGTGGAAAAGCTGCCCACCCCAGTGGTGCTGGTATCCGGGCTGGGCACGCCCCAAGTCTTCTGCGTCCTGGACACTGTCTGCTGTCCCCAGGGAACACCTCCCCACCCACTCGCTCAACCTTTCTGAAGCGTCCCTAAGCTTTAAGGATCAGCACAAGTCAATGGCTTTTATGTCCTGCTACTGGTCCTGGGGCCAAGAGCAAAACCTTCCCTGCATCCCCCATGGCCCCGCGAGGGCCGAATTCCATCACCTCCCCGCCTCATCGCCCTCTGTTGGCCACCTTCGCTTCCTGCTGTTCTGCTAACAAACCAGGGGCAGTCCTGCCCCAGGGCCTTTGCACTGACTATTCCCTCCACCTTTAAAGCTCCTTCCACCCGCTGGGGTCTTGAGTCATGCCTCCCCTGCCCAGGGAGGCCCTACGGAAACCTCAGATTTGACCAGCCTGACCCTCTTCACCCCGTCACGCGCTCTCCGGGCTCTCCAGCCTGGCTCACTCACCACTCGGGGTACTCCGCGTCTGGCTTCAGGACCACGTCCTGGCCCTCCTTGTAGATGTTGACGCCCATGGCATGCGTGGTGAGTCGGACAGGGTCTGTGCACACGTCTGGGTCCTTCAGGGCCTCGATGGCCACGCCGCCTTTGCCGCCTTTGCCCGCCTTCATGACTGGGGGGGGTGGGAGAGAGTCATTTCTGCCAGCTGCGCCCTCGGGAGGGGGGCCTTCCCTTCTGCCCCTCTTACTCCGGGTGGCCCCCCAGCCCCTGACTAGACTGTCTGCTGCAACCAAGATGATTTTAAGTGCGTCATGGACTGCATTAAACACTGACGCTTAGACTGACCAGGTCACTGCTTTCCAATTCTGTTTATCTCACAGAGAAAGGGCTGGTAGGGCCTCTTGAAGGCCCAACATTCTGTCAATTCCCTCCTTCCAACAGAGGAGATCAGGCCAAGCTATATCCGGGTGATTTTGCCTGTTTCAGTGGCTAATACTCAGATGGGCCCCAGGCGTCCTCAAACTTCCGGTGGCGACCTGCTCAAGATCACACAGTGCCTTTAAAGGCACGAACAGGACTGGGACCCAAGTTCATGACAACCCCACCCCCTGCAAGAAAAACACCCCGCACCTGCGCAGTGAGTCCAACCCCACCTCTCAGGAACCTCAAACTGCGCCTGCGCACATCGCTCAACGTCTGCCTCTCTGCGCTTGCGCACTGATTCTAGGAAGTGCCTCCCAAACTAGCGCCTGCGCACTAATTCCCCAATGTCCCAAACTTCTCCCCTCTGGGTCCCTCTTAACCCAGCTCACCTGGTCTCTTGGCATAACACCGCACAAGGAGTCTTCCAGGCTCGGCCGGGACCGGGAGCTCCCGGGCCCGCCAGCCGGTCCAGGTCCACGGAGCCCCAAAGAGGCGTCTGGCCGCCATGACGTATGCTGACTGCCGGCACGTGCACTTTTCCGGGAGACGACCGCGCCCAAGGGGTGCTTGGGAGTTGTAGGCTCGTAGAGATTTATGGGAAATGTAGTATTCCAGTCTTCGGCGTCCAGAGTGTCTTAAAATTTTTATAGATACCCCGTTACTGTTAAGAGGGGACTTTCAAAAGATATTCCATTTACTTATTGCCCTTCTTCAGTTATCACTTACTTTAAGATCACGCCGTATGCACTCCCGATTCTATTCAATGAGCCATTCCTGAAAGCCTAAAAGTAGGTAATAGATAAGAGACCCCTTATATTCCAGCTCTTCTGCTAAATCCGTAACCAGCGCGATCTCGTTTAGTCCTCAAAGTAGGAAGTAGGTACTATTATTAGCTCCAGTTTCTAATTGCGGAAGCGAAGTTCAGGGATGAAAAGTTATACCAGGACGTGCCATTCCGCCTCCCTACTGGGGGCGAAACCGGAGGTCCGTCTACAATAGGGTCCCTGCGCTGCTTCCGGTGTCCCTGCAGTCGAAAGTGACCGCCTCTCATTTTAATATTTCCCGGTCCCATTTCTTCCCATTTGCCATCCATTGGAATAATGCCCACGGCCGTACATGACAGGCAGTGATCACTAACCCCAATTTGTAACTGGGGAAACAGGTCCAGGGGCCAGCCCGGACTTCCGCTCTGCGTAAACAGGCCCGGGATTCGAACCGTTGGTTCCGGCACCTAGCGCTCCCGCGCAGCGAGGCTAGCTGGGCGAACTACATTTCCCAGCAGGCCCCGCACACGCGCGCAAGCCCGGTGGGTCCGAGCGGTGCGCGGACCGACCTGCCGGCGCCGCGGCTGGGAATCCGGGAGCCGTGGCCACTGGAAGACTGTCAGGCCAGGGGCGTGGGGTTCTGGGGGGCCTCGAGGTCTGAGGCCACCTCGGTTTAGGAAGTGAGTGTCTCGGTGGGCAGAGCGGGGTCGGGAGCCGGCGGCTGGAGAAGGGGGTCTGAAGTCTTGAGGCTGGGGTCTGCGAGGGGACCGGGGTCTTCACTCGTAGCTTTAGGTGGAGTTACGTTTTCAGGCTGGCTTCTGAGGTCCGGGTCAGAGTCCGGGGTTGATCTTGAGCGTGGCATTGGAGGTTTGGAGACTAGGCTCTGCTTTCCGGCGTCTTGATCTCTAGTATTAAGTCGGGGGTCCTGGATCTAGTCTTAGGCTGAGGTCCTGAGTGCGAGGTCTCCGAGCCTGCGCCCAACGGGTCTGTATAGTCAGGCCGTGTCTCCAGCCTGGGTTACAGGTCGCGGTGGGAGGAGACTTGGAAGAACCAAGTCTGGGAGAGCAGGGTCCACGGGTGGGGAGAGGCCAGGGCTGACAGGTGCAGGGGTGTCCTCTGGGGTTCGGAGCCTGTGAAGCCACTGTCTTACCACTGCCTATTTGGGATCTCGATTTCCTCCGCTATAAATTGGAGATCCTAGCGGACCCGTCCTTGCAGGGTATGGTGGGGGCTAGATTCTGTGCGCACACGAACAGCACCCACCCAGAGCTTGGCACCCCGTTGGCACTCAGGAAGTCTTCTCTTTGAATCTCTCTTTCAGATGCTGGCCTGAGCCTGGGGTCCAGGCATGGAATTCCTGACAGCTTCCCAATCTCCCGCAGGCCCTCCAGCTATGGACTTGGAGGAGCCCAGGGACACACTTTCACCCTCTCGGGACCTCCCCCCCAGCTGCCAGTGGGACCCGGTGCTAGGACGCTCCGGCAGCCTGGGGCAGATGGAACTCGACGGGCCAAGTATTGAGGACCTGGCGCACCAGTTTGAGGCTCTGCCTGGTGACCTGGTGGACTTGTCCCCAGATGGACCTCCCTGCCCTTTGCATGTGGCCACGGGCCACGGCCGGGCCTCCGGGGACATTGCTGATGGCCATGGGCTCTTGTCTGCCGAGGCCGGCCGGGACGACCTCCTGAGCCTTTTGCACTGCCAGGAATGCCCTCCTTCCCAGTCTTGTCCCGAGGAGCCTCCGGACCCTGCCCCTCGCCCGCTGCAGCCCCCTGAGGACCCAGACGGCGATACCAGCGCCCCGGAATGGGCGGAGGGAGCTTCTGCCGAGCAGGGCGGCAGCAGGAGCTCAAGCAGCTCCCCGGAACCCTGGCTGGAGACGGTTCCTCTGGTGGCTCCCGAAGAACCACCTGCGAGTACCCAGGTAGAGCCTGTCCTGCCCCCCAGGCCACCTCTGCTGCCAGGAACCAAGCCAGGGGACTCAGTCCTGCCCCTCTTCTGTCTTCTTCCAGAGTCCCAAGACCCCGGTGCCATACCCTGCCCTCCAGGAGGGTGAGTGTCCCGCCCACGCTAACCCCAGGGACTTAGCAATTTCAGAATCGCCCCCATCAGGCTCCCCCCAAAACGGCACAACGCTTGCCAGTAAGGAGTTGCTTCTAGAGAGGCTCCGAGGTTCGTTGAGTAGATTCCAGATGGTCTGGGAGACAGTGGTGAGAATGTTCTAGAACGGACAGGGGCTGGAAGTGCAGGCATGGCATTCATAGCGCTGGGTTTTAGAGCAGGGGTTGCCAAATTACCGGCTGCGGATCAAATCCAACCCGCCCCTTCTGGCTTGTCTCGTGAGCTAACGGGCTTTTACGTCTTTAAAAACAGAATAGTATTTTTCGATGTGTGAAAAGGATGTGCAACTCCCATTTCCATGTCCACAAATAAAGTTTTATTGAGACACAGTCATGCCCATTCATTTACATATTGTCTACAGTGGTTTTCATGTTACAACGGCCAGGTTGAGTAGTTGCAGCGCAGACCGGCCGGCCCACAAAGACAGACCTGTCTCCAGTTTGGCCCCTTGCATAAAAAGTTTGTCAATCTTGGGACGCCTGGATGGCTCGGTCGCTTCAGTGTCCAACTCCTGAGCTCAGCTCAGGTCTTGATCTCCGGGCTGTGAGCTCAAGCCCCACGTTGGGCTCCAGGCTGGGTGTGGAGGCTCCAGAGCGAGCTTTATTTTTTATTTTCATTTTTTTTAAGATTCTATTTATTTATTTGACAGAGAGAGAAAGATCACAAGTAGGCAGAGAGGCAGGCAGAGGGAGGGGGGGGAAGCAGGCTCCCCGCTGAGCAGAGAGCCCAATGCGGGGCTCGATCCCAGGACCCTGAGATCATGACCTGAGCCAAAGGCAGAGGCTTTAACCCACTGACCCACCCAGGTGCCCCCAGGGTGAGCTTTAAAAAAAAAAAAGTTTGTCAATCTCTGCCCTGAAAGCATGGGAAGAACCAGTTCTGGGCACCTAGAATGTTCTAGCATTTCCCCCCAGACCACCTGGGGCTGTAAGTCAAAAGAGCAAGTTTTATGGTTGTGGGAAGGTGAAGCTGGTTTGAACTAAGAGTTCCAAGAAGGTGCTGGAATTATGGGTGGAGCTGTGACTCACCTTGGGAGTTCCAGAACTTGGCATTTTGCCCTGTGGTTCTAGATTTAAAAGAACCTGGGCTTGATCGTGTTCTAGAATGGTGAACAAAGCTGTCTAGACTGGGGGGGCGGTTCATAATCATGGAGTGAATAGAGCTTATCTACAGTTCTACACCAGGGGGTGTTGTCTGATTCCAGAGTAATCAGAAGGTTCTAGAATCGTGCTATACAATAGAGTCATAATGTGCGTGATGTGTGGCTTTTTTTTTTTTATTTGACAGAGAGAGAGATCACAAGTAGGCAGAGAGCAGGCAGAGGGAGAGGGGGAAGCAGGCTCCCTGCCGAGCAGAGAGCCCGATGTGGGGCTCGATCCCAGGACCCTGAGATCGTGACCTGAGCCGAAGACAGAGTCTTTAACCCACTGAGCCACCCAGGCGCCCCAATGTGTGACTGTTTAAAAAAAGATTTTATTTAGTGTGGGAGAGAGTGCATGCATGCTAGCAGGGGGAGGGGCAGAGGCAGAGGGAGAGGAAAGTCCCAACCACGGGTCCCTGGGTGGCTCAGTCAGTTAAGCATCTGCCCTTGGCTCAGATCATGATCTCAGGGTCCTGGGATCGAGCCCCGAGCCCCACGTTGGGCTCCCCTTGCTTGTGCTCTCTCTCAAATAAACAAATAAAACGTTAAAAAAGAAAACCCTAAGCGGACTCCCCCCACCCCCCGAGTGTGGAGCCCAACACAGGGCTCGATCCCACGACCCTGAGATCACAACCTGAGCCGAAACCAAGAGTCAGATGTTCAACCATCTGAGCCAGCCAGGCGCCCCCGTGTGTGACTTTTAACTTCCTAGTTATCTGCTTTAAAAAAATAAACACAGGGGTGCCTGACTGGGTTGGTCAGAGGACATGTGACTCTTGATCTCAGAGTCATGATTTCGAGCCCCACATTGGGTGCAGAGATTACTTAAATAAAAAACAAAAACTTAAAAAAAAACCCACAGGAAAAAATCATCACATTTTAAGTAACTCAAGCGAGTTAAGGTGTTGTTTCCACGTATAATCAACATCTTAACAATTATTTTGCCTTTTTTTCATTCTAAATTTCCAAAATCCAATGTGCGTTTGTAGGTGCACAGTCCCCACACGCGCGCGCGGCCGCTAGCGTACTGGGGGGTGCGGGTCTAGGACCCCGGGGTTAAGCCGTTCTTCCAGAATGCTTAGATCCCGAAAGATAATGGGGCAGAAGGGGCTGTAGATAAAATTCACTTCGAGTGATCCAGAGCTGGGGCCTTCGCCCGCAGTTCTAAACCAAAAAAGCAACCGCTCCTGGTTAGAACATTCTAGAACTGGCTGGTTCCAGATTGCTCAGGAATGACGGAGCCCTGATGGCAGGGTTCCGTCTGGTGCTGGGCTAGGCTGGTGGAATTCTAGAACTATGCTCAGAGTTGCTCGTTTCTGGACTACTCAGATCATTCTTAGACTCACTGGGCACGGCTGAGGTGTGCTGACTATTTGAGGATGTTCTAGAACCACAGGAAGAGCTAGCCAGCGCCATCACGAGTAAGAAGTTACAGAATCACGGAGTGGGAAAATGTGGTTCTGGACGGGTGCTGATTTCTAGAACCGCTGCAGAATTAGTTCTGCAAGCACAGAGGGGCCGTTTGGGGTTCTAGATGGTGTGAGGGTTTTAGACATGTGGGAAGTTGTCTCCTCCTACTCTGATTCGGCAGTTCTGTTACGATGGGGTAGAGTTGTCTCAGTCCTGGGCTGACGAGGGAGAGATCTAGAACAGCGGGCAAAGCTGACTGGCTCCAGATCGATTGGGGGGGATTCCTGAACCACTGAGTGCAGTTGACTGTGGTTTTGTAACAGGACGGGGGTTTTAGAAACGGGACTGCCTGGTTCTAGCCGGGTGACAGAATTCTAGAAACCCAGGGCAGAGGCGCCTGAGTGCTGGAGCAGTTCTGGGATCTGGCCGCGGGTCTCGACTGTCCAGAGGGCTCCTGAAACTGCCCCGTGGACAGAGCCCGAGCTGGCTGTAGACGGACAAGAGGGCTCTAGATGATGGCTGCGGCTCCTGCCGGTGGGATGGTTCTGGAACAGTGGGCTGACGTGTGTGGCTCATGGGTGCTAAGCCACAGGGTAGAACTCTGCTCCCAGACCCCCGAGGGAGCCGAGACCCAGGGCAGCGCCCGTGGGGTTGGACACGCGTGGCTGGGGGCTCGCAGGGGCTGACCGTCCTCCACTGTCGCCTTCAGTCCCTGGTCCCTGTGACCACGAAGACCTCCTAGACGGTGTCATATTTGGGGCCAAATACTTGGGCTCCACGCAGCTGGCGTCCGAGCGGAACCCGCCCCCCAGCACGCGCATGGCCCAGGCCCGGGAGGCGGTGGACCGTGTCAAGGTGAAGCCGGGGCCGGGCACGTGGGCTTCCCCGGGGCGGGCGGGCGGGTGGGCGGGCGGGCGGGCTGCCGGCCAGGTGCCCCGAGGCGCGCGGAGCCCAGCGCCGGCCTCTACCGCCCACCACCCCCCGTCCGCAGGCCCCCGACGGGGAGACCCAGCCCATGACGGAAGTGGACCTCTTCGTGTCCACCAAGAGGGTCAAGGTTCTGACGGCCGACTCCCAGGTACGGGGCCGGGCCCGGCCGCCGGGGTGTGGGGGCCCCGCCGAGGACCCGCACAGCCCGCCCAGGCCCGGTGTCCCCCCCCCCCCCAGGAGGCCATGATGGACCACGCCCTGCAGACCATCTCCTACATTGCCGACATCGGCAGCGTGCTGGTGCTCATGGCCCGGCGGCGGCTGGCCCAACGACCGGCGTCCCAGGCCCCCGGCCACAGGCTCTACAAGATGCTCTGCCACGTCTTCCACTCCGAGGACGTGAGCAGCCCCGCTCAGGGGGGAGAAGGGGGGGTACGGGTGGGGGGGACTCGGGCCCACCCCACCCTCTTCCAGAGCCCGCCTGGCCACACTGTCACCGCAGGGTCCTTCCACTGGTCCCCAGCGCTGGCCGCTGTCTCCCTCCCGACCCCCGAAGCCCCTGGCCCTTCCCGGAGGCCCTGGAGACTGGCGTCGACCCCTGAACCTTCCCCCCTCCAGGCCCTTCTCCCTCCCCTCCCCCTCCTCCCCCCATAGATTCCCCAAGAGGGTGGCTGGGTTCACAGCCCGCAGAAGCCACAGGGCATTGCGCCGCTGCCTGGGAGGGCTCGGCTCCGAGGACACCAGAGGGTTTGGGGGACCCGAAGGAGGCGGGCGGGACGCCCCCCTAAGCGGTGCTGCCCATCGGCACGCAGGCCCAGCTCATCGCGCAGGCCATCGGCCAGGCCTTCTCCGTGGCCTACAGCCAGTTCCTCTGGGAAAGCGGCATCGACCCCAGCCGGGTGGGCGCCCAGCAGAGCCGGGCCGCGGGCCCCGGGCACCTGCACAACGGGGACCTCGACCACTTCTCCAACAGCGAGAACTGCCGGGAGGTGAGCCAGCAGGCCGGTGGCCCCCGCCGCCCCCCGCTCCGCCAGAGTGACCCTCACGCCCCCCGCCCCGCGTCCCCCTCCCAGGTGTGCGTCGAGAAGCGCCGGGGCGAGGGCCTGGGCGTGGCCCTGGTGGAGTCGGGCTGGGGCTCCCTGCTGCCCACGGCCGTCATCGCCAACCTGCTGCACGGGGGCCCCGCTGAGCGCTCGGGGGCCCTCAGCATCGGGGACCGCCTCACCGCCATCAACGGGACCAGCCTGGTGGGGCTGCCCCTGGCCGCCTGCCAGGCCGCCGTCCGCGTGAGTGCCCCCCGCGGGGTGGCCGAGTGCCCTTCCCCGGCGCCGTCCGGAAGGGGCAGGGCGGAGCGGGAAGTCCCACCCGCTCCCGTGTGCTCGGGGAGACGGAGGCTGGGAGACGGGGCGCTGCTGGTCCAGGGGAACCTGGACGGGGTGAGGGCAGGATTCGAACTCGGGCGGTCCAGCTGCAGGGCTGGGAGCCTTCCTCTGCCGCAAGGCCGCCGGTGTGTTCTCGAACCTTGACCCTTGTTACCGGCTGGGGAAACTGAGGCCCCAGAGCTGGGGAGGACTTCCCACAGTCCACACAGCATGTTACTGAGTGAGCGTGGCAGACGCTGCTAGAACCTTGCTCTTGACCGGGAAACTGAGGCCACAGATGGGGAGGGGAGAGGTCACCGCTCCGACCCGAGGCCGCCCGGCTTGAGTCTGTGCTCTTAACTGCTTCTCGAGGGGTCTTCTAGAACCCAGAGCTTGACTCCAAAGCTCCATTTCGCGAGTGGGTAAACTGAGGCCCCAGGGCGCTGCAGTGTACCGAGAGGCCCGGTGGCACCCTGGGGGACCCGCTGGGCCAACAGCCCCCATCCCACGCAGGAGGTGAAGTCACAGACCTCGGTGACCCTCAGCATCATCCATTGCCCACCGGTCACCACCGCCATCATCCGCCGGCCGCACGCCCGCGAGCAGCTGGGCTTCTGCGTGGAGGACGGCATCGTGAGACCCAGGACGGGGGACGGGGGACGGGGTGGGGGGGCGTCGGGGGGGGGGGCGGCCCCCAGCACGGCCGCCTGAGCCGCCGCGGCGCCTCTGTCCCCGTGCCCTGCAGATCTGCAGTCTCCTGCGGGGTGGCATCGCGGAGCGCGGGGGCGTGCGCGTGGGGCACCGCATCATCGAGATCAACGGGCACAGCGTGGTGGCCACGCCGCACGCCCGCATCATCGAGCTGCTCACCGAGGCCCACACGGAGGTGTGCCGGCAGCGGGCGGGTCCTGGGGGGGCTCCTGCCAGCGTGGGACCCCGCCCCCCGAGCTGCTGGCTTCCTCTGCCTCCCCGCTCCCCTCCCAGGTCCACATCAAAATGATGCCGGCCGCCACCTACCGCCTGCTTACCGGCCAGGAGCAGCCCGTGTACCTGTGACCAGCCACCAGCGTCCCCTCCCTCCCACCACCGTGCCTCAGCCCCGGGAGCCTTGGGAGCCCGTCAGCGGGGCCTCCAAGGCTTCTCGGCGCCCTGTTATTTTCTGACGGAAAACATTAAATGCTTAAAAAAAACATGGGTGAAATCTCGGCTCGAGGTCTGGGGGGTCGAGAGAAGAAAGATAGGACTGACTCTCGCTCAGTGTCCTTCCCAGAAATCTCCAAGCACCAGTGTTGTGAAAATACTCTATTTATTAAGGCCGTCAGAAGGAGGCAGGGTTCTAGGTTCTGAATGGGAAATCAAGTCCCAGCTCCGGCAGGGGTGGGGGTGGGAGAGAAGGGAGTATGGGTCAGCCTGGCCACCTGGGAGGGGTCACAGGTCAGTGGCCGGACCCCAGTCATAGCCGTCCTCGTCAGAGGACTCCATATCTCGAGCTCGTGTAAACTTTTTCTTCAGGGCCTCCCGCCCATAGGTCCTGGGGGTCAGGAGACAGAGAAGAGGCTGTGGGCGGTGGGGAGGCTTGAACTACCGTTACCTGAAGCTCACTCTCTGCTAGGCATGGTGGGTGTGGACAGAGATGAGCAGGACTGTACATTTAAGGTCCGGCCTCATTAACGAACTCCTACACATCCTTCAAAGCCCCGTCCCATGTCCTATCCTTCCGGAAGCTTTCCCAGTCCTCTCAGGAAGTGGGCCCTGACTACCTGGGGTGGGACTGGCCCCTCTGCTTTCATCTCGCCCACTGGGCTGGGAACCCATGAAGATAGCTTGGTTCTAGGTCCCTTCATCTCCTGAGCCTGAGTTCCAGGAAAAGGGCCGAGGGGCTCTAGTCTGGAGTACGGGGGCTCTTACCGCACACTGTCCTGTCGCCACTGACCATGGCGGGGGTGGCTGTCCACCTAGAAGGGGGAGAAAGGAGGTCAGCATTTCCCTCAAAGTAAGATAAACTGGAATGAAGAGCACCCCCCCTCCCAACTCCCCACCTTGGCCCAAGCAGTGCTGCTCACAGGCTCCTCACCCACACGGTCTGCAACTCCTCTCTAATTTTTAGTGAGAAGATATGCTGGGACGGGGTGGGGGAAGGCCTTGGCCGAGATCCCCTAGCCTGTCAGCAAAGGAGGAGTTGGGTTTCCCGTCTGCAGAATTCCTCAGAGGGCTGTTAGGAGTTCATAAATAAGTTCATGTATGGCAAGTGCTCAGGATAGTGCCTGCCCCATAAGCAAGTGCCACGGACAGTTGAGCAGGTCCGGTACTGCACAACTCCTGGGAGCACATCACAGATTTGTACATTTTCACACCTAACTAAAGAGGGCCTGGAGGAAGGGGTACCTTTGTCAAATTTACAGAAAGGCACTGTGGGGGCTGAGGTAGCCTCACAAAGAATAAATACTATATGTAAATACTTGTTATCGGTAAACACCCAAGTCCTATGGGCTGGGACTTGGGTAAGCGCATTGAATTTAAACAGCCACATTGTGACGTGGAGATTTATCTATTCCATTGTATCCCAGATAAGGAAACACTGCGGTTAAAACATTTGTTTAAAGTTGTTCAGTGACTCACGGGTTCAAATAGCTTTGGTCTGGGTCTGAGATACTGATTCGGCAGAGAAGCTTCTGTGTTTGTTGATATCCCAGGGGGAAACAGGCCCCCTACCCCGCAGTGTGGCCAGGGCCACCCGCCCCGCCCCCCCCTGCTCCGCTCACCTGGGCCCCTTGGGGACGGGAGGCTCTCCCCGGATCCTGCGGGCTCTGGGGCTCATCCGCCAGCACGGGCTCCGAGGACCGGGCCAGAGCTGGCGCCAGGGGACCCTCATCCACGTCCGTGTGGGGCCCGCCCTCGCCGTCTGTGTAGCCCTCGCCATCGGTCTCGTAGTCGCTGTTGACCCGGCTGTCACAGCTCAGATCGGCGGCGCTGTCCCCCAGGCCGCGGCGCGGGAGCTCCAGGTTGTCCTCCGAGGAGTTGTCCAGCTGCGGGGCGGGGTGGCCAGGCTGAGCCACGACCCCCTGCCCTCCCGCACCAGCCAGGCCCTCCCTGATCTCAGACCAGATCCCCGACCCAGGACACCGGCCTTCGACCTCAGCCCCAAACCCGGTCATGACCCTGACCTCAGGTCAAAGCTCGACCGCCAACCTGCCCCCAGCCCTGACCGGTACCTGGTCCTCGGCGGTCCAGATGGGCCGGGTCTGCTGCTCGCGGATGACGGCCTTGAGCTCCTGGTACCAGCCGTCACTCGTGCCGTGCAGGGGGATGGTGGCTGCGGGGAGGGGGCATCAGCGCGGCGGGGAGCCTCGGCCCGCCCCGGCTCCCCGGCTCCCCGGCTCCCAGCCCACCCGTAAAGAGGTGCTCGCTGTGCTTCCGGAGCTCCCGGGCTTGTGCGTAGAGGCGGCGTGAGCTGTGGCGGGACGCGGGCGCCAGCCACTGGCGCAGGGCCTTGAGCGCCGGGCGGCTCTCGGGGGTGCAGAAGACCACGATGGGGTAGTACTGCACGTAGTTGAGGCGCTCGATCGCCGTCGGGGTCACATCCAAGAGCGCGTGCTTGTTCTGGGCCCAGTCCGCAGTGGGGGCGGGGGAGGGGAGACAGACCACAGAGACAGAAACACCCAGAGACAGAGCAGGAGACAGAGGAAGGTGGAAGATCAGCGGATCAGAGATGCAGGTGGAGGGCCGAGGTCAAGGTGGACCCCAGCCTGGCACCGCAGGTCGGGCGGGGGCGGGATTTCCCAGGGCTCGCCGCTGTGTCCCTCCCAAGCCCCCACATCACAGCAGCTTCCCGAGGGGCGCTGCGCCAGTCCCTGCTTACTTTCTCTGCAATCACGCGCACGGTGTCCAGCTTGATGATTTTGGAGGGGCTGTCCGTCCTCAACACACTGTCTGTGGCGGGGAGAGAGAACCCGGCAGCTTCAGACCGTTCCCCTAGCAGCGCGTATTCAAGCCTACCTGCCCCTCCCCAGCTCAAGAACCCACCATGGCTCCCCATCGCCCTGAGAACAATCCTCACAATAACAGCAGCTCCCCTGGCCACGTGCCTGACGCTCGCTGCACTCAGTCTCCCTGCTGACCGTGGCCTACACTGCTACTGACCCACCGCGCAGGTGGGAAATGGCCTCAGGGACATAAGGTCACTGGCTCAGGGTCAGGGAGCCAACAAAGGGCACGGGGAGGAGCCTGATTTGGAGTCTGTTCCGGACACTGGCTCTCCCAGGCTTGACCCCAAGTCCAGGCCGTTGCTCAGACTGTCGAAGGAAGCTGCTCTCCCATCCCCCATCAGTTCTCTAGGACTTGAGATGGAGCACTCCTTCCTCCAGGAAGCCCTCTAGTATAGCCAGGCAGCTGAAAGAGGAGACACACCCTGCCCTGGGCGGGGGAGGAGGGGGGGAGACGTGTTTTTTTTAATTGTTATAAAATGTGCATAACATAAAAAAATGTACCATTGAACCGTCCCTAAGCGCACAGCTCTGCAGCGTGAAGCACGCTCACACCCCCACCCTCCGGTTCCAGAACTTTCCATCTCCCCCCACGGAGACTCTGTCCCCACGAAGCACGGACTCCCCACCCCCGCCCCAGCCCCGGCTCCCACCCTCTCCTCTCCGTCTGCGTGGACGGGACTCCTCTGGGGACCTCCTGGGAGTGGGGTCCTGCGGGGTGTGCCCTTCTGGGTCTGAGCCCAGTGTCCTCGGGGTCCCTCCACGTGGCGGCAGGGGTCGGGGTCCCTTCTTTCCTGAGGCTGGACCGTGTTCCCACGTGGGGATGGCCCGCGGCGTGTTTATTCATTGGCCCTGGGTCGTGTCCACAGTTTGGCCGCTGTGGACAATGCTGCCGGGAGCTGGGGGGGGGGGCGGGCCGGGGCCAGCGCGAGCCCTGGCCTCTACTTCTCTTGGGTGTAGACCGACATGGACTCGCTGGCTGGGTCAGATGGTGACTCTGTGTTTAACTTGCCGAGGAGCTGCCGCCTGTCCTCCCCACCGGCCGCCCCGCTCCGTTTCCCCCAGCCCCGCACGAGTGCTCCGACTTCCCACGTCTTCATGGACGCTGGCCGTGTTCTGTTGGCTTTGTTGGACACTACAGCCCTCGGAACCACACCCAGGGCCGCCTCCTCCCGCCAACTTCCTGTCCCACAGGCCCTCGTCCCAGGTTGCTCTTGGAAAAGCCTCCCCCCGCCCCGCCCCCGCCCCGGCATTGCCTCGAGCTGACAGGCGCCCATCTAACGGCTTCACTCACTCAGAGGATCCTCCAGCAGCTCGATGAGCTATCGTGTCTGCAAAAGCCCCTCCGCCCCCTCTGGGGGCTCCTGACCGAGATCCCAACCCCACGGGGCTCTGGGCGGACCTTGATTTATTAAGTGCAGCCGCTCTGCAAACACTCTGCTGGACAGCAGCCGCAGGCAGTACGGAAACCGGCCCGCGTGGCTGTCTCCCAATAAAACTTTATTTGTAGATGCTGAGATTCGAAGCTCATTAGCGTTTTCACGTGTCACGAACTTTTTCTTTTCACCTCTCGTCCACCATTTAAAATGTGTAGATACGGGGCACCTGGGTGGCTCAGTGGGTTAAGTGTCCGAGTGGTGATTTTTGGCTCAGGTCGTGGTCTCGGGGTTGTGAGACCGAGCCTCGCATCGGGCTCCGCGCTCATGGGGGAGTCTGCTTGAGATTCTCTCTTTCCCTCTGCCCCTCCCCCCTCTCGCCTGCGTGCCCACGCGCGCGCGTGCTCTATCTCTCTGTAAAAATAAATAAATCTTTTAAAAAATTTGCAAATACCATTGTCCGTTAACAGGCTGTACTAAAGCTTAGCCGATGGGCCAGATTTGGCTCAGGAGCTTAAATTTGCCGACCCCCTATGCTAGCTTGTTTCTGGACTGGTTAATTTGGGGGATCTTCTTTATCTTGTTCAGTGTTGGTAGCTTAATAAATATCTCTTCAACAAACGAAGGAACAGGTGGCATGTTGGCCGCCTGTTGAGCTGTGTTAAGAAGGATTCTAAGGCTCTATCCAGACAGAGTGCTAAGATTGATTCAGGACGTCCGGCCCCCGGCATTAGAGGGGTGCTGGTGACTCGTGTGCCTCATGTTCCCACGGGCTGTTCTAACTTTTCCCCCAAACAGCAGCAGCAGCCCGGTCCTCAAGCTGCTTTGGCCCCAGCAGCAGGGAAAGGGGTCAAATGACCACCCCCCCCAACAAGGCCGCTGTAGGACCTGTGTTCTCACCTGCGATTTCGAACTGGTCAGGCATCTCAGCAGTCAACTTCTGCATCGCAATGTCTGCCACGGGCCCCAGGATCACCACCGGGCGCTTGAAGCTGGCTGAGGGGCAGCGAAATGGCAACAATCAAGGTTCCATTTGTAGTTCATGAAGACTGCTAGATCTAGCCAGGCCCATGGCCGCTCAGCTAAAGACTACATCTCCCAGCGTTCCCTGTGGGCAAGGACAGTCATGTGACCATATCCCAGCCAATGGGGTGCAAGCAGGGTTAATGGGTACAGTTCCTGGTTGTATTCTTCCAGGAAAGGTAGGAGCCTTGTTCGCCTACTACCCTTGGCTGTTACTTAAAAAGAGGCGTCTTGTTTGTGTCTGCAGGTGTCACATGGGGTCCGTTGGAGCAGCTGAACCTGGCTAACTCAGTGGTCAGCAAACTACAACCTAGGGGCCACATGCGGCCCACCGCCTGTTTTATAAATAAAGTTTTATTGGAACACAGTCACATCCACTCCTTTACATACTATCTCTGGCTGCCTTCCCGAAGAGCTGAGTCCTTCTGATAGAAACTACCCAGCCCACAAAGACTAAAACAGTTTGTCTCTGACCTTGTACAGGAGGAGTTTGCCAACCCCGGGACTGATGGATGCACCATTTTAGCCACGAGGAAATGGGTGTAGAGGGCATCCTGGCAGGAGGAAAGGGGGTAACCGGTCCCCCCTTTGTACCCCGACACTGCTCTTGTTCTCCTCTCCTGCACTCCAGGCCTTTCTCTCTCTCTCTCAAAAGCTCGATACATTCGGATTTCTAAACATTCTTTGGTCAAAATTAAGTTGGTGGCTTTTTATTTTTAAATCTTTCTCAAAAAATAGAAATAAGTCTTTCTCCTCTCCTAGACGTTGGAGGTGAGCACCTGTTCACAGTACGCGTATATTTTAAAGGGTGTCTGTTTAGCACCAGCAGCACCCACGGAATATCCAGTCCCCCCCCTCCTCCCCGTGCTGTCTGGTGCCACGTGTGGCTACGGAGAACTTATAACGTGGCTGGTCTGAACCAAGATGTGCTGTGAGTGCAAAATACACGCCAGATTTCGAGCAGGGTGCACGCACAAAAAAAGATGCGGAATATCTCCCTGACAACTTATAATTGGATTATCTATTAACACAATACTTTGGACACATTAACAAGACGCCTTATTTAAATGATCTGTAACCGTCTCTTTTTCGATTATATATGTGGCTTGCCGATTTCGATTGGAAATAGGTATTAATTTTTAAGGAAAGAGACCCTTTTCTGTTTCCTTCGGCACCCTACAATAACCCCAAATGGGTATTTCTGGTGGGAGGAGAGAGCTAAGGATGGGGGCTTCCGAAGAACACGTGGTCCAGACAATCTTATGAGCCCTCCCCCCGCCCCGCCCCCGCCCTGGGGACCCACCTTCCCGCAGCACCACGCGTTCATAGGGCGGGTAGTGCCCCTGCCTGGTCAGAGCGGACAGGTCCTCGCGGCTCCGATGGGTGGTCTTCTTGGCTCCGCGCCGAAGGCCCCGCAGCCGCCAGAACTCGGCGCGCGCGCTGGAGCCCCCGGAGGCGCCCGGCCCGGCGCCCACGGCGCGCTGGGCCTCCTCCAGACTGGCCAGCTGCTCCGCCCTGGGGAGAAGCGGGGGGCTGGCCACCGAGGGCGGCAGAAAAGCAGCCCGGGGACGGTGGGCGGGGCGGCCGAGGCCGAGGGGCGGCCCACCTGCTCTGGTTGGGGATGATGCCCCGCTCCTGCTCCCGGAGGTCGCGCCCCATGCGCACGGCCAGCCAGTGGCCCCCGCGGGCGCCGCTCTGCCCGGGGCCGGGGTACAGCGTGTCCAGCACGTGGAAGACGTCCCCGCGGGTGAAGGCCAGGCCCGACGGCGGGCTGGCCTCCAGCTCGAAGTGCGTGCGGATGTAGAAGGAGTCGCCCACGCGGGACTGCACCATCTTCCGGAAGACTGCGGACAGGGGAGGCTCGGTGAGGGCCCCCGGCCGCCACCGCCTCCCGGGCCCGGCCCTCCGGGCCACACACACACTCACTGTCCTGCTTCCGCTGCGTCACCAGCGCCACCTCCTCGCCCGGTGGCAGCCCCAGCAGGAACTGCACGGCCTCCTCCCGGGTCAGGTTCCGGAATGGCACACCATTCACCTGCCAGGAAGGGGGTGTGAGATGGGATGCAACCTGGGGGGGGGCCGCTCCCCCGCCCGGCATCCCAGCCCCCCCCCCACAGAGCCCCCTCCCAGGAGCTGGGACAGCGGGGACAGGATGTGGTGCCGTGCCTGCAGGGGCGAGGGGGTCGGGACCGGGAGGACACCAAAGGCGGGTAAGATTATAAAATGGGTGTAAGGAGGTGGAGGGAGGCAAGACAGGCCAGGAAGTCACGACCGGCCTGAGGCGGTGGCCCAGACGAGCCGCGCCTCGGTCAGCAAGGTCACGATCCAGCCAACAAGGTCACGATCCAGCCAACAAGGTCACGATCCAGCCAATAAGGTCATGACTCAGCCAGGGAGGCGCGTTAAAGTGTTTAAATGCCCGTGGGGGGTGTGGCCAGCCAGCAGGGTGGGCCCAGGGGAGGACACAGCGGTGGGGACAGACTCGGGAACCGCACCCACTGCCCACCGCCCCCAGTCACCTGCAGAATCTGATCTCCCTCCTGGATGCCCTGCCCATCAGCCGAGCTGCCCTCCTGGACTCCCGATACGAAGATGCCCACGTCGTTGCCCCCCGCCAGCCGCAGCCCGATGGTCGTGCCCTTGGGAAAGCGGACCACCCTGGAGTCGGGGCTGTACCTGGGAGGGGAGGCAGAGGCGGGGTCAGGTGGGAGGGGGTGGGGAGGGGGCGTGCTGGGCATCCTTAGGAGAGCCCCCACCCCCTCCGGGCCTCAAGTTTCCCAAACGGTCCCATGTGGCGGCCGCATCAACACACTGGGGCCAGAAGGCAGGACTGTGTGTCCTAGAGAGGCGGCCCCGGGACATGCGGGCCTGGGGCCGGTGGGCTTTCTTTCTGGGGGACATACCCGCGGTCCTCCACGCTCTGGCTGCTGGACACCCTGTAGATGTCATAGCTGCTTGTCCTCGGGGAGTCTGAAAGGGAACAGCAGTCTCTTTCCCAAGCACACGGACTGGCGCAGCTGCCACCCCGCTGCCTGACGGCCCCCTCGCCCCGCGGTGCTGTCACCC
This sequence comes from Potos flavus, assembly GCA_028534135.1. Classification (NCBI taxonomy): domain Eukaryota; kingdom Metazoa; phylum Chordata; class Mammalia; order Carnivora; family Procyonidae; genus Potos; species Potos flavus. Next base: position 1,659,869 of record CM052898.1, on the reverse strand, counting down.
AGCCCTCCACCCTCCCCAGGGAGCCGTCCCTGACCTCTTAGGCCCATGCCAGCCTCTCGCGCCCTCCTGGCACAGCCTCACTGGCGGGGATCAGAAAAACCAGAGGGATGCTCAGAGTCACCACCCTTCCCGCATCGGCTCACCTGGTTCTGAGACTGTTCTGGAATCCGCCGAATTTTCCCGCCGCGGCGGGGGGCTTTCCCTGGAGGGGAACAGACTTGGGGTGAAGTGGGGGTGGATGCTGAGAGGCGACTGTCGGAATTCTGACTTCTCCACGCCCAGGCTCAACTGCTGGCTCTGCTCCTTCCCAGCTGGGAGACCGTGGGGGCCCCGGGGACGGCTACAGCAGCCGCGTGAGCGAGCTCGGGAGTGGTCACCCACCCCCAAACCCGACAGTCCGAGGGGGCGCCTTGGCTGTAACCCGCGAAGATCGCCCATCAGAAGGGCCCCGCCAAGCCGCCCCAGCTCCGGGCTCTCGGACGCGGCATGTGGACATTTCCTGGCATTTGGAGCTGCTGGGCTTTGGGGAAATTTGCTACACAGCCACAGATAACAGAGAGACCCCCTCCCTCACAGGTGCGGACGCTTAAGCAGGGTGCCTGGTATCTAATCCCCACGTGTTGGGCACTTAGGTTTTTAAAGATTTTTTATTTATTCATTTGACAGAGAGAGAGACAGCGAGAGAGGGAACCCAAGCAGGGGGAGTGGGAAAGGGGGAAGCAGACTCCCCACAGAGTAGGGAGCCTGATGTGGGGCTCGATCCCAGGACCCCGGGATCATGACCCGAGCCAAAGGCAGACGCTTAACCGACTGAGCCCCCAGACGTCCCTGGGCACTTAGGTTTTTAGGCACTGAGTTGTGTCCCCTCAAAATTCATCTGCTGAAGTCCTAACCCCCCCCACGCCATCTCCGCGTGGATCAGTTCTTGGAATTAGGGTCGTGGTGGGTATAATGAGCAGAGAGGACGCCCTACCAGTAGGAGCAGGGCACACCCTGGTCCCTTGTGACTGGCGTCCTTATAAATGGGGACATTTGGACACAGAGACAGATGCGCACAGAGGGGAGATGATGTGAAGAGAGACAGGAGGTGGCCCCTCTGCACCCAGGGCTCCTGGAGGCTACTGGAAGCTACTGGAAGCTACTGAAAGCTAGGAGAGCGCCCCACCCCCACCCGCGAGCCTCCAGGGGGAGCACAGCCCCGCCCACGCCCTCCTCGGCCGTCCTAAGCCCCCTTGTCTGTAGCACGTTGTCACAGCCGCCAGAGGACACGATGCAAGGTCATCGCTCCCGTCCCCATCTGTAATCATCGTCACAAGGATCAGGAGCCCTCCGATCCCCGCACACATCCACAGCTGTTGTGCCCCTGAGAGAAAATCCCTAAAGGCGTCTGAAGTGTTTTGGAGTCTCTGGGCTGTGTTGTAAACTTCAGTTCCTTCCGCTTTAAAGTCGAGCTGCATCAGGTTTTCCCAGGACCAAGAACCCAGAGCCAGTCCTGGGGGCAGCGAGGACTACGGGTGGACAGGGGGGGCCTCTTCCAGGCAGGCCACCAGGTGCAAAAGATGTGCCCATGTTCCCCTCGGGCTCGACCCTTCTGGCTGACGGGGGTACGTACTCAGGGGAGTCGGTTCGGCTGGCGTCCAAACTCCGTCGCACGTGCCGGGGTGGCGGTGGGACATGGGAGGGCGGTGCCTGGGTCAGCTCCGAGCCGAGGTCCGAGATGTCTGCAGGGCAGAGCACGACCCCTCAGGCCTCAGCCCACACCTTCCTGGACTGGACCCATTTCACAGAGGGAAACATCAAGGCCCCTCGCAGCAGAGGGGCCCAGACCGAGTCAGCCTCCAGCTGTGACTTACTGCGTGACCTTGGGCAAGTTTCTGTCCCTCTCTGAGCCTCTCAAGACCTAGGCTCGCCAGTCCCCGCCAGGCTCTGCCCAGCACTTGCTGCCTCCCCTGCCCTCCATTCAACCCCCAGGGCCTGCCTTCTGGCCTCTCACCGCCCTCACCGTCCAGGAGGGAGCTGTCGCTCTCACTGTCGCTGACAGCCGGCGGAATGTTCACCAGGAACTGCCCTTGGTCCCTGAGCACCAGCAGAGTCAGCTTCCCATCTGACTTCTCGATCAATCGCCGTGTGTCGCTCAGAGACAGATTCTCACTGGACACACCGTTGATCTACAAGGGGCCGGGAAAGAAGAAGACGGGAAGGGAGTTAATGCGAGACCGGGGATACCAGAAACAGATAGTTTGGTTGGGGGGGGGGGACTAGAAACACACAATCCCCAGGAATTCATAAGAACAGCCACTCTCAAGAGGAAATAATAGAATTAGATTGCTCCCGCTGCGAGGAGACCGTGCCCAGAAGTGACCCTACAAGAATTCCAGGATCGGCCAATTTTCTGAGGGGCGGGGTGGGCACTAGGGGAAAATCAGAAGCAGGTTCACTCCCCATCTACCTAGAAGGGGAATTTCTCGGGAGACCCTAGGAAAAAACATTAGAAACAAGTCTAAGTAGGGAACAGGGAGGAGATAGCCAAAGATAACCAGAAGCAGACAATCGTAGGAGGTACTAGAAACAGACATTTAGAGATGCGTTAGAAACATAATTTGGGGAAGGATTTAAGGTCCTCTCTGGGCACTCCGGGAATCCATTTCTTACATTTCCCCGCGGGTGTGTCTGTTTTCATTTACCCTGGGGATTGTGAGTTTCTCATCCCCTTCCTGCCGAGCTACCTGTTTCTAGCATCTGCCCCAAACCACTAGAAACGGACAATTCCTCGGGGTCACTAGAAACAGATAACTCTGAAGAGGCTCTTGAAGCAATCGATTGGAAATGGTTTGGAAATCCAACACTGGGAATCACTAGAAACAGGTTTTCAGGAGAGGAGTCTGGAAAGAAACCAGATCTAAGGCAGAGCCGCGCCTCTAAGCCTGGCCTCTGGACGGTCGGCACCGACCACCCAGGAGAGTTCTGGAATGAGCACCGTGGCCAGCCCCCCCGTGGGATTCTGGGGATACTAGAACCCGATGTTTTTTTTTGTTTTTGTTTTTTTTGTTGTTTTTTAAGATTTTATTTATTTATTTGACAGAGAGAGGGAAATCACAAGTAGGCAGAGAGGCAGGCAGAGAGAGAGGGGGAAGCAGACTCCCTGCCAAGCAGAGAGCCCGAGGCGGGGCTCGATCCCAGGACCCTGAGATCATGACCCGAGCCGAAGGCAGAGTCTTTAATCCACTGAGCCACCCAGGCGCCCCTAGAACCCGATGTTTGGAGGTGTTAGAGGAGAGGATGGGGGCAGGGGGAGCCTGCATTGTCCTCTCTAAACTTTGGGAAATAGACGCCACCCAGGAGGCCCAGGGTTCCAGCCGGCTCTGCTGACCCTGCCGGTGGCTGGATCTCCCGGTCCCATCCCCAAGAGGAAGCCTGGGCTCACCTGTAGGATGAGGTCTCCTTCCTGCAGCCCACGGTTCCTAGCAGCCAGGCTCGAATCGGTGATGTGCTTGATGAAGATCTGACTGCCCAGGGTGACCCCGAACTCTGCGAGGGGGAGGAGGGAAACTGAGGCAGGGCCTGGGGTCTGGCCTGCGGGCTCCTCTCAAGCTCAGGCTTTTCACGTGCCCTCAGCCCTCCTGCCTGCCTTCCAGGCCACCATCCCGAAGGGAGAGCTCAGGCTCAGCTCCCTCCACGCAGCCCTGCGGCTGTTTTGAGAACCCCCTCGCCCCCCCCCGCCGCCCCCCCTCCCCCCAGCCAGGACTGTGATGTCAGCCCAGAAGGTCACGGCCAGGGGCCCGGGAAGGAACAGAGCCCTGGTCCCCACTCCCCAGCGCCCTGCTCCCATCACCCCACGGATGCTCTTAATGATGTCACCATCAGTGTTCAGGATGTGACTCTTGCTACTAAAATCCCAGGGTGGGGGGGCGCCTGGGGGGCTCAGTCGGTGAAGCGTCTGCCTTCGGCTCAGGTCATGATCTCAGGGTCCTGGGATTGAGCCCCGCTTTGGGCTCCCTGCTCAGCGGGAAGCCTGCTTCTCCCTCTCCCTGCTCTCGTGTTCCCTCTCTCCCTCTCAAATAAATAAAATCTTAAAATAATAATAATAATAAATAAAATTCCAAGGTGGGGACAGACGTCCTAGTGCCATTTGTCCCATCATGTTTAGAATTCTCAAGTCACAGTGCTGCCATGGACTTGAGATGGGGTGGGAGGTGACGTCCCCGCTGGTAGTGGCACGAAGAGGATTCAGTGATCGGGACACTCCATTCATGTCACAGCGTGTGGGTTTCCTGGGGCCTCTAGAAATCGTCACAAACTTAGTGGCTTCAAAATGATACCGATTTGCAATCTCACAGTTCTGGGCTCGGAAGTCCTAAAACCCCGGTGCGGGCAGGGGTGGTCCCCCAGGGGCCTCAGGGAGACCCGGCTCCTGCCTTTTCCTGCCCCGCGGCCCCCCTCCGTCTTCCCTGCCAGCAGCGCGGGGTCTGCCCGTCTCTGGGACCCCCCCACCCTCTCTCTGCCTCCCTCTCGTGAGGACCCGGTGAGGACGCCAGGCCCCCAGGAACCCAGGGTCACCCCATCTCGGGGGCCGTGATGAGGTGTCCTCTGCCACGGGAGGGGACACGTCCACAGGCCCCTGGGCGGGGGGGGGGGCAGGCCGGGGACATCGGTGGGGGCCTTTACTCTGCTGACCACAGGCCATGCGGGACGGGGGCCAGCGCAGTGGCGGCGCCCCTCGGCGGGAACGCTGCGCCCCCTGCCCCACCAGCGCGCCCCAGCCGCGGGCTCACCCTCGCTCTCCCGCCTCCGCACCAGCACGGACTTCACGGGCCTCATGCACACGTCCTGCCGCGGGAGCCGCTTGAAGCCAGACACCAGGGCCAGCCCGTTGGCCTCAGAGCTCAACCCGGGGCTCCTGCGCCCGTGGCTGCCGGCCCGGCTCCGGCGGCCCGCCCTCGGCCGGCGCGAGCGCTCGCTCCAGGAGCGGCCGGAGCCACTGGACGTGTCCCCTTCGTAGCCCTGGCCGTGGTCGGCCTCGTCCGAGTCCCGATGGCCCCGGCCGGAGGGGCCGGCCTTGGTGGCGGGCAGCTGGATCTTCCGGGGACGTTTCACCGTCTGTTAAGGGAGGAAGCAGGGGTGCCGGCTCGAGGCTCTGCCCCCACCCACTGGGTGGTCCCAGGGGACCCTGGCCCCCTCTCTGGGCCTCAGCGTCCAAGCTGTGAAATGGGGACAAGAGGCCACTTGCTTGTAGAAGCTTACACTCAGACTGCCCCTGGGCTGCTGGACCAGGTGGGGCTCAGCAGGGCGGGGGACGGGGGGGGCAGAGGTGCCCCCGGCCCAGGGGCTGCCCCTCCCCCGACCCCTCACTCACAATGTTGGCCAACTTCGTGCAGGTCTTGAGTATCTGAATGGCAAAGGTGGAGGTGACATTCTCCACGGAGACCCCATTCACCATGACGATGTGGTCCCCCAACCTGAGGGAGGAGGCTGGGTCTCAGGGAGGAGGCCTCACAGGGGAGCCCTCTCCCCAGGCTTTCCCTGGGGGCCCCTGGCGCCTCAGTCCCAGAGCCATTTTCCCCAACATAACTCCCCAGAGCTGCCTGCCCCCCAAGGGCTCAGGACACTGGGTCTGCCTCCTCCAGCCAAAACAGGTTTCCCAGTCCTCTCACTCCAGGAATGCCTGGGGCCACTAGGACCCCGAGATCTACATCGGAGGACTGGGAAGTGCCTTGGGGAGAAGGAGGGCCACATGGCCAACTTGGTTGGCGATTTTTGTGCAAGCCCCGTGTTGGCAGAGCTGGAAGGCACTGTCCCAGCTCCTCGCCTTGGCCCACAAGGGTCCCTCCTCTGGGCCAGCACCCCCGCTGCCTGCATACGCACCGCAGTCTGCCCTCCGCTGGTCCCCCGGGCACCACATCAGACACAACCACGGACCCGCTGGGCCGGTCTCGGCCGCCAGAGATTGCAATGCCGAAGCCTCGCTGGGGGTCCTGAGAGAGGATGAGGCATAGGATGAACGTCTGCGTCCCCTGGGGACAAAGGTTCTCCCGTCCTGTGGAGCAGCCCGGGATCAAGAGGACGGTCCTACTGGCGCCCACGCGGGGGGAGGGGGCCTCACCTTGCAGAGCGTGGCCGTGTGCTGTTCCCAAATGGTCAGCTCCTCCATGGGCAGCACCTGGCAGGAGGGGACGGGAGGCGGGCGTGAGGCCGGGGCAGGCCCACCGGAGCATTCGGGGGCCCCCTGCCCCAGGCAGGGAGCCCGGCTCTGACACTCCCACGGTCCGAGCCTGTGGGCAAGTGGCTACCTCTCGGGGGACCTCGGCTTTTGTGTCTGCAGAGTGGATTTACGTCAGGGGTTCTCAGATAGGGGTCCGGGGGTGCTGCTCAACCCCCCACAGAGCGGGCCAGCCCCCCACAGAAAAAAATTTGCGTCCAAATGTTCATATGCCAAAGCTGAGACCCTGGTTTTAATTGAACCAAACTGGTAAGAGCAGAGAAAAGGCAAATGCCTGGGGATCAAGTCTGGGGGGACTCATGCCTGGGGGATCAAGTCTGGGGGGACCCATGCCTGGGGGGATCAAGCCTGGGGGGACCGATGCCTGCGGGGATCAAGCCTAGGGGATCCATGCCCAGGGATCGAGTTTGCGGGGACCCATACCCAGGGGATTGAGTCTGGGGGACCCATGCCTGGGAGATCGAGTCTGGGGACCCATGCCTGGGGGATCAAGTCTGGGGGCATCCATGCCGGGGGAGATCAAGTCTGGGGGACCCATGCCTGGGGAATCAAGTTTGGGGGCATCCATGCCTGGGGGGGATCAAGCCTGGGGGGACCCATGCCTGGGGGGATCAAGTCTGGGGATCCATGCTCGGGGATCGAGTCTGCGGGGACCCATACCCAGGGGATCGAGTCTGGGGGACCCATGCCTGGGAGATCGAGTCTGGGGGACCCATGCCTGGGGGATCAAGCCTGGGGGGACCCATGCCCGGGGGGATCAAGTCTGCGGGATCTATGCCCGGGGATCGAGTCTGCAGGGACTCATACCCAGAGGATCAAGTCTGGGGGACCCATGCCCAGGGGGATTGAGTCTGGGGAACCCATGCCTGGGGGTAAAGCCAGGCCTGCCAGGCTGAGGGAGTGCATTCCGCTCCAGCCCCCCGGGCCTCCTCACTGTTCCTCCAACACTGGGGCCTTTGCATGTGCTGTTCCTTCCGCCTGAAACTCTCTTCCCCCAGATCTCCACCTGACTCCTCCCCGGGCCTCCTGCTCATCTTGGCTCACATTACTTTATTGGGGTGGCCTCCCAACCCCCTGTTTAGAACAGTAAGCCCCTTCCGCTCCACAACAGACCCCCTTAGCTGCCCTGCCCCAATTCATACAGCCTGGGACCCCTTGATCCTCCCTAGATTTTTTTTGATCTGCCCATCTCCCCTCTTTAGAAAATCAGATCTGGAGGGCAGAGATTTCCGTCTGTCTTGTTCACAGTGGAGTCCTGATTCATAGCAGGGATTCAACAGCTGTTTACGGAAGGAAGGAGGGAGGGAGAGAGGGAAGGAAGGAAGGAAGGAAGGAAAGAAGGAAGGCTGGGGAGGAAAGGAGGAAAGAAGGGCGGGCTTTCCTTGTGCAGAGCACTTTCCATGTCCTATCTCATTTCGTCCACTCATTGAAGGGAGCTTCTATTATCTATTATCCCTATGTCACAGAGGAGGAAACTGAGGCACAGAGAGGCAAAGTCACGTGCTGACGGAGGTCGTAGCTGGGGAACCTACCAGATCATGGATGGGAGTGCAAGGCCACACTTCAGGACACCCTGCCGGAGGGAAGGCAGAGACGAGAACCCCTCCCAATTCGGTGGCCCCATTTCCCCAGGGGGGCCTGGTAAAAAGGACGCCCCCTCCCCAGCCTGGCACCACAGCTGGGTGGTTCCCTGGGCAGAAAAACCCTGCGCTGGCGCCTTTTCTTAATGGTTCCCAGGAGATCAGCATTCCTGGCTCCCAGGGAGAGGGGAGGGGGGCGGAGAGAGGAACAAAGCCCAGGGCGGGGCCTCCCCGCTCCGCGGTTACCGGGCAGCTGAGAGGGCAGCTCTCACAACCAAGACTCAGTGGTCCTGGCGCCTCTCCCAGCCTCAGCTTCCCCTGCTGTCAAATGGGCTGCCCTCCATCCCTGCTGCCCGGTCTTTCAGGGCTGAGGCGCCCCGGGAGCGGGGAAAGGAGGAGCTACCCGCCGAAGGCAGAAAGAGACTCTTTCCCCGGAGACGGAGACGCAGCAGGTGTCTCTTTCCTCCTCTGCACATTGATAAGAAAACCTGTTCCCAGTGCTTTACACACACCCACTCGTTCAATCCTGAGGGGCCCCAGGATGTGGCCTCCTCCGAAGGGAAAGGAAAAGCCCAGAGAGGTCCGGTACCTTGCCTGAGGTCACACAGCCGACAGGGGGACCCAGGCAGCCCGTCCCCAGCCCCGCTCCTCACCAAAGACCCCAGCACCCTTCTGCTTCGTTCTTTTCTCCTGAAACTTATTTTTCAAAACAGAATCTTTTTACTTGGCTTCGATTTTGCGCTTTGAATCAGGAAATGGCCCCCAGTATTTGGATTTCCTGGCCTTATTTCAAGAAACAGCCCCCGGGAATGAGGGCCCCTGGGGGGACAGGGGCAGGTGGCCTGGGCTTGTCCCACCTTGCATAGGTTTGCCTTGACTAAAACCCAGGGGGCCAAGCCTAAGTCCCCACAGCCCCCCTCAGCCCAGTTCACCTCCACGGCTTTCACCAACACACCCCTGTGCCCAACACACGATCCCAGGATTTGTGCACGGTTAGCCCTTGCCACTCCGGGTCTCGGCTCCAAAGCTGCCTCCTCGGGGAGCCGGCCCTGGCTAGCCAAATTTCCCTGGCTCCCTATCACTCTTCCGTGTTTCATTATGTTTTATTCATGGCATCCAAACCGTCTTAAAATATCCTGTGTAATCATCAGTTTGCAAGTTTCTGGTCTTCCCTCCCAGGCTGTGAGGGCTGCGTGAGCCTGTCTCTTTGCACGCTCTGGTCATGGCCATTGGCACCTCCTGGGCCCTGCGGATCGGCCTCGGCCCCGAGCCTTAGCACGCGCAGTACTCTCTGGCAAACTCCTATTCAACCTTCACAGCCCCAGTGCCATTGCCTCTTCCTCCAGGAAATGAGTCTTCAGTGGCCCCATACACACATCTCACATCCCTAATTACTAGAATCTGGAATGTCCCTGCCCACTGTCTCCCATACACCCCTCTAGCCTGGGGCCTGCTGGGGGGCAGGGCTGGGGACCCGGGGACTCCAGCATAGTCCCCACAACACCGGCGGGGAGACAAGAGTTTGAGAGAACAGGTGAATGGTGACATAAAAGGTATATTCAGCCAGAGAAATCAAGCGGTGTCCGGAATTCCTAGACCCCTCAGCCAGTGACCCATCCAGGTGAGCTCTGGGGGGGCGGGGCCTGCACCTGCTTCCCCACCCCCGAGCCCCAGGACAGTGACAAACAACAGAGGAGAGGAGGAGTCGCCCAGAGCGGGCAGGTCAGGTGGTACCAAGTCACACAACCCCAGGCACTAGGCTCAGGGACTGCAGTCCTCTCTCCCCCTCCCCGCCCCCAGCTCCCGGAACAAAGGCGGGAAAGGGGGCCACAAATAGGCGTCTTGGGGAGGGGATTCTGGAAGCTGTTCCCCCGCCGGCAGGAAGAAAGGTGGCGGGAACCTGAACTGTCCAGCCTTAGGGCACGGGCAGGGTGGTCTGAGACCAGCCACATTCCCCCAGGGCCTCAGTTTACCCCCCTCCCCCACACGTGATCTCCCACCCAGTGCTGCGACTGTGAGTCGGTTCAAGCTCCATCCCTGGAGGGTGAGGTCCCCCCAAATAGAGACACGGAGATCCCCTCCCTCCCAGCAGCTTTGCTCTTGTGGAAAAGGGGCTCTCCACTCCTATCTCTGCCGCCCCTGTATACAGCAAGCGCCCAAAACATGGTGGTTGCTTCTCCAGCAGCTTCCTCGCATTCCCCGCAGCCACCCAAGCCCACGGGAGAAGTCATCGCTGCCGGTCCGCAGTTGCTCAAACTTCGTTCGGGGGTACATCCCGGGAAACGCGCAAACATCTTTACAAGGCACCCAATACGTGCCAAGCGCTTAAAACAGCTTTTCCTCTTAGGATCCTCCCTACACCCTTCTTTTAAAATGACCACCCGTTGTATAGGCGAGGTGCGGAGAAGCCTTGACTCGCTGGCCCAAAGTTACACAGAAAAGTCTGGATTTGAACCCAGGACTACCGGGGACCGGAGGCAGACCTTGGGGCAGAGAAAGACCCCCGAGACAGCTTTTGGAGACCAGCGGGCGTGAACGCCCCTCGCTGCGCAGCCTCGGGCTAGCCACCCTATTCCTCTGGGCCTCAATTTCCCCATCTGTAATCTGGGGGTGATCTGGGGTCCTGCGTCCGGGTCCCAGGCCCCACTCCGGCTAGATCCCCTCCCCCTCCCGCCCTCTGCGGGCTACTCGCCTGGAATCTCACCGCCATGGTCCACCCCCGGGACTCTCCAGCGCCCCTGCCCCTGGGGGGCCTGGAAACGGTCACTCGGTCCGCACCTCGGGGTGAGGGAGGAGGCTGAGGAGGCTGGCGGCAGAGAGAGTGCCCGGCCCTCGCCCTCCTCCAGCCAGCTCTGCGGCTCCCGGCTGCACCTGCCCCTCTTCCTCCTCCTTGTCCCCTACCGGCCCCGCCCCCGCCCCGACACGCCTCCGGGACGCCGCTGGGGGGGGGGGCGGGGGAGGCCGCCTTCGCCCCCGGTCGCGGGATCCAGGCTCCGGGGCGGGAATGCCAGGCCGGGTTTTCCACCCAGCTGAGCGCGGGCCGGCCGTCGGGGCTGGAGACCCGCCAGGCCAGGCTGCAGCGAAGACCCGGCAGGAACTGCGAACGGAGCCTGCTATCGAGCTCCGTGGACCCTGGCCCTTTCGAGGCTCAGTTGGGACCACTATTGCAACAGGAGTAAGCTGGGTGCCAGAGACCTCCAGAACAGAGCGCTAGCCTTTCTTGGGGTATCCCATCGCCGGGAGGGTTACCCCCATTACACGGAGGGGAAACTGAGGCCCGGTGACGTCAGAGGCAGGGACTTTCTGATGCACGAAGGGGCACGGGGGCGCTACTCCGCACTGCCCTGGGCCCCCAGCTGAGGAGGGCGGGGCTGATGGGAGGAAATTCTTCAGGCTTCTGGGAGCAAAGGTCAGGCTTTCTCCTGAGCCTCCGCAGGTGAGATCTAGGAATTACAGGACCTGGGCAGGTAGACCTCTCCTGGGGGAGGTGAGGGAGGGAGGAATCACTTGGATGGTGGTTCCACCCAGACTTTCCTTCCGGCTATATATACCCTGACACCCAGCTGTTCCTGAGCCGCATCTCATTCCAAGTTTGAAAGGGCAAAGCTGGTCATAGACACCCCTTCCCAGCCTCACCCAGTCCATTCTGGCAGAGAGGAATCCCACCCACGCTATGGCACAGAAAGATAGAGAAGAAATGAGGAAACTGGGGGATCAGGAAATGCTTCCTGGAAGAGGGAGCATTGCAGCTGGGGTTTTGAAGGTTGAGTAGGAGTTTGCCAAGTGAACAAGGCGATATAGTAAAAATCTTTGAGCCCCCCCAATTGACTTCTTACCCCTCCCCATTGCAGTTCTCCCCAAAACACGAGTCCGCAGAGCCCAGTCCGCCAGCTGGGGCCCCTCAAGCATCTCCGAAGGTCCCCAAGCCGGTAAGCAGAAACCCCTCTGAGGACCTACTCGAAACCACAGGGCTGGAGAGGAGAGCTCTGCTTTTTCCCAATGTGATCTTTGGCCACCAGCAGGCGGTAGGCAAAACCATTTTAGGTAGAACAAGGTCAAACTTTTTTTTTGTTTTAAAGAGCTGTGTATTTGTTTTAATGAGTCAGAGGAAAACACAAATGAGCTCCCCGCTGACACGCGTCCGTGGGTGTTTGTGGCTGTGAGTACCCGGGAGTGACCCGTATGTGGGGAACATCACGAGCTCCTGCTTCACTACTGACCTCAGCCCCATTATCTATGGACTAGATGGGTTGAATGTGTGGTAATGAGGCTCCTGGCTCACATTTATTGAGCGTTTGCTTCGCAGCAGTTATGCATAATGATGGGCCTTAAGCCCACTATTCCAGCCACCCCCCAGCCCGATCACTTTAAGGAAATAAAAATCTGCTGTTCATCAATCGACTTCATTCATGCGTTCATTGTTTTTATTCAGTCATTAACGCAAAAAAGTGTCTCAAGCCCCTACTATGTGCCAAGTACCTAAGCGGGAACCCAAGGGAACTGACTTCCTTTCTGAAATTTCAGTGCCAAGTTCAACCAGGAGGGGGCAGTGCGGGCATGGCGTGAGGGAGTGGGGGAAGGGAGGATGCCAGTGGAAGAAGGTGGGGTCCCGGAAGTACCCCTGGGATGATCCTGCTCCGTCTTTCCGAGTGCCTGGGGGAAACAGGCCCAGAGAGAAAGAGCCGGGGCTGGACTGAGGCCCCTGAGAGTGGTGGCCACAGGAGCGTGAGAGCCGGGGGGTGGGGGCTCACGTAGGGGACTTGGGGCCTTGTGTATACCCAGGACTGATGAGACAGACCCAGGAGAGCCAGAAAATAATCGAATCGTCACAGTAACATAAATAAAAAGTACTGCCAAGACTTCTGAGAGCACCGGGAGAGAGACACGACAGGGGTTGGGGGCTCAGGGAGGGGTTTCCCGGGGAATGGCACTCAGAATAAGAACTGAGTTTAGTAGGAGTGACCTAGGTGAGAGGGATCCAAGCAGAGGAACAATTACACCTAAAGGAGATGAGAAAGGAGCCATGGAGATCTAGGTGTTCCAGGCAGAGGACACAGCCTGTGCAAAGACCCTGGGGCAGGACGAGGCCTGGCACTTTGGAGGAACAGCCAGGAGGCATGTGTGGCTGGAGCAGAGTGGGTGAGGGGGAGAGAGGGAGGAGGGAAGGGCAGGAAGAGGAACGAGGAAGGTCGTGCAGGGGCTTAGGGGCTGAGGGGAGGACTTGTGCTTTTACCCCCAGGGAGGAGGGAGACCTGGAGGGCAGTGGGCAGTGGGCAGAGTTGGGGGGGGGGGGAAGCCCTGATTTGTGTGCTCGCAGGCGCCCCCTGGTGGCCACTTAGGGGAGGACGGACAGTGGGGGGCTAAGGAGGGGCGTGTGGGGACCAGGGCGGTCAAACCTGGAGGCCCTACAAGGCGTGGCTTTAAAACAAACAAACATTTTATTTTGGAATCATTTAAAATTGACCAAGGGGCACCTGGGTGGCTCAGTCGGTTAAGAGTCTGCCTTCAGCTTGGGTCATGGTCCCAGGGTCCTTGGTTCGAGCCCCTTATCCGGCTCCCTGCTCAGCGGGGAGCCTGCTTCTCCCTCTCCCACTCCCCCTGCTTGTGCTTCCTCTCTCTCTCTCTTTCTCTCTGTCAAATAAATAAATAAATAAATAAATAAATAAATAAATAAATAAATAAATAAATAAAATCTTAAAAAAAATAAATAAAATTGACCGAAAAGTTGTAGATACAGAGTCCCCAGGTGACCCTCACCCTGTCTCCTGTAACACTAACATTTTCCACGACCGCGGTGTATTGTCAGAACTAAAGACATCAACATCCTACGTCACCATGAACCGAAATGCAGACAGTTCACACGCGCGCCCACACGCCCACATGCGTGCCCACACGCATATCCAAAAGGCTGACATGAATTTACAGATGGACAGTAAGCTGGACAGTTACCACAGGGCAATAATCCACAGTCTCCGTGGGACAAGATTCATTTGCATTTCTATGGACCGGAATCTTCTGGCATGCTGCCAGTTTCCTCTAATTTACAGGGTTGAGAAACAGCTCAGAGGCAAGGAGAAGTACAGATAGTTTTAGAGGGCACCCCAAGGCCTGGCATTGATCGGATGCTTAGTCGCTACACAAATGCTAGGGAGCTAGGGAGCTATTGAATGTTCTTGAGCTAAGGTCGCTGCTTATTAACTGCACCTTCATTTATGGGACGCTTTTTGGAAGATCTCTTCTCCCTGCTGGTCTGCGAGCTCTACCCTCGGAGTATCCCAAGCACCTAGAACGGTGCCTGGTATGCAGTAAGTGCTTAATGAATGAGTAAATAGCTCCCGGGGAGCCACCTAAGGTTCTGAAAAGAGGAGAAAGACCAGAGCTGTGTGCCCTGGGAGGACACAATCTGGGCGCAGCGGGCCCAGTCACAGAGCACATAAGGATTGGCAACGTGGGGGTCATGGGGGAGGCTGTGCTCTTCCCCTGCAGCAGCGCTCCCTCCCAGAGCTCCGGCTTCCTCCCGTCTGGGGGGTAGGGGTACCTTCCATGAGTCCCCCTCCAGCTGCAGCCCACACTGCAAGCTTCTAGAAGAGTCTACATGCCCCTCCTCACCTTCCTCCGCCCTACACCACAGTGCTCTCCTTAAGGTGCCCCGGGACCCCCCCATGTTGCCAAGCCCTGGGACATCCTTCCACCCTCCTGTACACGCTGGCCCCACGAATCTGCCCCTCCTCCCCCGCCATCCGGTCAAGAGGAAAGCATCAGACAAACCCAAAATGAGGAGCTTTCTGCAAAAGCCCTGACCCTCTCCCTCCAGGCAGTGAAGGTCAAGGAACAAGGTCACAGCCCGGAGGAAGCAGAGGAGTCCTGACAGCTGAATGGGCTGTAGCGTCCTAGATGGGGCTCCGGGGCAGAAAAGGAAATCCCTACGCTCTGAATGCAGTCTGCACCTCAGGTCCTGGCGAGAGACAGTGTTGGGATCAGTCCTGACCGTACACTGCGGGGCGGGGACGTGTTAGTGTCGGAGGAGACCCGGCGAGGATCATATGGGGTCTGCCTGAATTGTAGCTACAGCTTCTCCGTCAATTTTAGATGATTCAAAATACAATGTTTGTTCTAAAGCCACACCTGGCAGGGCCTCCTCCTTGGGCCTCCCTGGTCCTCTGGCTCCTGGCCTCGCCCCCACAGTCTGTCCTCCCCCACAGTGGCCACCAGGGGGCGCCCGTGAGCACGAGTCAGGTCCCGCCCTCCTCTGCCCACAGCACTCCAGGGCTCCCGCCTCCCTGGGTCAAAGCCAATCCTCTGTGTGGCCCCCAAGACTCTGCAGGACCTGCCAGGCCTCCTCCCTGTCCTCCCCTCCTCCCTCTCTTCCCCTCTCCCCCTCTACTGCAGCCACACAGGCCTCCTGCCAGGCCCGGTCCTGCCCCAGGACCTTTGCACAGGCTGTGCCAGCTGCCTGGATTTCTCATCCCCCAAACAGTCACTTCCTTCATGTCTCCTCAAACATCATCTTCTCAGCAAGGTTACTCTGATCTTTCTTTTCTTTTCTTTTCTTTTCTTTCTTTTTTTTTTTTACTCTGATCTTTCTACTGAAGTTTGTAAAAAACCCCTCTGCCCGTTTCACCCCCGTCCCTGTTGATTTTCTGCATTTCCCTTCCTGTGACACTGACCAGTCTTTAACCCCGGATACAATTTCCTTCCTCATTATATCTCCTGTTTATTTATTTTTTTTAATTTTTTTAAATTTTTAAAAATATTTTATTTATTTATTTGAGAGAGAGAGACAGTGAGAGAGAGCATGAGAGGAGAGAAGGTCAGAGGGAGAAGCAGACTCCCCGCGGAGCTGGGAGCCCGATGTGGGACTCGATCCCGGGACTCCGGAACCATGACCTGAGCTGAAGGCAGTCGCTTAACCAACTGAGCCACCCAGGCACCCTCTCCTGTTTCTTGAATGTCATCCTCTGCCAAAACACAAGCCCACAAGAGCAGGGATCTTCGTTGGTCTGGTTCCCTGCTGAATCGCCAAGGCCGGGAGGGGCACCCAGCACACAGTAGGTGCTCATTAAAGCAAGTTCGCTCCCTGGGCAGCCCCTCCTCCCAGCGGCATCTCCCACTAACCTCAGCCCATTCCAAAGGGTGTCAGGCTCCTCCCTGAGCAAACACTGCTCGTCTGGCACAAGGCCAGGCTGAGGAGGAAGAACAGGAACCCAAACTGGCCTCAGCGGACTTTCGCCAGAACTCAGGGCCACGCGGAAACCCTGCGCCATGGAGGAAGGGCTTTTATAAGATGCTGAGCCTGGAGTGTTGGTTGGGGGCGGGGGGGCAGGGCCAGCGCCCAGACCTCCTGCTCTCCTATCTGCCCGGCATCCCGACTTTACTGTGCAGCTGCAGGCAAATAGCTGCCCCTCTCTGAGCCCGAGTTCAACTTCTAGGAAGGAAGATGGGACATGGCAACTAGCTTGGCCTTCTGAGTTCTGGTTTGGGGTGGGACCGTTTACCCCAACCCCCCGTGACTGAGAATGGATTACCCACACCCTCCTTTGCAGCTCTCAGCACCCCTGGGTTGTGCTGACTCAAACTGTACCCATTTTACAGAGTGGGAAATTGAGGTTTTCATAGGCAAAGTGGCTGGCGGCCAGATCTATCTGACTCTGTGGATTTTCTCTCCAAATCCCAGGCAGATGGGACTCTGACAGTCAAGATATATCCCCCTCCAATGCCACAGACTCCAGATTTGAAGTCTGTCCACTCCCTGGGGGTGACCCCCAATTCCAGACCAGCTGTATACCCCGAGACTCATATGCCAGCTCCTCCCTGGCCCCAGAGGGCCCTGTCTGTCCCAGACAAAGAGGCTTGAGGTGCAATCGGACACCCGGGACTGGCCAGGAAGCTCTCTTTGTCTTGCACTTGGGGGAGCAAATGACCCAGAAAAATCTCTTTCCTCTCCATCCATCCCCTCTAGGTTCTGGGCTTCCTTTGCCCCGGGGACCATCCGGCACCTCGCCCACAGGAGGCTCTGCTCCCGTCCCCCTTCTTGCTTTTCTCCATTGGCAAGTTTTCCCCAGAGAAGGAATCGAGACAAGCGAGATAAGCCCAGCGCAGGACCCCTCCCCAGCCCCCTGCTCCCGGCCCTCCGGCCTCCCCGGCCCCCTGTGGGTCCCAGCAGTGCGGGGAGGCGGGTGCCACTGCCTGGAAACTTGGGAGTCTCTTCAGAAGTTCCAGGAGGAGCTGCCTCGCCTGCTGCCTCCCTACCTGGACCTCCCCTGCTCAGTTTTGGGGCCTCACGGAGGCCAGCCTGTGCCTCCTCTTCCTCCCCGGCACCACCTGGGGCAACAATGACCCTTTTAAGTTTCTGGCTCCGGCGTCCTGGGCAGGTTGCCAGAGGCCGTAACTGCCAGCCAGATAATCCCTTAGAAACTATGTCAAATGCCCACGCAGGAGTGTCCATTTCCTGCTTTCCGGGCAGTCGAGGGGGAGGTGATGGGGGTCCCAGGGCCCTGTGGTCAGGGAGTGCGGGCTGTGCAGAGCAGGGAGAGGGGAACTTACCTGTCTAGGAGGCGGGGTGGCCTCTGGGCAGGCGGCAGCAGCCAAGGTTCGGGTGCCCGCCTGGCATGGGGGTGGGGAGGGGCCCTGAGGTTTGAGCTCTGTCCTCCCTGCTTGGTTCCCCAACTTTTCCTCCCTCGTGGAGGCGGCGTTCTGTCCCGTGGCAGGTGGAACCAGCAGGACGAGGTGCTCAAAGCCAGAGAGAGACCAGCCGCTGGTTGGGTGTGTGGCTTTGTCGCAAGGTGCTCTCACGTGGGAGCAGCTGACCTTAACCCCTGCTTGCCCAGAGGCCAGGGACGCCGAGGGACCGACTGCCCTGCTCACGCCGCCCGGCCAGCACCAGCCCCTGGCCTCAGCGCGGGGACTGGAACATACCCGTGGGTCCTCGGGAAAACAATCACCTCTCGGCTCCCCTTCTCACCGCCCTCCTTGAACCTGGGGCTGACAAGCCCTTCCAGCAGGCGTGCCGTCCCACAGATTGCTACAGATTTCCAGCTCCTTCCCACCGGACAGATCTAAGCACAAATTCTGCTCCTGCTTGGGATTCCTGGATTCCGAAGCTAGGAGTCTTCAACTGTTTCCCTGCTGGGCAGCTTTGGGCAAGTCGCTGAGTCTCCTCAGTTTCCCCAGCTGAAAAATGGCAAAAAAACAAAACAAAACAAAACAAAAAACCCACCAGCCTCTGCTTCCTAGGACTGTTTCAGAAGTTGGATAAATGAATGGATGTCTGGAAAGTGCTTGTAGAACCGTGACGGGTACACAGTAGGTCCACATCCTCTAGCCACTATCCATCCACAGGTCGGAAAGAATAGGGTGCGGGTAGGTGTAAGACACACGTCAGATTTGGAAGGCTTGGCATGCAAAAAAGACCGTAAAATAACACATTATTTTTAATTTTGATTCCTTGTTGAAATGATCATTCTTCGGGTGTTTTGGGTTAGACGACATATGTTGTTAAATTTAATCTTACCTGTTCATTTTTCACCCTTCCGAATGTGGTCACTAGGAAAATTTAAAATGACATTTAAAGTTTTAAATTTAAACTGGCTTGCGTGATAGTTCTTTCGGACACTGTGGGAGCAGGTGCTTAACATGTACTAAAGCGTTATCTGGGAAGCCCGTCTTTATCCATCACGTTCGGTCATAGTTGTATCGCATCTGTCTTATTTGCAAAGTATTTATTAGCACCTGAAACTGCCCTGTATCTTGTTGTGCCTGTTTATCTGTCTTTTCTAGGATGTCGCCTCATTGAGGGTAGGGATTTTTGTCTTGCTCATTCCTGTGTTCCTGTGGCCTGCAACAGTATCTGGTACACAGTAGGTGCTCAATAAATATTTGTGGCATGAATGAATGGGTTGATGGATGGGTGGGTGGATGGATGGATGGATAGATGGATTATGGGGAAGGGGATGGAGGGACTCGGGAGTCCCTCCCTGGGGCACCTGGCGCTAACGGTAACAGCCACCAGGGGGTGCCAGAAACCAGGTAACTAGCCCCAGGGAGACAGCCTCAGTTTCCCAGCCTGCAAAATGGGAATCCAGGAACAGGGACGTGAGTGAATGAAGTAGGAGGATCAGAAGCTGCGATCCCTGCGACCCCACCGGGATCCCCGCCCCTCCTCTCCTTTCCCTGCCCGAACTCTCCTGCCTCCCACGACACCAGTTTGGGGTTGTTTTTCCCAATGATGCATGCACTCCGAAGGGTCAAGTTGTCATTCAGGGTTGCTAAAATCAGCGGTGTCATTGTCACCCCACCATTTCTCCCTTCCCAGAGGCACCCCCTCTTTAGCGTCTTTTGACTGATTATTTTGACATTCACTTCCCCATGTCTAACTAAGACCTGTTTTGCTACTTTTTGTTTGTTTCAGTTTTAGTGTTGACTTCCCTCCAGGAGACATTCAGAATCAACCTGAAAGTTGATACTTTTTTTTAAATTTGGTTCCTTTTCATGATCTTTATCACTGACCCAGCCCCCAGCCCTTCTCCAGTTGGAGTCAGTGCTTGTCAAATTCAGGCATCTGAGCTGCCTGGAGTAGGGGTGGGGTGGGGGGTTGGGGGGGTTCCTTGAAACCCCAATTATAGGTCCCACCCGTGGAGTGTTTGATACAGGAAGTCTGGGACTGGCTGAGAATCTGCATTTCTTTCTTTCTTTCTTTTTTTAAGATTTATTTATTTATTTGACAGAGAGAGAGATCACAAGTAGGCAGAGAGGCAGGCAGGGAGAGAGGGGGAAGCAGGCTCCCCGCTGAGCAGAGAGCCCGATGCGGGGCTCGATCCCAGGACCCGAGCCGAAGACAGAGGCTTTAACCCACTGAGCCACCCGGGCGCCCTGAGAATCTGCATTTCTAACAAGCTCCTAGGTAAAGCTGCTGCTGCCCGTCCAAGGACCACACTTTGAGAACCATCCTTCTAATCTTCCAAAAATGGATTTTCAATGAGGGGCACCAGGCTGGCTCAGTCAGGGGAGCATGCGACTCCTGATCTCAGGGTTGTGAGTTCAAGCCCCATGTTGGGTGTAGGGATTACTTAAAAAAAAAAGAAAAAAAAACAACTTAAAAAAAAAACACAGATTCAAGATGATTCAAGATGATTCAGGAGATCTGTCCATGGCATGTGTCCAAAAGGCTCTTCCTGGAGGCTTTCTGTTATTGTTGTTTTAAATGATGGCAAAATGCACACAACAAAATTTACCACTCTCACCATCTCTAAGCGCACAGCTCAGCGGCGTGAAGCATCCTCACACCCCCACCCTCCGTCTCCAGATCTTTCCATCTCCCTACACAGAGACTCTGTCCCCACGAAGCACGGACTCCCCACCCCCGCCCCAGCCCCGGCTCCCACCCTCTCCTCTCTGTCTGCGTGGACGGGACTCCTCTGGGGACCTCCTGGGAGTGGGGTCCTGCGGGATGGGTCCTTCTGGGTCTGGCTCCTCTCTCCGAGCCCAGCGTCCCTCCACGTTGCAGCAGGTGTCAGAGTCCCTTCCTTTCTAAGGCTGGATAACATTCTAGTGTGTGGATGGACCACATTTTGTTTATCCTTCATCCTTTGAATCCCTTAAGTCTTTGGACTCCACTCTGCGTTGGCTCCCTTCTGACTGGGTCCAGCTAAGCAGGGGATCCCTTTTGCCACATCCTGAGTCCTGTTCTCTATCCCTTCCGTTTCTTGATTTGTCTCTTTATTTTGTTGGAAAACATTTCGGAAATATCTTTCTAACCTCTGGGTATAATTGTGACCTGCTCCATATTTCTGATTCCCCACCATCCCATTGCCAAGCGCCCCAGAGCCCACTCTCTCACCTACCTTGCCACCTACCTCCCACCCCAGACAGTGGAGAGGGACCAAGTTTCCAGAGTCAGACAGGCTTGAGTGAAAGCATCCTAGGTCTGTCCCTTACCATGTGGGGACCGAGATCCCTCCACTGGCCCCCCCAGCTGAAATTGTTAGTCATGAACAAAACTAATAATACCAACATTTATTACCCCCTGAATCATGACATCAGAATTAGTAACCACCAAGCCATATCATTAATAAATTCACCATTAAACTTTAACAACGACGTGAACACAATTATTAACACAGTACATAAACACACTGACTTGCAGCATGATTCTTTGTGTTTTCCAGCAAGTGACTTCAACGTTCTGAGATCCTGTTTTCTTTGTGTGTAAAACGGGAATGATGATAGTCCCCATCTGGTTGATCAATACTATCAAATATTTATTTTCTTCTAGGTGTTATGTTCTATATTAGGTACTGGGAAAGTATTAGTAGTAAAAAAAAAAAAAGGCAAACAAGAAATAGATCCCTGACTCATGGAGAGATTGCTCGCAGAAGCTTTAGCATCTAGCCTGACATTTAATTACATTGTTACTTGTCTCTTACTTACCCTCATATTATACATAGAGTTACATATTATATATGACGGTTGCACATTATATATCAACATTATCTCTACTCTAATAATATCGTAATTTTGTCTAGCAATGGTATTAATATGCCTGGATCTTAATACCACATAATTTATATACTGTGCTTGCTAGTAGAAATCAAATTTATTTTGATTTATTGCATCACTTATTACGTCATTATAACTACTTATGACCAAGCACGTACCATACGCAAGTGTCATCGGCAATATGATGGTAAGTAGTTGATTAATTGTAGACAGCGCTTGGCAGTATGACCTGTGACAAATTCTAGCAACGGGATCAGACGACGCGCATGGCGCCGCCCTTCCACCCCCTGGGCGCGTGGGGGCGCTCGAGACGCGGGGACGCACGCCGGCCCCCCCGCCCCGCGCCCCGCTCCAGCCCCGGCCGGCGGCGCGTGCGCGCTGCGCGCTGGCGCACGCTGGCCCCGCC
Source organism: Potos flavus (assembly GCA_028534135.1). NCBI lineage: Eukaryota > Metazoa > Chordata > Mammalia > Carnivora > Procyonidae > Potos > Potos flavus. The sequence goes on along the minus strand of CM052898.1, from coordinate 1,638,172 downwards.
CCCGGGCCCGCCCCCCGCTCCCCGGGCCCGGCCCCCTCCCTCCGCCCTCCAGCCGGCGGCGGTTGTTGTTCGGCGGCGGCGGCCGCAGCTCGGGTGCAGCCTCCGGCCGGCCGCCCGCCCGCCCGCCGGCCGGTCCGCGCGCGCGGCCATGGAGCTGGAGGTGCCTGACGAGGCGGAGAGCGCCGAGGCGGGGGCCGTGACCTCGGAGGCGGCCTGGGCGGCGGAGAGCGGGGCGGCGGCAGGTAACGGTGCCGGACCTCCCTCCCTCCCTCCCCGCGCCCCGAGTGGGCCCGCCCGGCCTCCCCCGCCGCGGCCCAGTGGAGCCGCCCGAGCGCCGGAGGGGCGCCGGGACCCGCCGCGGAGAGGCCGGAACGTTCCACCCGGGGGCGCCCGCGGGGGGGGGATGGGACGCCCCGCGCGGGGGGCTCGCGGGGGCGCCGCCCTTCCCGGGGGCTCCGGGGGCGCGTGCGGGGCCAGGTTCTGGGAGGCCGAGGGGCGAGCAGCCCCCGCTTCGGAGGCGTGCGGGGAACGCGGGTCCTCACCTCGGGGCGGGGTGGGGGGGCGAGGCCACGCGGTGGGTGGGCGCGCTGCCTCCGGCCGAGGGCGCCTGGGGACGGCGTCCCACCCGGTCTTGTCCGCGGGGGGCTGCTCTCCGTGTGTGGGACGGTGGAGCACCCCCGTTCTGGTGAGGGGCCATGCTTCCGAGGTGGGCATGGCAGGGGAGGTGACGCCGCCCCAGATGTGCCCCCCCCCAGACAGACTGCTCGGGGCCGCCCGCCTCGCTGGGGTCAGCTTCTGGGATCACCGCTGCAGGCACGTCTTCTGGGTGGTGAAGGGCAGAAGCTGCCAGGGTGGGTGGGTGGGTGGGGGGTCTCTGAGGCCATCTGGGCCAGCCTCCTGATTATCTCATCTCTCTCCGTGGGAGTCACCAGACCCGGTTTCTAGTGCACTGGCCATTCATTGCTTTTCTGGGCCTCAGTTTACCTCCTTATGATAGGAGGAGACTGAGGACATGACATCTGGGGCTGCCTTCAGAGTCAGGGCTCTCTCTGCAGGCAGGTGGGGGAGAAAGAGGCCCCCGCCCCGAGCCTTCTCCCCGGACACCGGAGGGCGACTGTTGGCCTGCGGGGGCCCTGACCCTCCCTCCGCCCTGCAGAACAGCAGGTGTGTGGAGCCAGGTGGCCTGGCCCAGCCCGGCCGGCTCTTGGCCGGCCGCTGCCCGGAGGAACGGCCCCTTCTCCGAGCTTCCTTCTGGGTCACATTCTCCAGCTTCCAAATAGAAGTTTCCGGATCTGCAGGATCATTCTGCTCTCCTCAGGCAGCCCTCGCTAGCGGAGGCCCTGCAGACACCCACACGGGCATCCGTCCTCCTTCTCCCCCAGGCCTCCTGAAGCTTCCTTGGCAGGCGGGATATGCTGTGTGGCTGGGGGTGGGGAGGGGGTTGGGCGAAATGTCTGGAGAGAGAGCACCAGGGCCTGAGAGCTTCCCCCCTGGGCTCTGGAAGGCTCCCGCCGCTTCTGTCCCTACTGCCATCTGGAAACGCTCGGTAGATGACCCGCTTCCTTCGGCCATCCGGTTGCCTCGCCCTTGTTCTTGGCGGGGGACTGGTGCCCGGCCTGGCTAGCCCTAGACATGGTTTGGGGACCCAGCCACGCTCCTTTATCAGACCCCTGACCTCCACCATCAGCCAGAGACAAAACAGCCCGAGACTCAGTGACCAAAAGAAAGCTGCATAGCAAACATTTGTTTTGTTAAGGGCTTGGTGAGCCAGATGGGGGCAGATAAGGTCCCAGGCCCCAGCGGTGCTTGGTCTAAGCACGGGGACCTGGAAGATAAGGGGCCAGCCCTGACGGCCTGTCACCAAAATCCACAGAAATCTGACTCCCCCGGCAAATCGTTTATGTCTCTCACTTTAAAATTAAGAGCTGCTGCTCCCCTTCCAAACTCCTTTCTCTGATGTAAATCCTAAGTTTGGGTGGTAACCGTCTAGGCTTTTTCTCCTGCTCATAGAAATGTAGAAACCCGTAAACACGTCTGCTTCTTTTTCGCCAAGGTGGTTCCGTGCCACACTAGGGGTTCTCCGCCTTTGCATTATTGACGTTTTTGGGCTGGAAAATTCTTTGTGTTGGAGGCAGCGTCCTGGGCCCCGGAGGGGGCTGAGGAGGGGGCTGAGCGGCATCCCTGGTCCCGCCCATTCAGTGCCAGGAGCACCGCCCCTGAGTTGTGATGACCCTAAATGTCCCCAGACATCTCCAGTGTCTCTGAGACACGGCCACCCTAGGTGACAAACGTTGACCTCACTCAGCATTTATCCCATAGGTTGGCTGGCTTTTTATCCGCAGGAATCTGAATTTCCCACTGCCCCATTGGTATCAGTTACTTTCTTCAGAGACAGAGAATATGGGGCCATGGGTAAGAGGGGGAGAAGCCCAGTCAAGCCGCCTGGGTTCCACTCAGTTGCTGTGTGACCTTGAAGGGCAAATGCCTTGACTTTTCAGAGCCTCAGTAGCTCCGTCTGTAAAATGGGGCGATGTGTGTGCCTCCTTAGGGCTGGTAATGCCGTTAGCCTCGCCCGAGTTAGCGTGCGGCAGCGTGCTGAGAGTGCTTGGGGAACCTTCCAGAAAGCCCGTTACTGGTTCAACCAGCCTCCTGCTGGGGACCATTCTGGCTGTTTCTGGAGTCCACCTTTTCCTGTAAACATCCTTGAACTTGGCCCCTAACTGTGGCGCTGGAACTCCTGGCAGTTGAAGTCCCTGCTTTGGAGTGACTGGGCCATGGCGAGCAGCTTGGAAATTGTTCTCTGATGCCCACTGGCTTTCCAGAAAGGTCGGGCAGGGGCCGAGAGAGACCCTCGCCCCAGTGTTGCCAACTCCGAATGTTACCAGCCTCCTCTGGTTTGGGCCAGTCTGATGGAGGTGAGATGGTATCTTGTGTTTAGAATCTGGTTCTTTAAAAGCCCCACTCCTCGCTCCTGAGGCCTGGTCCAGAGAGGGCTGGATGGGGTCCTCCGCTGGCTTTTGGGGGCTTGGATGCGTTCGCGGGGCTGGCTGTTGGAACCCGTGATCTGCCCGTGGGCTTTTCGCCTGAGCCGTGGTCTGGTTTTCTGAGCCATTCCGTTCCCGTCCTTCCTGCTCGCATGATATCACGAAACAGTTGGCTTCACTCCCAGCGCCCCCCAGCCCCCTCCCACATCTGATCTGGTGGCAGATTAGGCTGGTTTTGTCTTCAGAATGGACTCAGACTCTGGACTCAGAGTCTGCCGCCTACTTCCTTCCTCTCTGCCGCACCTGGTCTCGTCATCCATCGCTGGCCTGGTACTCTGTCTCTTCTGTGCTCCCTGCGGCTCATTCCAGAAGGCTCCTATTAAAAACTGACTTAGGTCCCGCCCTCCTCTGCCCATAGCCCTCCAGGGCCCCCACCTCCCTGGGGTAAAAACCCAAGTCCTCCATGAGGCCCACGAGGCCTTGCAAGACCTCCCTCTCTCCCCCTCGTCCACTCTGCTCCAGCCACACGGGCCCCTTCGCTGTTCCTCCGACACACCAGGCCTGGTCCTGCCCCAGGGCCTTTGCACATGTGCCCTCATACTTCATACCTGTGTCGTTCGCTTCCTTAGATCTTTCTCCAGTTTTTGCTCAAATATTTCCTTCCTAGTGGGGCCTCCCCCAACGTTGGCGGGAGGCCTGAAGGAGAGGGAGGAAGATGGCACAGCCCAGGCGAAGGTCTGGTGTGCTTGAGAAGCAGAAGGGGCCCACGGGGCTGGGGTAGGGCCCTGTCAGCGGAGGCCTCCTCTGTAGTTGTGGGCCAGTGGTCCCTCACCCCCTTGTTGCCCGTCAGCTGTGTCCCTTGAAGGCGGAAATCTCCCGGTTGGAATTCTGTCCTGGATGCTGCTTGGTAGGGGGACGCTTTGACCTCTGACGGTTCAGTCCCCTCCGCAGAGAGGCCTTGGAGCTCGACTGCCCGGTTCCCCTCCCAGGTGCGCCCTTTGCCAGCCAGGGGAACACGCCGCCTCAGTGTCTCCACCTGTGAGATGGGTGTGATGAGCGAGGACAGACCTGTAAGCCCTGAGAAGTGCCCCCGGCAGGTAGGCAGCTCCGCGTGGGCGCGGGGAGCCTCCCTCCTCGGACGATGGGTGAGTTCCAGGGTGCTGCACGCGGGCCGCTGCTTCTGTGCAGAGCCTGGCATCGCCGAGGGTCTGCTGTCGGACTCCGGGCTCACGAGGACGTGTGGGTGCCTCTTCCTTTGTCCTCGGACAGTGCTCCTCCAGCACTGATCGGGCACCGGCTGTGGGCCGGCGGGGCTCCAGGTGCGGTGACCCGGGCGGCTCCCTCGCGGCTCTCGTGGGGAACAAGTAGACAGATAGGATCAGGGTCAGCAGCCTGGCCGCTGGGGCCAAGGCCCGTCCGTCCCCAGTTTTCGTCAAAAACGTTTTATTCGCACACGGCCACACCCACCCACTCACACGTTGTCCCTGACGACTTTTGCTTACGGACCTCATGGCCGGCAGAGTCAGAAATACTCATGGTCTCGGGCTTTACGGGAAATGTTTGCCGTCCCCTGGATGAGAGTCCCCTGGATGAGAGCGTGCTGGTCAGTGGCGAGCACGTAGCGGGGAAAGAAACCAGTGTCGTGGTGATGCCAGGGAGGAGTGGCCTCGGGGAGGAAAGCAGCCACAGGTCCGGTGTTCCAGGCAGCGGGATTAGCCTGTGCAAAGGCCCTGAGGTAGGAAGGAGC
>CM052898.1:1544654-1632941 GCA_028534135.1 Potos flavus | reverse complement strand
GACTCTGATGCAGGGTTTCCGATCCCGGCATCTGTGTGTCCGGAAGCTGGGGGGTGGGTTCAGGTGCGGGGTCTCGGATCACAGCGACTGTGTGTCCGGAAGCGGGGGGCGGGTGGGTTCTGGCGCGGGGTCTCAGATCACAGCGTCTGTGTGTCCGGAAGCCGGGGGATTGGTTCAGGCGCAGGGTCTCAGATCGGGGGGTCTCAGATCCCGGCATCTGTGTGTCTGGAAGCGGGGGGTGGCCGAGCTGGGAGTTCTGGCGCGGGGTCTCAGGTCGCATTGCAGGCAAGTCTCCTGCCTCCTCTGAAAGCTTTGCTGGGGCTGGAGGAGCCACTCCTGAGCTACTGCCTCGTGTGGAAGGTGGCAGATGGCCTCGGTTTCCCAGGCCACTTACGTGTCCTCACAGCAGGGTGGCCACTTGTCCCCTAGCGAGCAGTCCAAGAGCAAGGGGACGCGGCGGTGGCTGACCCGTGTCGGGACTCATACGGTCAGCCCGCGGCTGCCGCAGCAGCATGTGGATACTGGGGCGCGGGCCCACCAGAGCCCATCCTGGAGGCTGCTCCCCTCCCCTGCTGGGCAGCTCGCTTGGCTTCGGAGCCTCCCTCTCTCATCTGCGGAGTGGGGCAGGCGTGGCCCTCTCCCCACGCGCCGGGCCGCGGCACGAGTGAGCGCGTGAGTGGAGCTGTCCTCGCGTGCCCGGTGTGGAGGGACCCTGGAGGCGCAGGGGCTCCTGCGGTAATCCCGGGGCCCGCGGGCGTCGGGGGCCTGGTTCCTGCCGTCCACCCACATGCTGGCCCTGCCCCGCCCAGCCCCAGTGTAAAACAGATCAGGCCCCCGGGGATTCTGGAAGCCTAGACCCGCCCTGCTGAGGAGGCTGGCCCGCACCGGGAAGTTACTGCCGCGTTGGGAGAATGCCCAGCCCCGGTTCCCACCGCCCAGCAGACCCTGCACAGGTGACGAGACCCAGGCCGAGGGGTCTCGAGCAGCCCTAGCTTGCCTCGCTGGCTCCTGGCATTTAGAATTCAAGTGCAGTTTGCAGCCCAGTCCTGGATTCCGGGGAGTAAAAATATATCTGGGAAGAAAACTGGGCCAAGAAACCTCACACGTTGGTCCTGAGACAGCGCGTGCTCTTCCGTCGGGCACCTGCTGAGGGCGGGGCCCTCGCCCAGTGGCTCTCCTGCCCTCCGGTCCTCAGATCGGGTCCCTTCTCCGGTGGAGGTCTCCGGTTGCATGGCCAGCGTTGGCCCCCTGGTGTCCCCTTAAGCCCCCAGCCTCCACGCCTGGACAGGGTGCCGCTGGGTCCAGGGATGGGTGGGGACCCAAGCCTCAGGCTCCCGACCTGCAGGGCCCTGCCTGGGGACAGGGGACAGTCAGGCGCCCGCCTGGGAGGACAGCAGCACCGACAGGTGGAGGGACGGTCCGCGGGGCCCCCAGACGCAGCCAGACCTGAAGCTCACCACACCTCTTCTCTTAGGTCAGGACTTGGCAAGCTTTCTGTGAGGGGCCGGATGGTCTCTGTTGTAAGGGCTCAGCTCTGCCACCACAGTGCGAAAGCCACTGTAGAGGTTCCTGCGTGAGTGGGCGGGGCTACATGCCAATAAAACTTTATTTCTAAAACAGTCGGTGGGTTTGGTCTGCAGGGCACAGTTAGCTGGCCTGAGTTATCTTAACAAATATTCCTCCCACTCTTTCTCTCAAATAAATAAAATCTTTTAAAAGGAGGGTGCGGCACCTGGGTGGCTCAGTCAGTCAGGGGTCTGCCTTCCGCCCAGGTCGTGATCTCAGGGTCCTGGGATCAAGTCCCACATTGGGCTCCCTGCTCAGTGGAGAGTCTGCTTCTCTCTTCCCCACTGCCGCCCGCCCCCCCGGCTCATGCTCTCTCTCGCTCTCATTCCTTTCTGTATCTCTTTGTCTCAAATGAATAAATAAAATCTTAAAAAGATATATTCCTCTCTACACATACCTTTGTTTTTCCAGCAGTCTTAGGCTGCTGTCTGAACACAAAACACCCTAACCCCACTTCTCTGAACCTGTTTCCCCCTCTGAAGAAGAGAAATGAGAGGCATTGCCCAGGACAGGCCTGGTGGGAAGCTCCTGGCCTTGCTGGGCATTCAGCCCTTCATTAGGTGTCCAGCTCCAAGCGGCGCTTGCCCTCAGCCTCCTCCACGCAGCCCTCCAGGGTTTCTCCGCGATGCGCACTGAGGTCGGCTCTGTGTCTGGGAGCCGGTACAGGGGTCACTGAGGGAGACGGGGGGAAGTGGCCTGTCCTCCAGAGCTCTCGATGGAGTCTCGGTGACACTGGCAGAGCGTCCGCGGCATGCCCCCGGCTTGGCGGAGGGTGGTGCCGGCTCGGGGAGCACACGGCCGGGAGCGTCTGTGCCTGGGGCAGGGTGCAAGGGGGAGTGGTGTGGAGCTCTCCTGCTGGGCCCAGCACACAGGGGCGGGGGGGGGGCGGGGGGGAGGTCACACGGGTGACCCGATGGCTGCAGGACTCTGGGCCGCGTGCTTGGGAGCACAGTTGGGAGCTGCAGCTCGGCCCCGAGGGTCAGGGAGAGCCGCAGAAGGGCTTTGGGAGGAAACTTCTGGTTGCTCGTGAGGATGGGTCGGCGTGGGTGGCCTTGAGCCCACCTGGGAGCCAGGTCTTGTGGGCGGAGAGAGTCTGCAGGGCCTCGGGGTGCAGGCTGTGCTGCCTTGAACGGGCCCAGATCTCTGAGCCTCAGTCTCCCCAGCTGTACCGTGGGCCCAGGGAGCGCTGCCTCCTGGGAGGGTGAGAAGTTGGAGATGCGGCTTTTGGGGCCCGAGCCCAGCCCTGGGAACGTGTGGGTGCTGTCGCTGCGCCGCGGGGGACTGCAGACAAAAGCCCAAGTAGACAGGAGAGTACCCTTAGATGCGTTTTTATCGTGACATGTTTTAGTACCTAGAGAATACGGACCCCCACGTCCTCCCTGCCCCCCGTCCTCCCACACCCCCTGCAGCGGCTCCGGAGTCTGTCCCCGGCTCTGTGCACACAGGGCCGGGTCATTCTGGGAGCGTCCGGCCACACCGGGGGCTGCGCAGCATTCCGGGCCCCACCCCCTCCGTGCCAGGAACCCCCCTAGCGTGACAACCATGGACGTCCCCAGATGGGGCAGGACTGCCCTGGGTGAGAGCCACCTTTGTCACTCCCCCCTCCCCAGTCACTGTCCCTGCCTCTGCCGGGTCCCCTCTGGTCCTTCACAGGAGATGTTTGCCGACCCCTGACCGAGGGGATTACCAAGAAAAGAGCTGTTTAACCTGCTGGTGTCGTTGACGTTATGTTCTTCTGGGTGCTCGGAATCTGCCGTTAGGAGCATCTTGTTCAGACCATGCCAGACCCTCCATACTGTGTCGTCCGCACGGCAGGGCCCGGCGAGCAGGAAGGGCTTGCCGTTGGCAATGAGCGAGGGAGGGAGGGAAGGAACCAACAGAGTATTCTTCGGGAAGTTGGTTATTAAGGAAAATTTGTAATTCCTTCCCTGACGCCGCCGATCACTGTTCCCTGGGGGCTCGGAGTGAGAAACGTAAACCCGTGGGAGGGAAAAAACCATCCGAGAGGAAGAGAACAGCTCTGCGAGTCCCAAAGCCTTGGTTTGAGGCTTGCCCTCCCTTTGAAGCTGTCGGCTGAGCCCTGCCGCTGCCGGGGCCCCACGCGGTTGCCCAGCGCCGTGGCGGGTGCTCTCCTTGGGCTACGGGCTCAGAGCCGGGGTGAGTGTCCCTCGTGCGCTGGGCGCAGGGGGCTGGGGGGCCGCCTTTCGCCACGGTGTGTCCGGTCCTTGACAGAGACGTGGATCGGGCACGTCCTCCGTGCGGGACACGGTTCTCCTCTGCACTTGCCACCTCCATGCACCATCTGGCGTGTGTGCCCCGCCCTGGGCATCTGGCCACACCCGGGGGTCCCTCCTCCGCAGCCCCTGTCTCGGTGAAGAGCTCACTGTGCGCCTGACCGGGCCCCCAGCTTCGTTTCCTCCCCAGTCCTCCCCTCTCGCGGCTGGGGATCTCCTTGTCCTGGCTGCGATCCCTCCAGGGTCTTTGCCAAACCCGTGCCCACCTCTCCATCCCAGTGTCCTCCTCCCCGCTCCATGCGACCTGTGGTTGCTGCGCCCGGACTACGTGCCGGGACTGGGCCGGTTGTGGGGCAGCAGCGTCAGCAAGAGGGTGCTGGTAAGGAGCGAGGGATAAAGCAGTTAGCTTCAGACCGTGAGGCGGGTCTTGCATAAATAAAACGGGCGTGGCAGAGGGCGGGAGGAGGTTAGGGGTGGGGAGGGGACAGTGCCTCTAGGAGGCAGTACTCAAGCTGAGACCTGAGTGAAGGAGGGCAGCAGCCAGCCACACGGAGATGGAGGGATAGGACAGTGCATTGCAGGCAGAGGGCACGGTGAACACAAAGGCCCTGAGGTGGGAACGCGCCTTCTGGAAAGTGTGCTGAGTGAATGCTCGGATCCCGGGACGCGGTGCCTCGCACACCATAATGTCTGCTACTTCGCACGTGATCGCTCACGTTCCTCAGGCAGAATCCACTCAAAACGTGTGTTTCTCCTAAGTTTGAAAACACCTGGCCGTGGAAGTCAAAATTCACCTTTAACCTGGAGGGAGAAGATTGCATAAAGTTTTCAGCTGTATGGAAAAGTTGAAAGAACGGGACAGGGGCGCTCACTCCGTACCACTTGGAGCCTAGTGTTGACATTTTGCTGTGTTTACATCATGCTTCCCCCCCCCCCTTAGCTCCCTGCGTCCACCTGGCCCCCCACATCCCTCCCCGCTCTGGGGATTTAGTGCCCCTGGAGGACGGGGAATCTTCCCAGCGTCTGTTACTTGGAAAGAACCATCAACATTTGACAGATGGAAATTAACCCAAGCATGAAACCAGGGAGAGGCAGCCGCATAAAGGGCAAGGGATGGGTGCAAAGGGCAGGAACTCCCCAATTCCACTTCTCCCCAGCACTCGTGCTGCACGACCTCGGGCAAGCCTCCAGCCCCCTGCTCTGCTCTGGTCAGCTCTGATGGTTGGCCAGTCATTTCTCCTGGATTTTCTAAAATATTGTCTTTCTTTGCAATCTCCATTCCTTCTCTTTTTTCTTGTCTTATCGCACTGGTCGGCATCCCCACGGCAGTGGTAGCTCCCGGCTCCACCCCTCCTCTTGCCGTGAGTGTCGCGTGTTTGCCGTGGGTTTTCGCTTTATCCTACGTTTTCAAGTAAAGCAATTCTTCTCCCCCATCCGCCCGTTTCTGTTTGTTTCTCTAGTTTCTAATAGTTTTCGGACATGAAACTCATGTTGAATTTTGCCGAATGCCTTTCTGGATTCTGAGATGTGCTCATGGGGCTTTTCACTTTCGACCTGGGTGAGTTTCTTCAAACCCCCGTTTCGCTGTCTATGGAATGATGGTCGCAGAATAAGATGGTTAGGTCAGGTGCCACCTGGCCCTCTGGCCCCCATGCGGGGGATGACGTGACCTGGGCCGCTCGTTCTCTCACTTCGCAGCACTGCCTGCCAGAAGGGGCGGAGTCCAGAGAACGCTTCATTATTTGTATGACTGAATAATCCAGCGTTTGCATATATTTAATGGTTTTTTGAATGTAAGAAGTTGCAGTTGGACAGAGGAGTTAAAGTTCTATTTCTTTTCTCCGTCCCCGAAGAAGTCTCTGGAATAGGTCCTTCTATTCCTGTTAGAAACGCTCTCCGCGCGCTGGTGGGACACCTGCTTCCGTCCGCTGTGGCCGCATACAGGCCGCCCCTGAGCTCAGTGCCAGACGAAACAACTGCGTGCGTGCTTGTGACTCTGCCCCTGGGCCAGCTGCTCTGGACTCCGTCCCGCAGCCGCGGTCAGCAGGCCGCCCGAGACCCAGGAGGCTTCCGCACACCGGTCCCGGCTCTGGACTGGGGGCTGCTCGCCTCTCCGCGTGTGGTCTCCAGTCTCTGGGCCCCGGGGCTCAGGGTTCGCAGAAGGCAGAATCGGAGGCCACCGGCCTTCCCCGCGCCCCGCGGTTCCTCCGGGGGCACAGAGCCTCAGGCGGCTGCAGGCGGCTGCAGAGAACCGGCTGTCCTCACCCGGCCCCAGGAGCTTTTCTTCCTGTTTGGAGAGAGGATTTGCAAGCGTGGCTCGCGAGCCTCCTGGCGGGCCACGGCCACCCGGGGCTGAGGGTTGGCGCTGCCCCCCGGGGGTTCCCGGCCTCCCCGCAGCCTCGCCGCGGGGCCCTGGCCCGGAGGCCTGTGCCGTGGGGAGGCCCAAGGCTGCCCGATCATTCCAGCGGATCAGGGAAGTGTGTGCGGCTGGGCCTCAGCACCACTTCCTGGCTTCTCGGGGCTGCCGGCCCTGCCTGCCTCGTCCCCGTGCCCTCTCAGTGGCTCTGAGTCACGGGGAGCCGGCACCCTTCCTGGGCACGAGGGGCACGGCCCCTGCACGGAGCCGCCAGGCCTCATGCCTGCTTGTCAGCCGCCGTGTCCGGCGGGGACTCTGCACTCAGCTCTGAAGGGGTCTGTCGGGGGTGGCTGAGCAGACCGGGTCTCCCTTTAGTCGGGGAGACATAACACGGAGGCACTGGGTGCTGCTGAGTGCCTGGGAGACCGAGAAGGCCAAGGAGGTGAGGAGAGTGACCTCAGAGGGGCTGTTTTGGGCGAAGTGGTTGGGGGACAGCTCAGGGGGTGACATTTGAGCCAGGTCTTGGATGAAGCAAGTTAGCAAACCCTGTGTCTTGGGAGTGGTGTTGGGGGGGAGCAAACTGTGCGAAGGCCGTGGGGCAGGACCTAGTCATGTTAGAGGAACAGCGAGGAGGCCTGTGTGGCTGGAGCAGAGGAGGGGGGGAGAGGGGACAGGACAGGTCATGCAGGGCTTGGGGACCCCAGGGAGGTGGGAGCCCTGGAGGGTTGTGGGCAGAGGAGGGCAGGACCTGACTCAGGTGCTCCCGGGCGCCCTCTGGTGGCCGCTGCGGGGAGGATGGCCTGTGGGTGTGGGCGGGGCTGGAGACCAGCAGAGAGGAAAGGGTGTCTGTCTGTCCATCCATCAGTCAGTCAACAAACATTAGTAGGTGCCTGCTCAGGGCAGGGCCAGCCCTGAGGGAGGAGGGCCCCTGCTCCTGTGGGGAGGACAGATGTTGGTGTGTCATTGTCGCCCGGAGGGACAGGACAGGGGCTGGAGGGTGGGGCAGCGATCCGACGGTGGCACAGGGTGGCGGGCTAGGGAGGGGGGCCCAGCTCTGGAGCCCTAGCTTTGCTCACCCACAGGGGCACAGAAGAGACCAGAGAAAAGCTGCTCAGAGAGGTGGAGGGACTTGCCTGAGCTCACACAGCGGTGGGCTGCAGGAGCTAGCTCAGAGGTCAGGGAGTGGGGGAGGCAGGGGGTCACCCCCTCACTCCGAACGCTCTGGGCCCTGGCCGCCCCCTGCCTTCTGCCCGGCAGCTGAGAACCCGTGTCTCAGGGCAGGTCTTGGTCCAGCCTGGCACTCTCTCCCTCCCCCGGCTATTTTTAAAACTTAATTTCCTCAAAACGGGGTGGCTCATTCAGAAGAGAACAGGTCACGTCTTGGGCTGGGAGGAGCTCGGCGTCGTGGCCTCTGCCGTGCCTGGCCTGGCTGGTGGGAGCACAGGGCTGGGCCAGGGGGCAGCCACCACCCCCTGAAGGTGCGCGAAGGCCCTCGAGGGCCCGGGGGTGTTTGAGGGAGCAGCGGGGGCGCTCGCGGGCATCAGGCTGCGGTGGGGCACACAGACCCCCACCCCAACCCCAGGCCGGCGTGTAGCTTCGCCGTGGCCCCTGCTGGCTCGGAGTCCCGAATGTTCCGGGGGGAGGGCGCGTCTCTCCTTTTCATTAGCCAGCGTGCGAGTCAGGCCGGAGGAGTGTGGCCGTCGCGGGGACCCCGGGCACAAAGCAGGTGACCTTGAGGGGTCCCCAGGCGGGGCAGACCCGGGCGGGACTTCGTGTCAGACGCTGGTGTTGGCGTGGCCTGGGCACGCAGGGCCAGTGGGGCTGGGGCCGCCAGGCCGCCCCTGACAAGCTGGAGAACTCGGGAGCGGGTGGGACGGTTCGTGGGGGGAGGCCTGCACTGCTCGGGCAGAAAGCCGCAGGTGAAGGGCTGGGGTCTGCAGAGGTCACAGGTGGGCACGGGCACGGGTGGGTGGGCTCCGGGGCCCAGAGGCCCCAGGCTGGCCAGGAAGAGGTATGCGAGGGGCCCCCAGGCCACATCTAGAACGTTCTGCCTCCTCTACCGCTGGCCTCTTTCCTCATCTCCTCTTTCTCCCCCCGCACGCCAGACGTAAACCCAACAAGTAATATGTCAGCTTTCTAGCACCTTCTGCTACCTGCTTGTCTCTGGCCAAGCCTCAGGATGGAGCCAGGTTCATCCCTGAGTCCAGGGCGCCCAGGTTGGGAAGTCCCACCGCCACACCGGTCTGCGGGTGGGCGCCTGGGGCCTGGGCAAGTGACCGGCCTCGGTCTGCCGGCTGGTGGGCCTTGCGGCCGTGACCCTGGCCCACCCAGCCTGTTCCTCTGACTGGACCGTCAGCCGGCATCTGGCTGAGGCTCGTGGCAGTGGTGGTGACGGCTAAAAGAGGACACCCGTCCCCCACCCTGCCGGCCCCAGGCTTTCCCAAGGTTCAGGGTCCTCTTGGGTTTGTTTTTTCCACAAGTATAATTCATATACCGTAATTCACTCTTTTAAGCTTACGGTTTAGTTTTTGGTATATTCACAATGCGGTGCAACTGACCACCCTGATTCTAAAACATTCTCATTCCCCTAAAGGAAACCCCATTCCCATTAGCAGTCACTCCCCAGTCCCCAGCCTCTGGCCCAACCTGGCGTTAGAAGTGGGGCGGGTCCCTCCTCTGCTGGGCTGAGACCCGCCCCGTGGTGCCTCCCCCGGTGCCCAGGCTGGGTCCTCGGGCCTCTTCCCTCCCCACCCGCTCCCCCCCAGGCAGCCTCGTCCACTCGGCCCCCTCCCCGCCCCTGCAGGACGATGCCCAGTCTTGTCTCCAGCCCGGCCCTCCCCTGAGCTCCAGACTCGGGGGTCCGGCTGATCCTGGGGGTCTCATACTCAGCTCGGCCACGCTGCACCGGACTGTCCCCCACACGTGCTCCTGCCTTGTCGCTCATCTCACCTGAGGCCGCCCTGTCCTTCTGTTAATTGATTCCGTCAGAATCCTTAGTCACTCTCGACTCCCTGCTTTCCTTCACTTTGCCTGCAGTGAGCAGGGCCCGTCTGTCCTAGCTTCCGACCTGTCCGGAATCTGCCCCCACCCCTCTCCCTCCTCTGCCTCCACCTGGTCCAGCCCATCGTCTCCCACCAGGACCAGAACGACCAGAACCTTCCCCTCCACCCTGGTCCCAGGCTCCCGCCTTCACCCTCCATCCGCTCCACCGGGCTTTCCCACAGTGGCCACCAGAGGGCGCCTGTGAGCAGTGGAGGCAGGTCCTTTCCTCCTCTGCCTACAGCCCTCCAGGGCTCCCACCTCCCTGGGGGAAAAGCCCAGATCATCCCTTGCTGACCTGACCCCTCCCCCCAAGTCATCCTTCTGGCTCTCACTCCACTGTCCAGGCCCTTCTCTGGCCCCCACCCCGACTGGGAGCCCTCGAGGGTGAGGGCCGTGTCTCCTGGTCGCCCCTTGCCTTCCCGCCAGCCTGACCCAGGGTAGACCCCCAGTGTGTGCGCTTCTTCAGCTGTGACGGATTAGCACAGCGCGCTCTGAAACCACACGCGTTTATTAGCACACTCTGGAGGTCACAAGCCTAAAATGGTCTCACAGGCTGAAACCCCGGCGCAGGCAGGGCTGGTTCCCCCCCCCCCCCAGGGCCCCAAGGAGACCTGACTCCTGCTTTTTCCAGGCCCATGCTCCCCCCATCCTCCCTCTCGTGAGGACGCCAGGCCCCCCGGGACCCCAGGGTCACCTCGGGGGCCTTGACTTGCCCCCCACCCTGCAAAGCCCGTTATCTGTGGGGAGCAGGCCGTCCATACTCATGAAGCCCGCATTCCGGGTGAGGACGCTAAGGCTCGGAGAGGTCAGTGGGTGGCCTCCTCACGGGGAGCCGGGATTGGAGGGAAGGGTCGAGAGAGACAAAACCCACCTGCTCCCTCACTGTGAGCCTCTTCCCGTGGCGAGCAGCCCTCCCCGGGGACTGTGTGGACAGGAGCTGACCCCGTGGGTGGCCTGAGCATCTCCTGGCTAAGCCTCGCTCCCACCCGCGGGTGTAGACAGCACTTTGTCAGTTCAGCTAGTTGTTTGCCGCTGGGGACCTGATGTCTTTGGGGTCGGTGGTGGGTCGGCATCCTTGCCCATCTCCCACCCCGCGTCCTCGCGTCCCTCTGGAGGGGCGCGGGGAGCTGAGTGAGGTCGCGGGCACCTGCGTGCAGCAAAGGCAGGGCGGGCCGCCCCTTCTCCAGGCTGAAGCCTCTCCCTTCTCGCCCGCAGGCTTGGCCCAGAAGAAGATGGCCCCGACAGAGGTGAGTGTGCTGCAGCTCTGGGCAGCTCATGGCGCCTCCCTGGGCCCCTCCCTCAGTCCGGCCAGCGTCTTGGGTTTCAGGGAGGGGAGCAGGTGGGACGCGGCCGGGACAGCGAGGGACAGAGGGACAGGAGACCGAGGGGCCGGAGAGGTGGGGAGGAAGCCGGACAATGTGGGCCCTGGGCTGCCCTCCCGCTGGGGTAGCGCGGGTGGGGGGTCAGCACTGTCCCTGGTGCTGAAAGCAGCCTGTGGGAGTGTCTGGGAGCCCCGCGTTCCCGGAGCCGCCCCGGTGTGGCGTCCCTGTGCCTGCGCCAGCCGCCCGGCCCCAGGCCTCCATGTCCCCTGGATGCCACCTGCCCCGTGGGGTCCTTGTGGGGTGGGCTTTCCTGGAGGGTGTCCAGCTACAGGGCAGTGGGGAGTCAGCAAGGGGGTGCACCTTCCCATTGCTGAGGGGAGCCCGCCCCCTGGTGGCCGATTTGCAGAGCACAGGGGGCCGAGCTGAGGGGCGAAGGCGGGCGGGGCATTAGTGGGGCTCCCCAGACCCTGGTGTGGGGCGGTGGGGCCGTGTGGGTCAGGCTGGTCTGAGCACTCTCAGCTGGAGGCCGGAAGGGCTGTGCGGGCTCTGTGGATGGCGGCAGGTGCACTGGAGATGTTCGAACGTCCGTGACAGTCCGGCCCCGGGAGGAGCACCAGCTCCCTCTGCTGGCCGGCCCGGGCCTTGAGCCTGGGCCCCTGGCCGCCCCCCCCCCCCCCCAGGAATCACTCCCACACAAGCTTGTCACGCCTGCCACGGCTGTCCCCATAGAGGGCCCAGGCCAGTGGGACCTCTGCCCCCAGTTCACAGTCATTCCACCCAGGGGTCTCAGCTGGGCGACTCCGCCCTAGGGGACACTGTGTGATGTCTGGGGACATCTGTGGCTATGGGGACGGGGAAGGCTGCCCCGAGGCGTGGGGGCCATTGGAAATGACCCGGCCCAGTGCCAGCAGTGCTGGGGAGCCCCTGAAGCTAGGGTCCTGCTCCCCGTGCACGCGGGAGGGCTGGGGTGGTCAATCTTCCTGCTTTCCTGGAGGAGCCGGAAGTCCCGGGTCTGGGTGTGGGCCCTTCTGGGTGTGCAGGGTTGGGCCGTGTGGCCCCTGCTGGTGACAGCCCCCCACACCAGCCTCTGTGCCACGTGCCTGGTCAGGACACTGTGACTCAGCCGGTCTGCTCAGGATTTCCAGAGCGCTCTGGCCCAGCGGCGCCTCCTTGCTGATTTGGAATGCTTCCTGCTCCCTCTTCTCCAGGCCCCGCTGATGACTGGACAGCCGGGTCCTGGCCACGGGAAGAAGTTGGGTCATCGGGGCGTGGACGCCTCTGGCGAAACCACCTACAAGAAGGTTCTCCTCTGCCCTTAGCTGCTTGGGGTGGGGCTCTCAGCCGTCCCGGGGCCCCCAACGCAGGGTCGGGCATGCTGTGCGCCCGTGTCTGGCTGGAGGCAGACGCTCTCGGGACAGGCCCCTCCACGCAGGCCCCTGGACCCCGGCGAGGTCCTTGCTGCCTGTCACGGGCATCACCGGCGTCACCGGCAGCCCCAGGCCCTCTGGCCCTGCCGGCTTGTCTGGGGGAGAGGGAAATACAGTACTCCTTCCTTCCCTCGGGAAGCGGGGCTGAGCTGATGGGAAGCCCTCGTGAGGCCAGGCCAGGCGGGGCTTGGGGAGCACTTGCTAACGCGGCAGCAGGCCGAGAGGTCGTGCGTGGGTGCGGCACGAAGTTCGATGGTTTCTAGCGTGTTCGCAGTGTGTCCAGCTATCAGCACAGTCCGTTTCAGAAGATTTCCACGAGCCCAGACTCACACCCCGTCCCCATGAGCTGTCACTCCCATCCCTCTTTCTCAAGCCCGGGCAGGCTTCAGCCCAGGCGGCCTGGGCCACAGTAATGCCTGGCAGCCCCAGGATGGCCAGTACCGCCATCTCCATGCCCAGTACCGGTGGGGAAACTGGCATGGAGCAGCTGTGTCGCTCACCCAGCGTGACGACGCAAATCACGGGGAGAGTGGGTAGAAGGAACCTGGGGCTACAGACGTGAAGTCTGGGTGTCACTGTGTAAATTTATGTTCCCCCCACCGCCAAAAGAAGATCCTGATGGTAGACAGACCCTAGCTGAGTCTGGACAGTTTCTAGAAGTTGGAACCTTCTAGAACCTTGATGGGCAACAGGCCTTGGGGCCACATGAGGTGGTATCGGAGTCTCAGCCAGGCCACCTCCTTGCTGTGTGGTTGTGTGAGCTCGGGGACAGCCCAGAGAAATCAGCGGGTCTGTCCCCCGACCTCCTGCCCTGGGGTCTGTCACCGTGGGGGCTGAGGGTCTTGATGCAGCGGGGTTTTCCCGCAGACCACCTCCTCCACCCTGAAGGGGGCCATCCAGCTGGGCATCGGCTACACCGTGGGCAATCTGAGCTCCAAGCCAGAGCGCGACGTGCTCATGCAAGACTTCTACGTGGTGGAGAGCATCTTCTTCCCCAGGTAGGTCCAGGCCCCGCATCACGGGGCAGCTGTCGGGTGCGCGACAGCCTTGCTGCTCTCTGCACTCCCTTCTCTGCTGGGAAGAGCTCAGGCCTCTCCTGCCGTCTTCTTGACTTGGAGGCCGGACCCCGGATCAGTCATGCTATTAGTTCTCTGCTGAATCAGAGAGATGTAGCATAACAGCAATTTTAAGAAAACAGGAAAAGAAAACGTAAAGTTTCTTTTTCTCTCACGTGAAGAACACTGCCAGGCAGTCCAGGGCTGTGAGGCAGCTCCCCGGTGTTGGGGTCCCCTGGGCCTTCTAGTGGCTCTGACATCCTCACGTGCAGCTTTTCCAGCGAGTGCAGCCAGGAGGCTGCCTGGGATCCTGCCATCACATCTGCATTCCACCCGCAGGAGGGAAAGGAGACCAGGAGCGCAGGACCTCTAGGGGCAGGACCTGGAAATGACACGTGTTGTTTCTGCTCCGCCCATGGCTCCTTGGCTGAGCAGTCACACGAGGCCGAGAGGCCGGCAGTGGACTTACTGTGGGAGGGAGTAGATACTGGTTTGCTGCCCCAGACCGTCCACACTCTTTGGCCCCGGGGGAGCCCCACGCTGTTTGCCGGGTTGCCCACCTAGGGGAAGCCTGGGAGCTCAGCCCGGGCGGTGGGAGAGGCGCCCGCGGCGTCACTGTCCCTCACTGGCCTCCCTCCTTGCTCCGCAGCGAAGGCAGCAACCTCACCCCCGCCCACCACTTCCAGGACTTCAGGTTCAAGACCTACGCCCCCGTCGCCTTCCGCTACTTCCGGGAGCTCTTCGGGATCCGGCCGGATGATTACTTGGTAAGAGCCTGGTCAGCCCGCTACTGCCGCGTCAGGAGTTCCGCGCCAGGAGTTCCGAGACACACGTGTCTGCTGCCTCGTGGTTTCCGCGGGTCAGGAGTTCGGATGCACCTCCGCGGGGTTCTTCGCCCAGCGTTTCTTCGCCCAGCGTTGCAGCAGAGGGTGGGCTGGGGCTGGAGCCTCGGGACCAGCCCGGGGGACAGTCAGCTTCCAAGCCCACGTCCTTGGCAGGACCCTGTTCCTCGCCCGCTGGCCGGGGCCTCTTCCTCGGAACGTGAGTGACAGGACTGCCTTGTCACCTCGGCCACATCCCAGGTCCCGCCTCCGCTCGAGGGGAGGTGGGTCGTGGGGACCAGCTCAGCACGTCCCCTCCGGCTCTGGTGTGGTTTTAATCTCTCAGATTAGAAAACTGGAACCCTAGGTTCTACTCTTTGAGCTCGCAACACACAAGCGGGGCCCCCAAAAGTTGCAGGACGTGTGTGGACAGGGACCGGTCTGCACTTCTGGACCGTCCGGTCACTGTTTGGTGACTTTGTCTTGGGAAGCCTCAGTCCCTGCCTGAGAGCGCGTCCTTAGCCGCGGGGTCTGCCATCCCTGGGGCCCCCCCGGGATCGTGGTTTTGCTGCTTCTCACCCGCGGGGACTCGTTTCCCTGTGTGCCGGTACGATCTCGGGTCTTGGTCCACGGGAACCTGTGCCCTCGGCCGCGACCATGTCCTTCCCTGGGGAACCAGCGCCCGTGCCAGCCAGGGGTTCTCCGGGTGCCCCTTGCCAAGGCCCAGTCCTCGGACCACAGCGTCCGTGGCGGGCTCCGCGGCTTCCCCCTCTGACCTTCCTGTGGTCCTGCAACCTTATCGGAGTGAGGACAGCCCGATGGTTCTAGAGCGGAAACGACCCCGGGGCGACCTAGATTTGGGGTCTCGTGGGCAGAGTGGAGGCCCGTGGCATCAGTCATAGCAATGGCGGTATGGCCTCGGGGCCCATTAGCAGGGACTGGAGACCAGCTGGCGAGTGCTGGCCCCACAGTGGACACACGGAGACAGGACCTCGGCCTCGAGTGGGTGCTCAGCAGCTGTCCTCTGTCCTCTTTAAGACCCGCCCTGTGGCCGTGACGGGGTGACGGGGGCCTCCTGCGGCAGGGCTGGGAGCTCGGACGCGGCTGGATCGTCCCCGCCTGTCAGCTCTGCCCCCTCGGGGTTCCTCTCACTCCCGAGGGGTCCCCGGGGGCCACGGGCACCGCCTTGGCTCCAGAGGTGTCCCTGGCTGTGGCTGCAGGGGGAGCCGGGGGAGGGGCTGCGGGCGGGGTGGGGGCTGCAGTCAGTCGGCCTCAGGCCCCGGGTGCCCCCCTGGGCTCTGAGGGAGAAGGGGGCACATCTGGGGTCGTCTGCCCATGACCCCACCCCAGTGGTTGGTCACCTGGCTGGGAGGTCTGTGTGTGTCACCGCCTCTCCCTCGGCAGCCTGGGCCCCGTGAGGCCTGACCCCATGCCCCGACCAGGGACGCTCCCTGAGGGCAGCTGCTGTTAGCCATGTGGTTCTAGAACGTTCTCTGCTCCTAGACTTCTTTTGTACGAAGCTACACACTCCTCTTCCACTGCTTGTTTCTGTCCGTGCTTTCCCCCTGTCTTGCTAGCTGGGGTCGGCTGTAGTGCTTTTGGGGTAGCTGTGGGCTCCAGAGGCCGTGGACACCGGCCCCTGCGGGGTCCCTGGCCGCCCCTCGCTGCCGTCCTGGGAGCAGCTGGGAGGTGAGGAGGGAGAGCATGGGCAGCCTGGCCGTGGGCCTCTGTGATTCCGTGGGTGTTGGTGGCCCGTGGCTGTGGGTGGGCAGGACTCGCGGCCCCCCCCCAGAAGAGGGGGAGTCCCTGCTTCTCACCTATGTCCCCCTGTTACACTTTAGCAAGTGTGGCTCTCAGCAGTGACCGTGTGGCGGCTGGCACCCTCAGCCCAGTGGGGGACATGCCGTGGCCTCGTCCGTGCTGTGCACCAGTGGTACTCAGGACTCGGGGGGGGGGGGCGCAAGGGACAGAAGCCCACCGAAGACAGCCTTGGTCCTGAATAGCTCTTCATTGACTCGTAGCTGGAGAGGCCTGGGGAGAGCAGCCGGCAGGGCCTAGCCTTCCACGCCGGGCTGCTGTCCGAGGTGCTGGGCATCCTCCGTGAACAGAACCCTTAGAAACCCCTGCGTCCGCAAATGTCCTGTCTGTCGGTGGGGAGGGCGTGTGGGGCTGCTGGGCAGAGGTCAGTGGGAAGAGAGGTAGGGGTGCCAGCTGCCGTGGGGGGGCTGCTCCCTGAGACACAGGTTCCCCTCTCTCTGTGGTTCTGGTGCGTGGCCTCTGTACTCAAGGTCTCTTGGGCCAGCATGGCAACTGGGGTTCCAGCCCTCCCATCAGCGTTCCAGGTGGAAATAGATGGGAGGAAAGGGCACACACCCGAGGTGCACCAGCTCTAGTCCCCCGTGCAGGGAGCCTTCCCTAAAGCCCCCCTCAGAAGCTCCTATAGGCAGCTCGTGAGCCCGAGTCGGTGGCTGTGGCCTCACCTAACGGCGGGGGAGGTTGGAGAGGGAGTGTTGGCCCGATGTGTCAGCACCACAACACAGCTGGGAGTCTGCTGCTCACAGGAGAGGGACTGGGCCTAGGAGATCAGCGCCCAGGCTGCCGGTCAGCCCGGGGTTCGAATCTGTGCTGTGTGGTCTCGGGCACGTCAGTCTCCCTCTCTGAGCCTATTTCTTCATCTGTAAAAGAATGCTGACACAGGGACCTGTTCCAGAGTTGCCCACTAGCTGCTGGGCCCGTGGGGTGTCAGCGACCCACCTGCCCACTCCCTGCCCCCCCAGTACTCGCTGTGCAACGAGCCACTGATCGAGCTGTCCAACCCTGGCGCCAGCGGCTCCCTCTTCTACGTCACCAGCGACGACGAGTTCATCATCAAGACGGTGATGCACAAGGAAGCCGAGTTCCTCCAGAAGCTGCTGCCCGGCTACTATATGGTGAGTGGCCTTTCCCCGGCACCCCCCACCCCCACCTCAGTCTGGGAAGCCTTGCCGGGTCACTGAGCCTCACCCTCGGGGGGGGCCCCCTCATGCGGCACCCCTCCCCCCCACGGCAGGCGGGAATGGCCATCCAGGCCCGCGGGGCCTTCCCCGGGCTGGGGGGGGGGGCTGGAGGGCTGGGGGCTGGGCACTCGCTCCACCCTCACTCCCCATCCCCTGCCCCCACCGGCAGCCCTGAGTCATGGATCCCAGAAATCCTGTCTCGTGGGGCTCGTGTCTCGGGAGCTGGTGACTCAGGCGTGGGGGAGGGGGGCCGGGCCACCAGCTGGCGTGTCACAAAGGCCCAGCAGCTGGGGTGCTTCCCGTTCCCCGTGTGACTCACAACCTGAAAGGGCACCGCAGACCCCTGGGCGGAGGCGGACGCGCGAGCTGGGGGTCCTGCTGCTGGCACGGGCGGGGGTGGGCTCTGCCTGAGTGCCCACCTGCCCTGCTGGGCCTTGCCAGGCAGCTCTGCACGGACCATGACCCGTCCGCGCTTGGAGCGTCTCGTTCGGGGTGCGTGACGCTGGGGTGGGCCCCCGGCTCCCCTAGGTCGGGGGTCGGCAGGCCTTCGTAAAGAGCCGCGCAGCCTCTCCCGGCCCAGCTCCACCCTGCTGTTCCAGCGGGAGGACCCCCCCGCGGGCCTCGAGGGAGTGGACAGGGGTGGCCCAGCGCCCGTGACCTTCACTTACTGATGCTGAAATGTGAACTTCACGGAACCCTCATGTGTTCCGAGATGCTAGTTTTCTGTTCTTCGCTCCCAGTGTTTTCATAACACAAAGCTGTTAGCTTGCGGCCAGCCGCAGGGGAACAAACGGGGGGTCGGACTTGGCCTTCCCCCCAGAGTTTGCTGATCCTTGCCCTGGACGGCGCCTAGAGGCTGGGCCCCCTGTCACCCTGGGGCAGGCAAGCTGGTCTGGCCCTGACGCCTCGGCCAGGGGCCCTCCTGGAGCCTCTCGTCTGGGGGGGACACAGATCCCGGCGCCCGTCAGGATGCTGGGAGGGCAGGGGAGGGGCTGGCCCGGGACCCAGGTGGTCAGGGAGGGCTTCCTGGGGGCGGCTCCCGCAGCTCTCCTCCGACCCTGCCCCTCCCCCGCCCCCCAGAACCTCAACCAGAACCCGAGAACGCTGCTGCCCAAGTTCTACGGGCTGTACTGCGTGCAGTCGGGCGGCAAGAACATCCGCGTGGTGGTCATGAACAACATCCTGCCGCGCGTCGTCAAGATGCACCTCAAGTTCGACCTCAAGGGCTCCACGTACAAGCGGCGCGCCAGCAAGAAGGAGAAGGAGAAGAGCATCCCCACCTACAAGGACCTGGACTTCATCCAGGACATGCCTGAGGGGCTGCTGCTCGACGCCGACACCTTCTCCGCGCTCGTCAAGACGCTGCAGCGGGACTGCCTGGTGAGGCCGAGGGGCCCCCGCGACCCCGTGCATGGGGGGAGTAGGGTCAGGGGCCCTCAGCCCTGCGAGCCCCCGTCGTCCCCTCCGTGACACGGGGACGCTGGGGGGAGCGGGCAGCGTGTCAGCCCCATATCCACGGTCCACCCTGTAGGCGGGTTCTGGCGGTCTCCTCCGCCCCTGCAGCCCGGCGGGGATCGTGCCTGCTGCTCTAGACACGAGGGGCATCCCGGGCCTTCCAGAGCCTTCTGCTCCATCCACTGGCCCCCAGTCCTCCTTGGAAACTGTGCCCAGTCTCCCCAGACGACCCCCAGACCTCTCAGGACCTGCTTCCCTGAGCCCAGGCGTCAGAGCCCTTGGGGCCAGGAGGGGTCCCGGGCTCCCCAGCTGTCGCCAAGCAGGCCGGAGCTCTGTCGGGAGGAAGGAAGCGCCTAGTCCCGGCTCCGAGAGGTGGCCCACCCAGGTGTCCTCCGCCCAGCGCGTGGCCCAGGCCCCAGCCAACTCAGTCTCCTCACCATGTGTGAAATGGGGGTTAGGACAGGCCCCTGTGTGGCCGTGGGGACCGGGTGGGCATGGACAGGCGCAGCTTGGGACCACACCGAGCCGGGCATGGTCCCGGGGGGGGTGAGGAGCGTGACATCTTGACCCCACGTCCGGCAGGTGCTGGAGAGCTTCAAGATCATGGACTACAGCCTGCTCCTGGGTGTGCACAACATCGACCAGCAGGAGCGCGAGCGGCAGGCCGAGGGCGCCCAGAGCACCGCGGACGAGAAGCGGCCGCTGGGCCAGAAGGCGCTCTATTCCACGGCCATGGAGTCCATCCAGGGCGGGGCCGCGCGTGGCGAGGCCATCGAGTCGGACGACACGTAGGTGGCATGGGGCCCTGGCGAGGCGGGAGGCGGGTGGGGGTGGGGGGTCTGGCCAGGAGGGCAAGAGACCGTGTGCACGGGAGCAGCGGCTCCCACCCACCAGACCCCACGGGGGTCACACGGGTGGGCACACAGACACCCGGCTGCGTGACGAGCAGGGCCTCCCAGATTCATCTGCCAGCGGATGGGGGCCGTCAGCCGTCCGTGTGGGGGTCACAGGGGCCCCCTCCACATACTGGGCCCCGGACAGGTTCAGGCAGCACCGTCCACGGCAGAGCTGGAAAGGCGTTGAGGAAGGTGGAGGCGCTGGGGACGAGGGAGAACAGGCCGCTGTGATGGAGGACGAGGTCCTAGACTCAGAGACCGTGGCTGACCCGGCCCTGCTGCGGGGGCTCGAGGTTTGGTGGGGAGACAGACTCCTGGGGTGCCCCCTTCCGCCCTCTGTGTGGGGGCATCCTGGGCCCTGAGGGCTGAGCAGCATCCCCGGCCCCCGCCCACTGGATGCCAGAAGCCCCCCTCAGTCGCGAGGACCACAGACGTCCCCAGACACCATCCGGTGCTCGTGGAAGGCAGTCTGGGTGAACCAGTGGGGGGGGCGCCTGGAGGAGGAGGGGGCGTCACCCCCCATCATCAGCTGGGGAAGCGGGGGCTCGGCTGTGGAAGCAGCTGTCCTGGTCCACAGCCGGCGGGTGGGGGTTCAGAGGCTCGCCCCTGGGCTGGCGGCCACAGGAGGCCAGTAGCTGCGGGGGCGGGGGGAGCCGCCAAGTCCTGGGGGGCTGGCCCGACCTCCCACCCTCTTGGTGTTTGTAGGGTCTGCGCGGGGCCCGGCAGGGGATGGCGGGGTGCGCAGGTGAGCTCAGCAGGGCGTGCAGTGCCGTGAGCGGAGCCTGCGGGGGGCCTGAGCCTGGCGGGTCGTTGGTGACCTGGGGACAGTCGCTGCCTGGTGTGACCTCACTAACCGCGCTGGGCCGGGCACGGGGGCTGGGGCCTGGGGCTGCGTGAAGCCACTAACCCCCCCAAACGGCACCCAGAAGCCCTGGTGGCCCTGCCCGGGCTGAGCGCGTGCGTGCGCGTGCATGGGCGGGCGGGCGCGCGCACGCAGGCGTGTTGGGGGCTGGCCCTTGCGCCGCCTCCCGCCTCCCGCTGCGAGTGGGTTGCCCGAGAGGAGCGGAGAGCGGCCCGGTCCCGGCGGTGCGGCCCCCTCCTCCCCCCGCCCCTGCAGGGAGCGTGCGGGCTGTGGGGGGGCGGGTGCTGAGGGCGCTCCCCCCTCTCTCCCCAGGATGGGTGGCATTCCCGCCGTGAACGGCCGGGGGGAGCGTCTGCTGCTGCATATCGGCATCATTGACATTCTGCAGTCCTACAGGTGGGAGCCCACCCCGCCTCCATCTCCCCCTGCCGTGCCTCTCCCCCATCTCCCCCTGCCTGCCCCCCCCCCGCCTCCCCCTTTCCCAGATACACTGCCTTGCCCCCAGAAGCAGTGTGCGCTCTGCTATCCAGACTTCCTTAGTCACACCCCCCACAGTCCCCCCCCACTGAAGGCTCCCAACCGGCTGCAGGACCCTAAAGGGAGGCATTTGGTCCCCCTCCCGGTGACGCCACCTTCAGGATCTGTGCTAGGAACGCAGTGAGAGCCCGGGTCAGCTAGAGGTTGGGGCCGGCATGGGGCCTGGGGGGTGGGGTGGGGGGTGTCGCCAGCCCATCTTCCATCCAGCCCAGTCTGTTGAGCACCTACTGTGTGCTGAGCGCTGGGCTAAACCGAGCAAGACGGGAGCGCCCCGTGGCCACGAGGCACGGCAGCCCTGGACGGCTCATACGATGGGCAGAAAGAAACGCTCGTGGCCGCAGCCACACGTTGTGTGGTCTCGCACGCAGCAGAGCCCGGGAGCCGACAGGTGTCACCCGCAGCTCAGAGCTGGGGGGTCGGTAGCCCTGTCACCTCCGCTCGGCCTCTATGAGGTCTCGTCCGTGAGCGTGTTTTAATCGTTAGTGTTTTATCCTGAGAGTAGCGTGTGTTCCTTCTGCACGATCCGGACCAGGCAGGCGGGCGTTGTGGGCGCGGCGGTCCCCACTTCCCGTCCACCCCCTCAGGAAGCCCACCAGGCAGTGGGGAACTTCTCCCTCACGTGTCTCTCTTTCCTACACACGAAACTCAGCTTCTGCCCGCCCGACGCTAGTATTGGCAGCCTGCGTTCCTACCTGGGTGCAGACCTCTGCTACGGGGATGTGCCTCCTGATTTAGAGCAGGATCAAGAAGCTTTGGAAGTAGCAAACCAGGCTTCCTGCAGAGGCTCTGAGTGCAGGCGAGGAGGGTGGGCCGGCACGCGTCAGGCAGCCCCAAACTCATCCTGGGGCAGGGGTGTCCCACGGGGGTATGTGCTGAGGAAGGGACCCTCCCCCGCGGCAGACTAGGGGGTGTCCAGGAAGGCTGCCTGGAGGAGGCACCATTGTTCCCAGCCCAGGTGTGCAGGGGCCTCATTAGAGCCATGGTGCCGGACAGTAATTCTAGCTGAGAGGACCAGGGCTCAGCCAAGGCCATGAGGACAGAGGAAGGAGGTACTCGGAGGCGCTGGCCTCCAGTCCCCCACAGGGGGTCAAGCAGCGTGGCCTTTTCACTTCCTGTCCAGGAGGAGCAGTGGTAGGAGCTGCCAGCAGCCTGGGAGGGGGACCGAGGGGACAGGAAGAGGGAGGTGGCCCCTGGCTGGTGCAGCAGGCAGCCTCAGTTCCTCTAGACCAGGGCTCCCCCACCCGCTAGGTGCCAGGAGCACCCCCAGTCGTGATGACCACAGATGTCCCCAGACATGGCCTAGTGTCCACCGGAGAACCACTGGACCCGAACGTCTGGCAGATGCTCAGTTCTTTCTTGTCTCTGCAGGTTCATCAAGAAGCTGGAACATACGTGGAAGGCCCTCGTCCATGATGGGGTGAGTGTCGTTCATTCGTTTGTTAGTCCATGAACGTAACTATCTCCCGGGGCCGCGACAAGAGACGTGTTCCCTCCTTCCTGGAGCCACTGTCCAATGGGGGTGGCCCTGTGACCCGGCAGTCACAGGCCAAGGGTCAGGTCAGGACGGGAAAACACAGTGAGGCTTTCCAGTGAGGGGGTCTGATCTCTGCTGGGGAGGGGGACCCCCAAGCTGAGTTGGAGGGATTCCCCAAAGACAGCCTGACCAACAACGTCAGGAGCCAGCTAGCCAAAGCCTGTTCTGGAAACATGCTGCGATAGGGAGGGGGTCATGTGGGTCCAGCTGTGCAGCGCTGACCCGTTGCCTCGAGGGCTGTGGCCTCCTTAGAACGTTTCCGCTGCTTCAGAATGGCCTGAAATGTGCTCTTTCCTGCAACGCGGTCAACGCATGGACGCTGGCGGTGGGTTATTTCCAAATATAAAAGACTGTGAGGACCAGCTGCGGGGGAGCAAACAGCCCACCTGGAGAGCCCTGGTCCAGCTGTGCTGACGAGCGGGCTGGGGGGCCTCGGATGCACGCCTCTCCTCCCACCGCCCCCCGCAGACCAATTCTTACTAAAGTGCTAAGGGCTGTCTGTGTTCACGTAGTCTGTAAAAGCCCTCGACACCTTTCCGTTTGGGGGGGTTTAGATGGAAGCTTCCAGAAGGTGCACCGAGAAGGTCCAGGGGGCAGCCAGTCAGCAGGAAGCCCTTTCGTGGCGTTAGAAAGCCGTGGCAGACAGGAGAGTTGCCGAGTCCCGGTGAGGCCACATGTAATCCCCAAAGGACACTCTGGCTCAGCTCCTGGGGGTCCAGAGTGGATCAGAGTAACCTTACGGGTGTGAGCCGTCTGGGGCAGGCAGGGTGGTCCGTGGGGTAGAGGCCCAGGTTCTTCTGGGCATGGCCCTTGGCCCCAGCCCGGGTGGCCCCCCACGGCACTCCAGGCAGAGGAGAGGGCGGGAACTCCGTCCTGCCTTGGTTCCCAGGCCCTCGGCCAGCACGTGGTCCTGCGGTCCTGCCTCCTTGCAGCGAGGACGGGAAATGTAGTTTGCATTCTGGAGGCCGGGTGTCCCTCCGGGGTCTGTCAAATGACGGCAGGTGGAGGACCCGGGTCGTGTCTGGGGACGTCTGTGGTTGTCACCTCTGGAGGAGTTCCTGGCATCTCAGGGTGGGGGCAGGGATGCTGCTCGGCCTCCCTGTGCCTGGGACGGTGTCCACCATGCCAAGGGGAGACGGTGCCGTGGAAGGCGAGGCCCCTGGGCCCTGGGGACTAGCAGGGAGTCCCCGCCTTGAGGGGCCCAGCATCGCAGGAGCACTGAGTGGGCCAGGCCCCCTCTCATAGGAACGCAAGCATGGTCGCGTCCAGCCGCCCTGTGGCACAGACGAGGAAACAGCTCTGAGAGAGGCCGTGCGTTGCCCAGGGTCACTGTCCAGCCAGCATGTGACAGCCGGTCTGCCTGGCGCCGAGCTAACACCAGCTGCCGCTTGTCCCCAGAGCAGGCGTGGCTGGGTGCCACCACATTACTTACGACACGGGTGTGCAGCCGTCCTTCGCCGAGCCCTGCTGTAGAGAATTCCTCTGGTTTCCTTGTTTTGCTATTTATTTGCTTATTTCTCTGCAGTGCGGTTTTATTCACGTGGTTCAAAGTATTAAAAATACAGATGGGTTTATAATGAAGAAATGTCCCTCCAAGCCCCTCCCTGTCACCGTTACCCACCAGCCCCATGCCATGGACCTGTGTCCCAGTCCCGCTGCCGCCGTGTGGCCTGGGCTGTCCCGCGGGACACGGGGAGTGCTGGTGGCACTGAGCCCTTCTTGCCCGCGGGCCCCGCTTCTCTCCCCAGGACACCGTCTCCGTCCACCGGCCCAGCTTCTACGCCGAGCGCTTCTTCAAGTTCATGAGCAACACCGTCTTCCGGAAGAATTCCTGTGAGCCCCCAGGGTCGGGGCAGGAGGGCCCCAGGGGGCGGGGCAGGGGACGGGGTCGCCGAGAGCGGGTAAACCCGGAGCCCTTCCTCCGGCCACATGGCCATCTCTGGGCCTCGGTCGGGCACTTGATCCAGCGGTCAGGGGAGTCAGGATGCCACCCTCCCGGGGCCCAGCACAGGGCCTGGGGCCCGCTGTCTGAGCTTGAGTTCTGGCCCCACCGTGTCCTGCCTGTGTGAGCTCAAGCAGGGGACGCCCTGCTCCAGGCCTCAGTTTCCCTGTCTATACAGAGGGCAAGATGCGTTTACCCACACAACAGGTGCGTTCAGCCTTCGCCAGTCCTCACGGGGGCCACCTGCAGCCTTGTGTCCTCAGCAGGGACACACGGCCTTGGGGGACATGGAGGCAGCCAGACTGGGCATTGTCAAGGAGGGCACCGGGCAAACAGAGGTGGCCCGTGCCCCATGGGTGGCCTCACAGGGTCCCCTGTCTGTGCTGGGCCTCGGGTCCCAGAGCCTGGTGCACACCCCGGGCCAGGATCCCACATGCTGCTCGAAAGGGTCTTTTCGCCCCACGCGTCTGTCTGTCATCTGCCCCCTGCTCCCTGTGCGCCCAGGAAGCAGCGTGCTTGTCAGCCTCGGTCACTCTGTGTCCCCAGCGTCCAGCCCAGGGCCCGGCACACCGTGGGTGTTGAGTCAGTGTCATTCACGGGGGTGGTCTCAGCGTACACCTCACCCTCCCAGTGGGTCCGCAGAGGCGGCAGGGGTGGGCAGGCCCGATGCCCTGGCGTGGGACCTGCTCTCCCAGCCTGGGCCAGGCCTGTGCGGCCGGTGACCCCGCCCCGGTCACCCAGAGCCAGCTCGTGGCGCCAACGCGACTCCACGTTCCCTGACATCAAGTTGATAGCTTGAAATTGATGGCAGTGCGATGATTGGCATCGCGGAAATGGGTAAACCCCACAGTTCTGGCCTTTGTCTCCTGAGAGCGGGTCATTCACCTTCATCAGTGTCTCACTTCTTAGAACCTTTCCCGGGGCGTTCTCACTGCGGCCCCGGGGGGATGCCAGCCTCCGGGGACGGGAGGGCTGCTCACGAGGCGAACTGAATACCTACTGTGTGCTCGGCATTGTGCTGGCCAACCCTGGGCCCAAGCTCACAGGAAGAGCAGGGAGAACCCGGTGACAGTCGCCGATGGGCGAGGCCTGGGGCCGAGGGCGTCGGGGTCACCCCTCCTTGTCTGACCCTGTTGCCGCAGACGAGGTTGCTGGGGCTCAGAGGGGCTGGGCTGCATTGCCCAGGCCACTCATCCTGGATTGGAGCCAGGACCTTGGTGCTGAGCCCCGCATGGCCCAAGGCCTCCATTTCCTTGTCTGAAAGTAGAGGCCACGGCCGGGGTAGGCTGTGTCAGAGGGGACTCCTAGGACCTCCCGAGGCAGAGCTGGGTGGGAAGCAGGACAGGGTTTTCTCCGCAAAGGATGTTGCTTCCTGCCCAGGCTTGAGGGCCGGGCTGGAGGCCGGGCAGCGGGGGCCGTGTGCGCAGGCGGCAGGCCTCAAGGGGGGCCAGCCGGGCTCTCGTGCAAGGGGGGATGGGGGCTGGTGGGGCCCGGCCACGGGGCTCCCGGGCTGCCGCGAGTGGCAGTCCGCCTCTCTCCACAGCCCTGAAGTCCTCGCCATCCAAGAAGGGCCGTGGTGCCTTGCTGGCCGTCAAGCCCCTGGGGCCCACCGCTGCCTTCTCGGCCAGCCAGATCCCCAGCGAGCGCGAGGACGCACAGTACGACCTCCGCGGGGCCCGCAGCTACCCCACGCTAGAGGACGAAGGTGACTGGGCAGGCTGGGGGAGCGGGTGCTTTGGTGACAGGAGAGAGAAGGGGGCTGCTGGGGAAAGGTGGTGTCCCTGGGGGGCTGAGAGGAGAGGGCATGCAGGAAGCAACCTGGTGTGAGGAAGGGTTTCCTGAAGTTGGCGACCTGGACGGGAGGGGCCTGGGTCCCAGTCACCACCCCCATCCCAGCCCAAGGTCTGCAGCCACCCGGGGAGTGGGGATGGGGAGCAGCTGGGACTGCCGCAGGGAGAGCTGAACAGGGAAGGTGCCACCCGAGGAGGTGACCCACCCCATCGCCACATGCCCAGAGACCTAGAGTGAGGAAGCACTTGTTGGGGTTGGGAGTGATGGCTTGGAAGGTCCCTCCCAGTTCCCAGTGTTAAAGAGTCAAAGATTCCAGGCAGGGAGGGGCTGGGGGGAATAGCATCAAGGAAGGAAGAGACTGCACGTGCAAAGGCCCTGGGGCAGCACAGAGCCTGGTGCGTTGGAGGGATAGCAGGAGGCCGGTGTGGTTGGAGCAAAGTCAGGGAGGGCAAGGAGAGAGAGGAAGCGAGAGGTTCCCACAGGACCTGTGGGCCTGAGCAGGGTTTGGATTGCAGTTTGAGAGTGGTGGGCTATGGGAAGTCTCTGTGCCCAGGGTAAATTCAAACGCGTTTGTCCTCTTAAAGCAGCTGAGCAGAATGGAGTGTTGGGTGGCAGGTGGGGCGGGGGCCTGGGTTGCTGCAGGCCAGCCAGGCTGCAGGTGGAGGCAGAGGCCTGGAAGGGCTGCCGCAGGCGCTCACAGCCCCCTCCCCACAGGCCGGCCCGACCTTCTGCCCTGCACGCCGCCATCTTTCGAGGAGGCCACCACCGCCTCCATCGCTACAACCCTGTCCTCCACGTCTCTCTCTATCCCGGAGCGATCTCCGTCGGAGACATCCGAGCAGCCGCGGTACCGGTGAGGGGTGTGGAGGGTCTCTGTGGGGCGGGGGAAGGGGGCAGGCGGGCGGCCTCGCCCACCTGACCCACCGGCTCTCATCTCTTTGCAGGCGGCGCACACAGTCTTCGGGACAGGATGGCCGGTGAGCTGAAACCCCAGCTTCCCCCCCACCGCCCACCCGCAGCCCCTGGGCTTGTCCACCCAGAGCCCCGCCTCTCTGACCACTTTCCTGGACACAGATTTAAGTTAGGCTCTCGAACTGCACAGAATCCTGAGTCACTTTGGAGTCCTCTTCAAAGTCCACACCCCCGGGGGGGAGGGCAGAAGACCCCTCCACCTGCTTGTTGATCTTTTTTCTTTTTATTAAATATTTTTATTCTAAGAGGTACGAAAGAGAATATGATGAAACACCTCCCCTTGCCCCATGCCCGTTCCCCTCCCTGGGAGCAACCCCTGGAGGGTTTTTTTTGTTTCTTTCTAGAAATATTTTATGAATATACGAGAAAACAAACCTGCGGCCCTCTTTCTGCCTTTTGTCTTGCCACTAGCCTAGTTCGGTGCCCGTTGCTTTGCACACTTAGCAGATGAGGGTCATTGAGGGGGTGGAGTTCCTGCGGGCTCCCTGCCCTTGGGGGCATTTCAGTTGTTGCCACCACAACCACAGTGAATAGGCCTTGCTTCCCTTAGTGTTGAGGCAATCATTCTGTCTTTTGGAAAAAAAAAAAAAAGTACGGCATAAAGTACATTTGGCAGAATGCACTTCCCTCTGTCCTGCTCCCACTCAGCGACCTTTCTGCTCCCTGGTGCTGTCATCGGGAGACGGTCCTGGCTGCCGGAATGTTCTTACCCACCTACCCCAGGGGCCCGGACCTTTGAAAGCCCTGGAACCAGCCCACCCCCAAGGCCAGGCCCCAGGCCTGTGTCCAGCTCCCCACAGGAGGGTGGGCGGGATCCAGGCCAGCAGTCACCATCATGTCCCTGCTGGTACCAGATCACAGGATGGCCCCAGGTGGACAACCAGTCCCTGCCCCTGTGCAGGCCCCAGCTGGGCAGGACAGCCCAAGGGACCAGGGGTGAGCTGGGCCAACTCAGGGCACGGGTCAGATGGCACCCAGAGAAAGCACCGCATGGAGGCTCCCACCAGGGCTGGAGATGCGCGCTGCCCTGGAGCTCGGCCGGCGCCCCTGGGGGCAGAGTTAGGAGAGTGAAGTGCAGCCTCCCACTGCCTCCAGGCCCCAGGAAGAGACCCACGCGGAGGAGGACCTGCAGCAGATCACGGTGCAGGTGGAGCCCGCGTGCAGCGTGGAGATCGTGGTCCCCAAGGAGGAGGACGCAGGGTGAGTGTCTTATTGCGGGACGCGTGCGTGCTGGCGTCTGCTCTGATCCCATTGGCTGAAAGCGGTCACGTGGCCACCTGGCCGCAAGGCAGGCTGGGGAATGTAGTCCACGTTCTGGGAGGGGAGTGGAGGTTGGGAGGGGAGACTGGGAATGGGGCCTCCCACTGGAAAGGGGGGATGCGGGGCGTGGGAACCCGGCCGGGTGCGCAGGGGCCCCTGGGGGGGTGGGACGGCTGCCTCATCCGGGGCTTCAGATCTCCGTCAGAGCTGCAAGTGACGCGTCCGTCCCGGGGTCTGACCCACTTGGTCCTGAGCCCCGGGCTTGCGGGAGGGGGCTTTCCGGGTCCCCAGGGAGCCGCCTCTGGACGCAGTCCTCTTTCCCGGCTGTGCCTTGTTCCTCTGTCGTTCGCTGCCACTCTTCCTTAATGCCTTCCTTCCCGCTTCTGGTTTGTCTCTGCACACGGGCCTTCCGTTCCAGCGGAGGTCGCGGGTTCGCGCTCCTTTCTTTTCTTCAATAAGGAGGCGCTCGCGGCCTGGGGGTCCCGGGCACTCCCCTCCTGCCGCGTTTCCTGGGGTCCAGGTGAGGCGGGTCTTTTATACTGCCCGGTGTCTGGGGCCACCTGCGCTCGTCACACGGGGGGCTCCTGGCGCCGACGGGGTGGGGCCAGGGCCGGCCCCCCCAGCGCCCAGGACCCCCGCAGAGAACCATCTAGCCCCACCGGCCAGAGACCCTGCTCTAGGGTTTGTTTACACGTGTCTCTCAGCTTTCCAGGGTTTGAAGACCTGTTTCCATGCTTAATACTTAATGTCTGTTTTTATTCAGTTATAAGTTGAAGAAAGTGGCCTTTAAAAATGGATGTATATTTTAAAAACAGGTCAAAGCCTTCATTGTCAAATATAAAATTCATTTTTTTTTTAAGATTTTATTTATCTGAGAGAGAGAACAAGCCGGGGGAGCAGCAGAGGGAGAGGGAGAAGCAGACTCTCACTGAGCAGGGAGCCCATCGCGGGGCTCGGTCCCAGGGCCCCGGGATCACGACCTGAGCCGAAGGCAGACACTTAACTAACTGAGCCACCCAGGCACCCCAGAATTCACGTTGGGACGTCAGTGGGCGTTTGGGAAGAATGTGTGTTCTCCGTTGGGGACGGAACATGCGGAGCTGGCTGGGTCCGGTGTATTGCTTGGGGGCACCCCGCTGCTCTGCGTCCTTATCTGTGGGTCCCGTTTGGTCTGCTTGGTTCTGTGTTTGCGTTGTTACCAAATTTCTCGTTTCCCTTGTGAGTTCTGCTTTACGGGCTTTTAAAATGTCTCTTCGATTTCAAGACACGTTCCTTAGCGGGCAGAGACACACCCAGCCCGCTCCTTGCCGGCAAGAATTCCGTCCCAGATAGTGCACGTGCGCACACAGCGGTCTCTGCCGCCTGCTGAGACCTGCCGCTGTTTCACTATTACGGGAATCCTTGCAGTGTGACACGTCTTTCCGTCTTTGCCCCCCAAACAGGCCCCCTTCCCACGCGGCTGGAGAGCCAGCTCTCTGTGGTTCTAGGTGCCCCTCCCTCCCACCTCGGAGCTGGGCATTTTTGTTCATGAGATGGAAATTGCACCTCAGTCGCCCAGCCACCCACTGAGGCCTAGGCCTCGCCTCACCTTCCATCTGGAACCTATTTCCCCATCTGCAGCTCAGGACAGCGGCAGCCCCTGGCCCAGGGGAGGGTTGCTGGGGGAACGGAATTCATGCTAGGTTCTTGAAAGGACCTGGCACGTAGTAAGTGCTCAGTGAAGATTACAGAGGTTTTGACCCCAACATGAGGGTGGGGGCCAGGGGTCCCTGCTTTACAAATGAGGATACTGAGGCTCAGCGACGGGCAAGGACATTTGGGGTCGCCCGGGGTGGGAGTGGTGAGGCCAGCACCCTCCCAGCGGTGTGTGCCCTTGAGCAGGGGTGGGGAGAGGCTCACGTGTTAGTGGGTGGGCAGATCCCTCCGCTTTGCCACAGAGGTATTTGGGGATGGGGGTTTGTTTTATTTGACTTCCTGAGTTTTCTTTCTCTGTGATGATCTCCTGATGAGAGGGGAGGCCATGGGCTGGGTCTGGGGCCCCGGGGTGCTGTTCAGAGCCCCACCCCGGGACTCCTGTGTCCGCGCGTGTCCCCAGGGTGGAGGCTTCCCCAGCTGCTGCCGCTGCCGAAGCAGAAACCACCAGCCAGGCCTCGGAGCCCGCCAGCCAGGCCTCGGACGAGGAGGATGCACCCGCCACGGACATCTACTTTGTAAGTCCCCCACGGCTCCTTCCATCGCCTGGCCCTCGACCAGACACCCACTCGTGCACACACACACACACTCACAAGGTACTTATGTGGACACAGTGCTCTCACTGATCAACACTTACATCCATACACTCTGGCACGCCCAGTGTGCCCCACACGCAGTCACAGTCCCACGCTTACATGGCGTGGGAGCGCCCTGCCCCTCGCTGTCTAGGCCAGGCCACTCCAAGGCCAGGGAACTGCCCCATCCCTCCTCCCCAGGCCTCATGACCACCGCCAGGCCACCGGTCAAGGTCCTGGCCCTAGCCATGCCAGCACGTCTCCCTAGGAAGCATCTGGAGTCCTCAAGCTCTGAGCCCCACCGGGCCCCCCTCAGTCCTGGGCAGACCCAGGACCGGCCACCAAGGGCTGCAAACTGTGTGGATCTTCTCTCGCTGGGTGGCGGGGACAGCTAGGTGGGTTCTGTTCCCGAGGAGGCCAGGGGACCGTGGGCTTCATGCTGCCATCCTCACTGGCCAAGGACTCATGGCTGCTCCCGGACAGGGCAGGGGTCTGTCGGAGCAGGAAGGGCCCCTGCCCCTGGGACCCGGGACCTCTCCTCCAGAGCAGGGGTCGCTTCCCCCCTTGCATCTCCCACAGTCAGACGGGGTAGCTGGGCCGGGAGCCTGGGTGAGGTGGGCGCAGGGGGCCGGGGAGTCTGCAGGGTCCCGTCCCCCCCTGACAGTGGATCCTGAGGCTGGCTGCCTTCCTGGGACGGCCCTGCTCAGGGGTCACATGGCCTTATGCAATGAAGGGGACTGCCTGTACTCCCAAGCCTTCAGTCTTGTCTCTGCCCCCATGGCCAGGGAGCTGGGGGCCCGCGGCCACTGCTGTCTTAGAGCTACCAGCACTCTGCTCTCTGCCGTGGGGCCTCTGTCCGGCCCGGAGAAGTCACAGGTGCACGCACTGTGTGTGTCCCCGCACCCGCCGTCAGCTCCCCGTCCCTGCGGGCTCGGTTTGTGTCCCATCCTGTGGATCAGTGTGTGAGGCGGCCCCAGGGGGCCATGTCCTATGTGTGCGTCTGGGTCCTGACACCTGAGTGGGCGGCCAGGCCCTGCGGGCAGCAGAGAACTAACGGGCCGCGGTGGGACCCTGCCACCCCGAAACTCACCTCCCGCTTGGCCATCGGCTTACCTGCCCCTGCCCAGCGCCCTCCCCACCTAACCACCCGCCGGATTCCTGTTGCCTCATCCTGTCCTCTGTTTGCTTCCTCCCCCGCCCGCCCGGCCCGCCCAGTTCACCGATGGGAGGTACTGGATTTACTCTCCCCGGCATCGCCGACTGCGGGCCGTGACGCTGAGCTCCTCAGGGACTGTAAGTGACCACAGCAGGCGTCCAGGGAGCCTAGCCCCCGTTCCACCACCCTGGGCAGCAGGGAGCCACAAGCCCTGGATGTCCCTTGTCCTCTGAGAAGGGACTTGGGGAAAGAATCATCACGACCGAGGCCAGTCATGTGTCCCCCAGTGATGTCACTTAGGTCCCCTGAGGTGGGCATTGCTAGGCCTGCGGGCTCACAGAAGGGGTAAGGGGACTTGGCTATGGTGGTGGGGTCTGCATCTGACCCCAGCCCCTGGCTGCCTCTGCCCCTCTCCCCAGCCTGCCTGAGTCAGGAACGAGTCAGTGGACACTTGTCCTGTATTCAGACCTGGCTGCCTATGGCTCCCCAAGGGGCGTCTGCAGGAGAGAGAAGGTGTATTTCCATACCCACTTCACGGAGGGGGAGCTAAGATCTCAGCTCCCCAGAAAGCCCACGAGAGGGCCGGGTTTAGAGAAAACCTGGGTCCACGTTCCCGAGCAGCCCGTTGTGTTTGGGACGCTGTGTGGATATCCTGTAGCCACGGTGTTACCAGCACCCGTTATTGTCCTCCTGAGCAATAAATGAGAGGCCCAGAGAGGCCAAGTAACCTGCCCAGAGCCACACAGCGCTCAAGCAGGCAGCACAGGCTGAATACGTGAAGCAGGAGTTTTCGTTCTTGATACGGGGCTCCTCGGAGGCTCCCACCCCTGGCCCCAAATGCCTCTGAGCCCCACTGGGCATCCGGCTCTGCCCAGCAAACCCAAGAAGCGGAAGCCAGATGTCCCCAGACGTTCTCACCGTGCTGTGTCCCGCCGAGACAGGGACGCCACTCCCCTAAGATGATCCAAGAGCTGGGGACACACAGCGGGTCCTGAGGCCCCCCTCACCGGGGGAGTGGTTTATAAAGGCCGCCTGGAGAGGGGTTGACCCCCCCGGGTGTGGGGAGGTGGGAGAAGGAAGGGCGGGCTCCGTCGAGGGCACAGCGGAAGCCGGTGGGGGGCACACGGGAGCAGCAAGTGTGAAGGCTGGGTGAGTGCGAGCGGCCCCGAGGGCCTGCAGTACGGGGGACGGGTGTGTGGCTGCCCTTCGGTGGGGTCAGCACGGGGCTCTGGGTCCTGCTGCCCGCGATCCCTCCCTCCGCCGGGCCGGCTCTTTGCAGAGTTCAGGTGGAGACCCTGTTGTCCCACGTTCTGGCCCCAGAGGCGCAGCTACCCCGGCTCTGCACGCGTGATGTGGCCGCCCCGTGTTGGACAGCGGGTGTGGGCGGGCCCGGCAGGCCCCGTCTCCCGGCAGGCCCCGCCCCCGGGCCGGCTCCGGGTTTTGCTGCGCTGTGACCACTGCTAGTGAGCGGGGCCCGTGCGCCCTTGTACTAGTTCCTCCGCGGATGGACGGCCTTCGGGGGGGCGTGTGGCCCCGGGCCAGGTGCTGAGACAAGAGTGAGCTGCCCACGGTGCCCAGTGGGCCAGGTGCCTCGTGCGGGTGCCGGCGGTCTGGCCCGGGAGGGCGGGTTCTGCAGCGAGAGCTGTAGGAGGGGCAGGGAGGAGCGGGCGCAGAGGTGGGGAGAGGCGGCGGGGGGCCCCGAGGGACAGCCAGGGCAGGGGGGCCTGCGTTCATCCGGAGAGCGCAGCGGCCGCATGTGGCGCTTGTCCTTCACGAGGCTCTGATGAGGCCACCCTTGTAAAGGCGAGGCTGCTTGTCGCGACCCGACCGAGGAGGGGCAGATCTGGGGGCTCGCCGGGCGTGGCCTCCGTGGGGTTAGCCAGGGCAGGTGCCTACTCAGGCCCCGTGCTCCGAGCAGAGGCCTGGCAAGGCGGGTAGGTCCACAGGCGGTGAAGACTGGGAGTGGTGGGGGTCCCCAGGAAAGAGGAGAAGGGGGCTGTGGGGATTCTTGCGGTGAGAACAGACCCAGGAGGGACAGGTGCTGGAGGAACGTGCCCCCCCCACCCCCGAGTCTGACCCAGAATGGGGACCCCTTCCCTGACACAGCTGGAGGAAGACCAGCTCAGTGTCCCCATCCCCACCCCCACCGATCTGTGCCTTTGGGCACGAGGAAATGGGCTCCACCCTGCGCCCCCGACTGCCCTCATCACCCAGGCCGCCCAGTGGAGGGTCCTCGGGGTCCTGCTCCAGCGGGCGGCCCCAGTGGCCACACAGCAGGCAGGACCTGAGGCTGGGGTGCCGAGGGCCGAGCAGGAGGGGAGGGGACAGCAAGCAAACCCCAACCCCGCCCCGCCCGCTCCGCTGCGCCGGCCCCGCTTGCACTGCGCGCACCGCTTCCTGCCGCCCACCCCGCGGGCTGCCGCCGCTCCCCCTCCCCGGCCCCCCGCCGGCCCCCGAGCCGTCCAGGTTGGGGGAGGGCCCGTCCGGGGGAGGGCCGCGCGGGGTCCGAGCCGCCTACTCGTCGTCCGCGTGGGGGTCCGCCTCCTTTATTTCTGTTTCTTCCTTCCTCCCTCTCGCCTCTCTCGCGCCTCCTCGCACCCCTGCTCTTCTGCGCCCCTCCTGCACGTGCGCCCGCCCGCCCAGCCCACCGACGAGAGGAGCTGGGTGTACTCCCCGCTTCACTACGGCGCGCACGCCCACCCAGCCTCCGACGGCGAGAGCGACACAGTAAGTGCGCCCGCGCGGCTCGCCACGCCCTGGCCCGGGGCCTCGGGCCGCCCGCACGGCCGCACCTGCCCCGGGACCGCCGGGCAGACGGAGCCGGAGACGGAGGCCGGGGGCGGCGGCGGGGCCGGGCCGCGCAGGTGGGGGTGCCGCCGGGCCCCGCCGCGCGCTCACCCGCCCCCCCCTCACCTTGCCTTCCGCAGTAATTTCTATGCAGTCACCGATCCGGAGCCGAGCGCCCGCCGCCGCCGCCCTGGCTGCTTCCCGGAGGCGCTGCCCGCCCGCAGGACCCGGCTTCACCGCCGGCCGCCGCTCCCGTCGACTACCTATGCCTGTGAGACTGTGAACCTCCCTGAGTGTCCGATCATGTATTTATTTTGGGTCCTTACTCTTTGCACAAAGACGGCAGCACAAGTGTGCTTTTTTACAAAAAGATTTAAAAAGAAAAAAAAAGGACGTGTCGGAAAAACGAAGCAAGTCCACTCCGCGGCACTTTGTGGTTCTTTGCTGTGCTCGCATGTGTCTCCCTGAGGGAACAGGGCCTGTTGGCTCTGGGGACCTGTGCCCCCGTGGCCTGGTCACCCTGGCTGAAATCCACACTCCGAGGTCGCCTCTCTCCGGTTGGACGGGCGCCGCCTGGGAGGGAAGGGCCCCCGCGCCCGCAGGCCCTCTGGGCTCAGGTGTTCCGGGCCGGGCACTGGACATCCGTCCTTGGACGTGGCCGGCCAGTGGTCTGGGGTGGCCCCGCACCCCTCCGGTGCCCGTAATCTCTCCGCATCTGTTTCCCACCGCCTCACCTGCCAGGTGACTTGAGAGCAGGAATGGCCAGGAGGCCACCCCTCTCGATGGAGCTGGAGGACTGTGGGCCTCCCCGGGCGGCTCGCTCAGTATCTAGAAGAGAGGGCCTAAGCAGAGGGAGACGCGCTGGGCCCTCGGGCCCTGGAGCTTCCAGAGAGCGGGTCCTGGAGCAGGGGCCCTGCCATGGTCAAGCTGCTCAGCTGTCCAGTGAGAGATCCCTGCAGGACTGGATGGGCTTTCTCTCTCTCTTTTCTTTTAAGATAGTGACGCGTAAGCAAGTTACAGGATGGGAGATGAAGTTCTCTGTGAAAAAGAAAAATGTTTTTGATTTGTCATCTTCAGCAGGAAGCAACCCCACCTGGGCTCGGAGATCCTGCTCGGTCCAGAGGGGACTATGGGAGCCGACAGCCTGGCGTGGTCTGTCCTGCCCCCACAGGAATGCCCTCCCGTCTCTTGAGAGGTGGCACAGCGGGGATGCTTGCCCCCCTCCCCACTCCCACTGGCTGGCTTGCGTGGGGGGAGCTGGGAGCCGACCCAGAGCAGAAGCTATTCCTTCTAGAAGAATTTCTCCCAGCCCTTGCCTTCCTGGTGGAGAGCCCACTGATCAGGAGTTTGGTTTTCCGAGTCCCTCATCTGGGTCCCTCGTCTGGGTCCCTCGCCTGCTCTCATCTCCCCCCTGCACAGCTCGCTTCGTCGCCCTGGAGGGAGCCTGTGGGGCTGGCTGCCGTCTGTCCAGGGTGGCCAGGGACGCGCCAGCGTGCGGCCCGGGGAAGGCAGCCCTGAGAGGAGCCATCAGAACAAGGCTGTGGGTGTCCCAGATCGGAAGCAAAATGACATCCTCTCCATCTTGCCCAAGGGGGCGTTGTCCAGGCGGCAGGAAGCGTCCTCACCCGATTTCAGACGGCTGTCTGTCTGCACGCCCTGAGTCGCCAGTCCGTCCCTCCTCCTTCCCGTCGGGGAGGTGGCTACTGAGCAGGCAGAGGTCTGGAGATGCGTCTCAGGCCTTGATGACTGACCCGGACGACTGTGTCACCCAAAAGCCGGCATCGGAGTCCCCGCCCAGGCTCCCAGAGGCCAGATACTCAGGCCCCTTGCGAGTTCTGTCAGGGATGACCGGAGCACCGTGCACGGTCCTGGCGCAGTGCGCCCGTGTCCGGGGCATCCGCAGCCACTTGGAGCTTGAGGAGCAAGGAGGGGAGCTCTGCTGGTCCCCTCGGGCTCTCCGGAGCGAATCATGGAACAAAGGCATTGCTGGGATGCTGACGTGCCAGAGAAGTTTGCAAGCCTCCCGGATATCATGACATTTCTATTTTTGTGCTAGGTCGCTGAGACCCCTTGGGAGACCCTTTTTGTGTTGGTGGCATTCTTTGTCCCTTTTCAGAGAACTGTCACGTGGATGCCAACGTGGTCTGCAGACTGTGCCGATGGAAGTTGTTGGCTTATTATTTGGGGGGCCCAGGGTCAGAAGGCAAGACCTTATTTATAACGTGTAGCAAATTCATAGCCTTTCCCAGGCTGCCCTCCCGCCCCCACCGCCCCAGGAAGGCTCTGGACCCACCCAGCTGTCGCCCACCCCCAGCATAGAAATCTGAATTCCTCCGTGGCGACACCCTGTCTCCCTCGTGGCGCATCTCGGATAGCTGCTGCCGCTGAGAGCCGGGAGCCCGGGCGCTGTCTGGATTGCTGAGCTGTGAAAACGAGAAAGTTTCCCGAGACTGACAAGGTGCAGCTTCCTGAGAGCCCCTGCCAGCCTCCGTCGTCCACCTCCCCTCGCCCCTCCCTCCACCACTCGGCTCAGTGCAATAGTCCCCTTCCAGTGGGGCCCCTTGCCACGGTACTGTCGCTGCAGCCCCTCGGTCCGCACCCCGGGCCAGCGCCCTCCACCGCCTTTTCTCTGGTGGCTCAGTTGCATCGCCTGTCCCACCCCCACCCCCATGTCGTTTTTATGGTCCAGCCGATTTCCAAACAACGAAACTGCAAACCTTGTGTGTCTTAATTCTCTCCGGGGGTTCCGTGTGCTCAGCCCCCGTGGTCTGGTGTATGACAATCCGGAGCACGGCCTCATCGGGCACAGAATGCCGTCTCTCTCAAACCCAGAGCTGTGGGCACCTCTGTCACCGTGCACCCTGCTCGCCCCAATAACATATGCAGCCTCGGGCCCCCTCCCCCTCTCCCTCTCCGCCACCCCTCCTTTTTACGTTGAAGAGTTCTCTCTAATAAAATGGGGTAATAAGCATCAGCCTTCTTTCTCTTCGCCTCTATGCATTTTGGGGGTCTGCTTGGGAATTTAAGGACTGACTTTGAACGAGGGTAGAAAGAAACCTTCGGTCAGATTTAAAATAACGACAACAGAACTCAATGCCTTGACAGCCGTGGCTGCCTCCGGGTTCCAGTTGAGGTCAGAAAACTTTAAAAAATTTCTGACATCAGCACAGCCCGGCTCAAAAGAACAAACACTCCCCAGAGTTTGTATTGGTTCTGCCAGAGTTGCTCAAATTGAGTAAAGCGTGGACCCCTTTTAAGGGGAAAACACTTCTCCAGGATTCCCGACTGGAGAGCACTACGTTGACAGTGAGATCCCATCCGTAAGCAGGCCCTTGGAATCGCGGTTTCTTCGTGATGCGGATCAGCACGGCTGCTTTATAAACCGGACGCACAGATGAGAGGATCTGGAAGGTGCTTACCATCCTGCACCTGCACATACTCTCAACGATACATCTGCATTTTGAAAATCACAGGGCCAGCCCCCCCTCACACTTTATCCACATCCTGTGACAAGCTGGCTTGTTATGGAGGGTGGGGGGAGACGGTCTTCTGAAATCCCTCTGTGCCGCCAGCCCCACCCTGGGCCTCGGCACCGAGCAGAGCGTGCAAAGCTAGCATTCAGGATGAGGTCATGTAGTTGTGTGTTCAGACAAACATTTGAAGAGCTTAAACTAGAACATGAAGTACCGTCCTCTGGGGTGGGCTGGGGGAGCTTGGAGCAGGGACTTTGGGGTTTTCCAGCCCTACCCGCTGTGGTCCTTCCTGGCCACCAGCCCAGCAGGGACTCCACCTAACAACCAGCCAGCCCCCTGCCCCCCTCTCCCTGCTGAAAACCCTCCCATGACTCCCCAGCACCCACGTAACAGAGCTGAACCCAGTTCAGATCCCAGCTCCATGTTGCCTCAATGGGGCTAGAGGGGGGCACTGTTTATTAAAGTGACTTCCCATCTCTGAGTCTCAGTTTCCCCATCTTTGCGGGCGATGCAGCATGGTGGTGACTCTGAAAGGCTGTCCAGCCTCAAGGCTATTCAGTCTCCGACCTGGCTTCCGTCCGTCGCCTTTTTGAGCGGCCTGGACTCGAACCTACGATCTCGCAGCTTCCGCGCCTGCACCGGCCCAGAGACCTCGGCGGCGCGGCTTACCTCCCTTTGGCCCCGCCCCGAGTCCCCGCCTCCTCCTGATCCCGCCTTGTGGGCCCCGCCCACGCCGGCTCCACTTCCCCCTGGAACCCTCTTCTTCTGGTTCCCGCCTCCCCAGGCTCCGCCCCACTCGCTGTTCCTGGTTCTCTCTTGCTCCGCCCACAGTCCTTAGGCCCCCCCTCGTAGGCGCGAGGACCCACATGGAGCTGCCCCTAGCACTGCCTAAAGGGCGAACCCACAACTCCGGAAACGAAAGCCTGGCCGGAGTCCGTCACACGGGCCACGTTTGAGGTAGTGGAGAGGTTACGGGGCGTCGGAGGCCCTGAGGGATGGGGCAGCGAGACGGGTTTCCTTCTCCCGGCTCAGGCGCGGAAGGGCAGCCCGGCGCGCGCCGCAAGGGAGGAAGGACCCCGGCGCAGGCCCCGGATATTTGTGTCAGCGCGGCCGCCACGGTCTCAGCTGATGGGTCGGGATACACGCTCGCGCTCGCGGTCGGCTGGTCGCAGAGGCCGCAGGCAACGGAGCGGGAGTCGGAGCCGAAGTCGGAGCGGGAGCCATGGGCGGCGAAACCGCCGGCGCCGGGACGACGAAGTACGGCGCAGGCGGAGGAGGCAGAGCCGGGAGCGCAGGTGGGGTCGCTGCGTGAACGGCGCTGGGGAGCCGGTTCCAGCCCTCGGGGAGCCAGAGATCCTCGAATTAGTCAGAGAGGAGTTCCTGGAGAAGGGGACGTCCGACTGCGAGTCGCCGTTAGGCAGCGAGGAAAGCGAGAGGCGCTCCAGGCTGGGCACCTGGTGGTCGGAGGGATAGTAAAAGAGCGCAGTGAGCGGAGGCGGGGCGGAGGGAAAGTAGGAGAGGAGGTCGGGGCGGTAAGAAGAGAGCGGATCGTGCAGTTTTGTGTGCCGTGGTGAAGGGTTTGGCCGCTATTCGGAGGGAAGTAGGAAGCCATGGGAGGATTTTGAGTGATGTAGTCTGGCTTACTTTGTGGAACTTCCTCCGGTTTTCGCGTGGGAAGGGGACTGAGGAGGTTGGCAGGAGTGACAACAGGGAGGAGGAGAATGGTACGTACGGTTGTCTAGGCAACAGATGGTGGTGGCTTTCAGAGCGGGAGGCAGTGGGAGGCAAAGTGGGGGAAATGGGCAGATTTGAGAGGGATTTCCTAAGTAGGGGTGACAATACCTGCTATTGGAAGTGGGTATCAGACGAAAGAACGGTTGGCGGCAAGTGGCAGGCCTGGGTTGACTCGTAGGACCTGGGTCTCAGCTTCTGCGCGGCCCACAGTTGTGTCCTTTTGGAAATGGGACACCTGTCCAGTTACTTGAGTCTGCTCCAGCACGGAGGGAGCAGACGGTGCCAGAGACTGCCTTCCAGACCTACGTCCCTGTGCCGACTCAGCCCCTAACTGGCTCCCCACTGAGCAGGGACACCCCCA
The DNA here is from genome assembly GCA_028534135.1 of Potos flavus. Taxonomy (NCBI): domain Eukaryota; kingdom Metazoa; phylum Chordata; class Mammalia; order Carnivora; family Procyonidae; genus Potos; species Potos flavus. The sequence goes on along the minus strand of CM052898.1, from coordinate 1,593,095 downwards.
CCCCCATGCGGGACTCTATCCCCGGATCCTGAGATCATGACTTCAGCTGAAGGCAAACGCTTAACCTACTGAGCCACCCAGGCACCCCTGGTTTTTACATTTTTAGCTGGCAAGGGGACAGGTCGGAAGAGGAATAGTATTTCGTGACATGTGAAAATTTTATGAGATACTCGGATACATCCAAGTTTTGGTGTACAAGCTTACTGGGACCCAGCCATGTCCAGTTTTTCTCGTCTGTCCAGAGCTGCTTTTGCTCTGCGGCAGCGGAGCTGCAGGCTCGTGTCCTCGGCCGTCTGGCTCTGTACAGGGAAAGTTGGCGGGCTCTGGGGTGAGCCCCCGGTGTTGCTCTTTTCCGCGTTGGTTCACGTACAGCAGTGAGTCTTGTGGTCATCCGTGCGTCTTTTATATATGCTGTTTCCTGATATTTGAATTACGATAGTCAGCCACCCTGGATATGTAATTTGAGTTGGCGGTGTTAGTGAAAATGGGATGAAATGTATAGTGTGCATACAGACTCCAAAATAATTGGTTTCCATGGTGTAGACTTTTTGACGTGAGCTCAACAGGTGGAGCCCTTAACAAAATAAAGAGACCTGGTTGTTCCTCTACACATTCAAAGGCCCCTGAGCACTAAAGAATCTATCCCTGTGGCTCGTGCATTCCATTGCCTGCTCACAGTGTTTTTGCCTGGCTTTTCAGTCCTGCCAGTCTTCTTCCAGTTCGCTCTTGCCCATCCTGTGGGACCAGTTTAAACACCGTCTTGTCCTATAGGCTCGCTCTTGTCACCTTGAACAGATCAGGTCCTCTGGTCTCTACACTTACTGCTCCGGCACCACCAGGCCCCAGCCCACCTCCCTGCCCTCGCTCCCCCTTGTTCACACTTTTTCAGCCACATGGGCCTCCTGCTGCTTCTTGAACGTGCCAAGTAGATTCCTGCCCCAGGGCCTTTGCTCTTGCTATGCCCTCATCATGGATCACTCTCTCCCTATAGCATCCTCCCCCATTTCCTCCAGAGTTGCTTCCTTAGATCTCCATCTCCTAATGCTAAGTCACTCTTCTTTGCATTATGTTGTGTCATGCTGCATGTTTATTTGTTGATGTGAGCCTCCCAAAGGCAGGGACCGTGAGTATCACTGCTGGTGACTGCCGTGTCCCCGGAACCTGCAACCGTGCCCAGCACAGCAGATGCTCAGGAAACATCTGTCACACAAAAGACTGACCGGCAGGCAGTAAGAAGACCTCTGTGATTCCCTCCACAGGTCGGATTCGGAGGAAGAAAGGTGGCAGCGGCGAAGGAGGCAGAGCCCGAGCCCGCTGCCTCCACACTGGCACTCACAGGACCGGTCTTCTCAGTCCGACTCGGATGAGGAGCGGCAGAAGCAGCAGCGGGGCCGCTGGGCCCACCGGCGGCGGACACGCTCTTGGTCCCCAGGCTCCTCAGCATCCAGCTCGGCCTCCCCAGACCGCTCCCAGAGCCCTCGGGAGGCGGCGGCGGCTCTGAGCCAACAGCAAAGCTTGCAGGAGCGGCTGCGGCTGCGGGAGGAGCGGAAGCAGCAGGAGGAGCTGATGAAGGCCTTCGAGACTCCCGAGGAGAAGCGGGCCCGGCGGCTGGCCAAGAAGGAGGCCAAGGAGCGGAAGAAGCGGGAGAAGATGGGCTGGGGGGAGGAGTACATGGGCTACACCAACACCGACAACCCCTTCGGCGACAACAACCTCCTGGGCACCTTCATCTGGAACAAGGTGCGCCTGCGTCCACGCTCCGCACATTCTTCCTGCCTTTCTCGTGGTTTTGCTTTATGCGCCTTTTGTGATTTGTTTCAAGAGACGCGAGTTAGTGCGCACAGCACGCGTTCCCGGGTGGTGCTTCGCCGCTAAGAGTTTATTGTCTGGGTGCGCGAGTGCACGCACCCTGCTGTCTGCTGGCTTTTACTGCAGAAACGTTCCTGCGGGGTCAGATTGCGGGCGCTCCGCCCAGAACACCCATGGCCGGAGAGCGAGTTCTCTGCGCCACACGCCCAAGACAGCATCCCAGTTACGGGTGCTCGGTCGTCTCACACACGGGTCACTCACCTGCCAGTGGTGGCCTTGCGCACAGGACCGAAAGCCGCAGATTTTGTCACCCAGTTTTGGAGGTCAGAGGTCGGCATTGTCCCGCTCCGTCCGGAGGCTCTAGAGGAGAATTCCCTCTTGCCTCCTGCAGCTTCTGGTGGCCGCTGGGGACCGTTGGCTCGTGGCTGCTTCACCCCAGCCTCTGTCGTCATCGTCACGTGGCCATCTCGCCTGCGTGTCCCTCTTTCTTTCTTGTAAGGTCACCGGTCATTGGTTTAGAGCCCAGCCTCACCCCATGTGACCTTTTCTTAACTCATTCCATCTGCAGAGACCCTGTTTCCACATGAAATCCCCTTCCCGGGTTCCGGGGTTAGGAAGGCGACTTATCTTTTCGGAGGACACGGCTTAATCTTAGCACGGCTCCCGTCCGCCACAGGGAGGCGGGTGGCCTGGGGTGGCGAGAGCGGGCGGGCACAGTCCGATGCCGTGGCATTTTCCACTCACCACGCGTCCTCCAGGCCTTTGTCTAGAACACACTGAGCCCATGCCACCTTCCCGTGGTCCCGCAGGTCCCCTCCTCGCGCTTCGCCGACTCCCCTGTGCCGTGCACCTGCCGGTGCTGGGAGCCGTGTGGGGCGGGCCTGCGTCAGGGAGCTGGAGAGACAGAGCCTGTGGAGCCCGCAGCCTCCTGGGGGCCAGGCTGTAAATAAGTAGCCTGGCCAAGCGTGCGGAGGAGAGAAGGCAGGCAGGCGTCGGGGCGCCGTGGCTGTGGCTTGGAGGAGGCAGGCCCAGAAAGGTCTTGTTGCAGAGCGGACATCTAAACACGGGCTTTGGCTCGTGATGCGCGATTCCTGCCAGGCTGAGCCCCACGGGGCAGGCTCTGTCCCCAGAGTTGGCGCACGGTCGGCCCTCAGCGAGTGTCAGATGAATGGGTTCGCGGTGGTTTGTACACAGGGCTTGGGCGTTTCCCCGACAAGGCTTTCTTGGCGCCCACGCTGGCTTCAGGGGATTCACCAGGGAGAGCGTCATCAGCCCCCCGGTGATAAGCATGTGGGGGCTCGACCCCAGCTCAGCCCCCGAGGCCTCTCTGGAGAGGCCCACAGTTGGGCAGCATCGCCCATGTGTCCCCTTGTCCCAGGGCGGCCGGCTAGCGGCATGGGCAGTCCGCAGGTGGAACGCTAACGGCGCTCCGCGCCGGACGTCATTCAGCCTGCTCTGCGCACCTCGACTCTCCCTCACGCGGCCTTGTCAGCCTCAGGCCACTGAGTTGCTCGCCCGCGGTCTCCCCGCTCACGAAGGCAGAGCTGTGGTCGGAACCGAGGCTGCTTGGCTCCTTGTCTGTGCCCTAGTTGCTGTTCTTTGTGGCTGAAGGTGACAAGTACGGTCACCGTTAACGCGGCAGCCCGGGCCGAGGCTGGGGAGGCCAAGGAGCAGCATGGACCTCCAGGGGTGGCCCCGAGCTGGGCAGCCTTGTGTCCCGCTGGAGGCATGTTTTCCTGGGCCCTGGGGGCATCCTTGCGCAGCCCTCAGAGAGAGGGGAGGGGGGCACTCATCCGTATGTGTAGGCTTAGCGCTGGGCGCAGGCAGGGACTGTGGGGGCCGTCGGAGGGCTTGAGGGGTCTCCAGCCCCGTGCCCCGAGCACCCTCCACCAGGTGAGGACACACCCAGGGAGGAGCCTCCTGCTGTGGTGCGTGGTGCCCCAGGGCCTGTGAGCCCCAGAGCCACTCCGGGCAAGTGTCCGTCTGTCCTTCCATCGCTGTCCTGCCTCTGCCCACTCGCGGTGCACGTCTGAGCTGCCGGGGGCTTCCACCCCGCCGAGCTGGCCCACCTGGGCTTCTGTGTGAACCAGGGCGAATGGCCCCGGGAGCCCCCGGGGCGGGCGGCTGCCTCCCCTCTTCATGGTGGCGCGCGCCCCAGCCATGCTGGAGGCCGCTCTGGAACACTGCGTGCTCTCGCGTCCGGTCAGGGGGTGCTAAGGGGGCAGCGTCTTCAGCGGAAGTCCATGAGGTGCGGCCATGGGCTGCTCACTTCTCTCGGTCTCACAGTCTCATCTTCAGAGACCCGCTCAGCCTGATGGCTCTCGGTCAGGATCTTGCAGAGGGGTGCCTGGGAAGGGGGGAGGCATCTGTGCTCAGTGGGTGTGTGCTCGGCCCTTCCAGGCCCTGGAGAAGAAGGGGATCAGCCACCTGGAGGAGAAGGAGCTGAAGGAGCGCAACAAGAGAATCCAAGAGGACAACCGCCTGGAGCTGCAGAAGGTGGGGCTGCCCTTGGCGGCCTCCGCGGGTTCAGGGGGGCCTTCCCTTATCAGACCCTAAGGGAGATCTGACTGGCTTACACAGAAAGTCCTGGGGAACTGGCTGGCTTCAGGCACAGCTGGATCCAGGCATTCGGGCAGCGCCTCCAGCAAGCTGTCTTCCTCTGCCTCTCAGTTCTGCTGACGTCTGGGCTTTACTCTCAGACACTTCCTTCAGGGGGACCAGAGTGACCCTGGCTGCTGCAGCCTGCTGTGTCTCCGGGAGAAGGAATGCCCCTCTGTCCTAGGGTCTGTGTGAAGCTTCGGGCTTCCCTGACCAATTCGAGTCCGGGGCTGCTGGGCTGGGACCAGGCATGGGGCATCCCCGCCCTGACCCCAGGGGACCGCATGGTCTAAGAGAGTACAGGGCAGGCCCCCCGAGACCCCCGTCTGGCTGTTCTGGCCTGTCTCTACCCCTCACCCTCCCCCCGCACCCCCAGGTGAAGCAGCTGCGGCTGGAGCGGGAGCGGGAGAAGGCCATGCGGGAGCAGGAGCTGGAGATGCTGCAGCGCGAGAAGGAGGCGGAGCACTTCAAGACGTGGGAGGAGCAGGAGGACAACTTCCACCTGCAGCAGGCCAAGCTGCGGTGCGCGGCGGTGGGCAGGGCGCGGCCCCCAGCACCCGTGGAGCCGTCTGCCCCGGGGCCTTCTGCTCGGGCTGCGCCCCCTTTCCCTCCAGCTTTCCCCCACCATCTCCTCAGGGCGTCCCTCCCTGACCCCCTTTCTGGGGCCAGCCCCCGCTGCATGCACCACTTCCTTCCCTTCCTTCCTTGAGCCTCTGTCCCCTGCGGAGTCGTGTGCCAAGGACACAGCTCGACGTTCTCTGCCGTGCGTAGTGCTACATGAGCGAGCAGGGCGCTAGACCCCAGGCTGGGGTGCTCATCTCTCTCCACCCCCCGGCCCCCAGGTCACAGACGGGGACTCAGGAGCGCCTGAAGCCACATAGCAGGCGTCTGAGCCCCGGGCCTGGCCCCCTCTCTGTCCTGCCGCCTTCTGGCCGCACCAGCCCCCAGGGGCTCAGACCTGCCTGGTTACGGGGTGCCCTTGGGTTGGACCAGCCTCAGCCTCTGACACATGTCCCCACGGGTGCGGCCCTGTGGCTTCGGACCTCCCACCCCAGCAGCCCATCCACTGGGAGGAGATGGTCCTCTCTGCCCCTCTGTGTCTCCCGACACCGCTCCGCTCCCACCTGCTGCTCTTCAGATGCCACGCTTGCCTGTGTCCGGGCCGGTGTCTTTCCCCTGTCTCGCTCCCGTGCCCGGTACCCCCTCTTCCAGGACGACTTCTTTGACCACCACCGGCTGCAGGCCAGGCTCTTCCCCAGGCTCCCACATGGGTCACTCCTCCAGGGCAGGGTCTCCAGGAGGGGCCAGGGCGCGTCCTGGGCTCTGACACCACTTCCCTGCTCCCTGGCAGCTCCAAGATCCGCATCCGGGACGGGCGGGCCAAGCCCATCGACCTGCTGGCCAAGTACATCAGCGCCGAGGACGACGACCTGGCCGTGGAGATGCACGAGCCGTACACCTTCCTCAACGGCCTCACCGTAGCCGACATGGAGGACCTGCTGGAGGACATCCAGGTAGCCCCCGCGCCCACGCCCAGGCCCCCGGGACAGCCCCTGGCCGCGCTCAGCCCTCTGCGCGTCCCTCCTGCAGGTGTACATGGAGCTGGAGCAGGGCAAGAACGCGGACTTCTGGCGGGACATGACCACCATCACGGAGGATGAGATCGCCAAGCTGCGCAAGCTGGAGGCCTCGGGCAAGGGCCCAGGTAAGCCGGGCCGGGGAGCCGGAACGCGCCCGGGTGCTCTTGGCGCACGTGGCTGGGCCCGCTGGGAGCCGCCTGGGTCCGGTGCTGCCCGCCTCCGTCTCCCCACTCGGGGTCTCCGTGGCCCTCCAGAGGCCTCTCCGGGAGCCACCAGGGGGCAGCACAGGTGCTCCCGAGCCCGAGTGGGTGGGGGCTCGGAGCCCAGCAGCGGGCCCACCGGCTTCCTCTAGACGCTGGCTCAGCCGGGCTCCGGCTTCCCTGGGAGTGGCGCCCGCGGGGGCTTGTTTGTTTGAGTTTCATGTTTTTGCGGGAGGCTTGGTGTGTTTGAGCGAGAGTGGGACCCGGCTCTGCTTGTCGGGGAGCTCCCCAGAGCCCCTGTCTGTCCAGCCTGACGCTTTCTCTCAGTTCGCTTTCTTCCCCTGGAGGCGGCCACACACACGAGCTGTGGGGGAGTGAGCTCTGGGTTTCTCGTGCTTTCTCACACAGACACCGCCCCCCCCCCGTGCCGTCTCAGGAGCACCCCCAGTCATGACGCCGCAGGTGTCCCCAGACCTCACCCGGTGTGCCCTGGGTGAGAACCGCTGTAGGCGCAGAACCGACTGCGTCCCCGGCTCTCGAGGCCACCGCGTCAACGGCACCCGGCCCCGGGGGGCCTCGTGGGCCGTGCTAGGCTGCGCTGTCTCTCAGGCGTGGTGGTGGCTGAGGGTCTGCGCGCTCCCCTCCCCCTGAGCCGGTCTTGCTCGGACGGGGCGGGGGGCTGGTTTCCTCTTCTCAGGAGGAGGAGGAATGTCTTTCGTCATCTTCATAAGTGGTGATTTGTTTTCCTGCGTCCTCGTCCTCTCGGTGAGGCACATCCTGCGGTAACTTCAGGAGAAAGAAAAGGAAATTCTTTGCTCTCAGAGATGTGTGAGGAGGTATTTCCTTTGGTGCCAGTGGCCTGGGTCTAGAACTCTGGTCGCAAGGGCGCTGACCGGGGCAGCTGTGGCCCTGAGTGTGGATCCAGGCCTCCAGGCAGCTCGGCGACCTCCCGGGAGCCCGGTTGTCCCTTCTGTCTCCTGGGGATGACCGGACAGCTTCAGGAGCGTCAGGCGAGAAGTGAGGAAATGGTTGTCGAGCGCCGGAAACTGCGCCGGCCACGAGAGGCGTAGCGCTTGTGGCCGCCGCTGACCCCAGGCCTCCCCAGGCCTCCAGCTCCCCTGCCGAGGGGGCCTGACTCGTCGGAGCCTCCCCTCGGGCCTCTCTTTCCTTGTCCCCGTGCCCTCTGTCTCCCTCGCCCCCCACCTCACAGGGCTTCCCTTCATTCTGTTTTTGGGAGGCCCCCTTTCCATGACCCCACGTTTTCCTTTCTTGTGCTTTGTGCCCTCGTCCTCGGGGGACACATCCTCCACTAATTTCTGGCGCAAAGCAGGAAGTTCTCGGACGTCACGCGCATCAGGAAATGTGTTTCTCCCCCCGTGGCTGCTGCCATCAGGGCTGGGGCTAGAGCTCCGGGGGTAGGGCCTTCTCCTTCAGACAGACCTGACCGAAGACCTGACCCCCCCGCTGGGGTAGAGCGAGGGCCGCCTGTCGTGTGTCCCCCTTTGCACAGCTCTCCTGTGCCGAGTCCCCGAGTCTGGCCGGCCGCTGCTGCGGTGGCTCCCGTGCTGGTCCGCCTCTTCTGCGTCGGCTTCCCTTCTCCCAGTGACGGCAGAGGCCCCGCTGGCCGCCTTCTCTCCTTACCTGTCACAGCAGGGGTCCCAGGGGGCTCTGGCTGTCCGCAGAGACGAGCTGGCTTTTCCGCATCCCCTTTCAGCGTGATTTCCGAGAGGTCTCAGCTCCATTGTTCCTGGAGGCCTGCCAGACACTGTGCGTCATCTTTACAAATTAAGTCGGCCTTTTTTTTTTTTTTGTCGGTAACTGGGGAGTTCTAACTATACGATAAGAGTGGGTGTCCGCAGCGGGCCCCCACTACCATCCCCTGTGGGTCCTCCCCGTGGGGCCGCCCTCTGTCGTGAACACTGTCCCGGAGTCTCCGGTCAGCACGGCGGAGCCGCTCTGGCCGCCCCCGGGGCCCAGCCGGGCTTGTGCGTTCCGGACCCGGGACCCGACTTTCTTCAAACCGTGTGGCAGAGCGCGTGGCTCGTGCGGGGGCCGCCTGGTGGGTGGGTCATGAGTTCCGTGTGCGTGCGCACGCAGGATGCGGCCCCACGGGCGGGTGGGAGTCGTCGCCGAATGCAGTCGTAGTCCCGTAATGTTTCTGTACCTATGACAGACGCCGTCAGAGGCTGGGGCTGCGTGGGGGTGCGCAGCTGTCTGGCGGGGGGCTGAGTCTCTAGGTGCTGATTCCAGGACCCCACGTTGGTTGGCTAGAGGGACTTGGGTCTGCCGTGACCCTGTCTGACCAGCTGCGACCCTGTGTCCAGCAGGAGGGCTGCCGAAGCCCGTTGTTGAGCAGGGAGCGCGTGCTGCTCGTGAACCCCTGCATTCATCAGCAGCTGCACCCCAAGCTCCCGCGGGCCTAGCTCGAGGCCAGGGAGGCAGCGTTCCAAAGCCCCACCAGGTCTCCCCCCTGGGCAAGCCACACATCAGGCTTCCAGGCCAAAGGGAGCAGTCTGGGGGGCAAAATGGACCACGAAAATCGTGTTGCTGGTGGAAAGCAACAAGTGTGCAAAGGCCCTGAGGCAGGGCTTGGTGTCTCTGCTGAGTAGTAAGGAAGCTGGCGTGCCTGAACAGGTAGGGTCAGGCTGTGCCCAGCCCTGCCCTCAGGGGCCTCTCAGTTTATGGGGGTGGGACGTGTCCCTGGGCCCTGAGCTCGTGATGAACGCAGGACAGGGGGACACGCTTGCCTCGGGGCAGCGTCAGGACTTTGCAGAGCCTGGGAAATGAGCAGTTCTCCTTCCTGAGGGAAAAGCCAAGCCCAGAAACGGTGAATCACTTCCCCAAGGTCACACAGCCAAGGCTGGCAGAGCAGGGTCTGAATTCCCTGGGGTCCGGCTGTCAGGCGATCCCTCCTTGCTCTTGCAGCGTGGGTGGGGGTGGCAAGCTGGGCCTGCCAGGCCGAGGTGCTCAAACTTGGCCCAAGGGTCGGACCGGGGAGAGGCTGGGAAACACCTGCCTGGCTCCCCCCCCGGCTCACGGAGTCAGAACCATCCCAGCGAAGGTCCGTGGCCTAGAGCCCCCTTCGCGTGTTGGAAGGGTCCAGCCAGAGGCAGGGGCGGACCAGAGGCCGGGAGGAGGAGGGACCCCGGGACCTGAGGAAGAGCAGTGTGGGCAAAGGGAAGGGTCCGGCCCCCGGCCCCGTGCTGAGTGGCCCGTCCCCCGCAGGGGAGCGGCGAGAGGGGGTCAACGCCTCGGTCAGCTCCGACGTGCAGTCAGTCTTCAAGGGCAAGACGTACAGCCAGCTGCAGGTCATCTTCCAGGGCATCGAGGGCAAAATCCGGGCCGGCGGCCCCAACCTGGACATGGGCTACTGGGAGAGCCTGCTGCAGCAGCTCCGCGCCCACATGGCGCGCGCCAGGTCAGCACTGCCTGACCCCTGCGGGGCGGCGGGGTCCCGGGTGGCGGGCGGGGCCTCCCGCAGCCCGGCCTCCAGCAGCATCTGGCCTCCGTCTCCCGGGGTCAGCAGGCATGGCCTCCCGCCCACCCCACACCCTCTGCGTGCAGATTCTCGGCGTGTTTGGCCGCGCCGTGTAAACACAGCGCCTGTCTGCCGCTAACGGTGCAGAGCCATGTCTGCGTTTATTCTCCCCTGCCGGCTCCTGGGCCCTGTTCGGCCCTGCTTGGTGGCTCCCATGGCACACGAGTCCCCAGTGTGGGACCCCGCCCTTCCCAGCCGTGGAGTGCTGCTCCCGGCAGGGTCTGGGACCTGAGTCCCATTTTTCTCATTGCCAAAGCCTGGCCCCCAGCGGCCCCCGCCCCCCCAGCCGCAGACCTCTGCAGGGCCCCGGGCAGCCCCCCAGCACCCTCCGTCCTCCCCGGCCTGGGCAGGGGCCCCTGGCTGCTCCCCCCGGGTCCCAGGACCCTCTCCGCGAAAGGGGGTCAGGACAAAGGCCGGGGGGTGCGGTGGGGAGGCACTGACCGCCCGCCTGGGGCGCAGGCTCCGGGAGCGGCACCAGGACGTGCTGCGGCAGAAGCTCTACAAGCTGAAGCAGGAGCAGGGCGTGGAGAGCGAGCCTCTGTTTCCCATCCTCAAGCAGGAGCCCCCGTCCCCCGGCCACAGGTAGGCTGCCTCCCGTCCCCCACGCCCCCCCCTCAGCCAAGGACCTCCTTGGGGCTCCGGGCCGCCCCGCCTGCTGCCCCGGGCCCCCCCCCCCCCCCCCCCCCCCCCCCCCCCGGCCCGGCCCAGCCCAGCCCAGCCCGCTCCCTTCCGCAGCCCGGAGCCTGAGGACCCCGCGCCCACCCCGCCCGGGCCGTCTTCGGAGGGCGGCTGCGGGGAGCCTGAGGCCGAGGGGGCGGCGCCCGCAGAGGGCGAGGCGGACGGGGAGGCCGTGCTCATGGAGGAGGACCTGATCCAGCAGAGCCTGGACGACTACGACGCCGGCAAGTACAGCCCGCGGCTGCTCACGGCGCACGAGCTGCCGCTGGACGCCCACGTGCTGGAGCCCGACGAGGACCTGCAGCGGCTGCAGCTGTCGCGCCAGCAGCTCCAGGCCACAGGTGCGGGGCGCGGACCCGCCCGCTCGGACGGCCGGCCACCTCTCCGGCTGCCCCCCGGGGGTGGGGGAGGGGGAGGGGGCGGGGCGACCCACGTCTCCGGCTGCCCCCGGGGGTGGGGGCGGGGGCGGGGCGGCCGGGGGGCCGAGGCCCGGGGCCGCCACCCTCACGCCGCCCCGCCCGCAGGCGACGCCAGCGAGAGCGCCGAGGACATCTTCTTCCGGCGGGCCAAGGAGGGCATGGGCCAGGACGAGGCGCAGTTCAGCGTGGAGATGCCGCTGACGGGCAAGGCCTACCTGTGGGCCGACAAGTACCGGCCGCGCAAGCCGCGCTTCTTCAACCGCGTGCACACGGGCTTCGAGTGGAACAAGTACAACCAGACGCACTACGACTTCGACAACCCGCCGCCCAAGATCGTGCAGGGCTACAAGTTCAACATCTTCTACCCCGACCTCATCGACAAGCGCGCCACGCCCGAGTACTTCCTGGAGGCGTGCGCCCACAACAAGGACTTCGCCACGCTGCGCTTCCACGCCGGGCCGCCCTACGAGGACATCGCCTTCAAGATCGTCAACCGCGAGTGGGAGTACTCGCACCGCCACGGCTTCCGTTGCCAGTTCGCCAACGGCATCTTCCAGCTCTGGTTCCACTTCAAGCGCTACCGCTACCGCCGGTGACGCGCGGGGCCCCCTCCCGGGCCACCTGCCGCCGCCGCCGGGCTCACCTTCCCCGTTGGGAACGGGGGTGGGGGGGGGTGGTCACCGGAGGACCTGGCCCGGAGCGTGGCGGGGGCAGGGATCCGAGTCCAGGGCGGCTGCGGGACCCCCTCCCACCCCCGGCCCTTGCCCCGGCTGGCCTGGTGCTGCTGTGGGTCGGTGTCCCCCGCCCCGGGCGGGCGTGGAGGGACCCCCTCTGCCGTCGGGCCCAGCAGCCTGGGGCCCACGGAGATGTTCTCTGTGAGTGGCGCCGGCACCCCCGCCGGGCCTGGGGGCTGCCTCGTGCTGGGACAGCTGCGTTCCTGGAGACCGCCTCCCGGCCGGCCCAGAACCGCCCTCGCGTCCCTGCAGGTGGCCGAGCTCGGCTGCGGGGCTGACAGGTGCGGCCCCCCCAACATCCACACACTGCCCCAGAAACGTTGCTTCCGATGCCTTGTTTCAGAGACGGTTTCCACCTGAAGGGGGGTGACCCCTGGCGCCGGCTCCCCCGGGGGCCGCACCCACGCGCCCTGTTCCATCTGGAAGCGTTTTAGGTTGTTTCTCTAAAATGACTTTTTTTTAGGTGGGAGAAATGTCTTATTTTCATTGAATTGGGCTATTCATGAAGTTGCATGTTTTTTTAATAAACACTTTATTTTAGAATACTTCTAGAGTTCCGGAAATGCTGCACCGACGGTCTGGAGCCCCAGGCCCCTGCTGCCACAGGCAGTCCCGTCGTCCCGTCTTCCGTAGGCGCAGCACACGGGACACAGCCAGGGCCAGAAGACCTTTAAGCATAGCCTAAAACTAGCCAGTGGCCGTCCCTCAGGGAGCCTCCCGCTGTCCGCAGGTGTCCTCGTCTTTCCTGCCCGCAGCCTCCCCTCCCCCGGGAGCGCCCGACCGGAGCGCGGATGCTGGGAGGTGAGCAGCTGCCCTTCCAGGCCAGGGGATGGCGGTCCGCGGTCCCGCCGGGGGGAGCTCCAGGCCAGGAAGGGGGACGGGGACACTGCCCGGCCTCCCCACGGTGCCTAGGCCACCCTCATGACAGATAACCATCCAGCCCGGTGTCCATGGCCAAGGCTGACCTCCCCAGGCCACCGGTCGCCCCCAGCCCTGTCTGAGTCCTATCCCGGGAGCGCCTGGCACAGCCCGGCCTCCCCTTTGCCCGGCCCACCTCACACGTGCCCACGGCAGCGGGGCTGCCCGCTCAGCAGGGGGCTGTGAGCTGGGGCGGAAGCCGGCCCACCCGCCCCGGCCTGGTGCGGGGCAGGGCGGCACACGCGGTCCATCCTGCCCCTGCCCGGCCCCAGCAGACATCGCTCACCAGTCACCGAGTGCCGGGCCATCGCCACAGCTGGCGGGTGCCTGAGCAGCTGGTACCAGGCCCCCTCCCGGCCCACCGCGCTGTCAGTGCGCACAGAGCAGCCCCGGGCGCGGGGCACCGTTTGGGGCCCACCCAGGAGGCCCCTCGGCCTGAGCCTGGCGCTTGGACCCGGGCTGGGTGAGGTGCGGCCCGTCGTCCCGGCGCGGCCGTGCGTCCGGGCACCGTCCAGCTCTACGCAACATCGTCTGTGTCCTTTTGGGAGTACGGAGGCTCATGGAGACCCACGTCTTCAAGCCTAGAAAGTGGTGGTCAGGGTTAGAGCCTCCAGCTAGGGGAATCCCACCTCCCAAGTCACTGCCCATGTCCCAGCCTCTGTTTGTCCACCTGCTCCCGGGACAGTCCCAATTCCTCCGTCTCCTCTGCAGTCCCAGCAGGGTGTGGACCCCAAGGGAGACAGCCGCACCAGGAGGGGAAACAAAGTGACTCGCCGGGTGCATGTTTAAGCCTGAGCCCCAGTCCGGAGGGAGGAGGGCTGGGCCCAGACACCCCCAGACCAAGGGGTCAGGCTGCAGCAGGGGGAGGCGTTGCGTCTAGGGGCCCCCAGAAGTCACACGGAAGGCTTCCCGGAGATGGGGCGCGGGAGCCGGACTGGGCTCGGCGGCGGCACGGGGCTGCTGGGCGGCGGACAAGGCCGCGGGTGCTCCCGGGGCAGGGGCCCAGCGGGGGGACAGCAAGCCCAGCGGCTGGACTCTTCCCAGGGCCCTGGGGAGCCAGAGACGGCGGATGATCCGGACAGGGCTGCGAGCTGGGTGCTGCTGACCCAGGGTCCAGCCTGTGCCTTAAGCCGCCCCCACCCCCCACCCCATCCTTTTCCTGCCCTTGGCTGCGGAGGCTAAGAATAGATCCTCCCTGCCTGGCCCCCACCGGAAACCAGCCCCGGGGGGCGCATCCTGAGCCTGGCCTCTGTTCCCACCATCCGGGCCTCCCCAGCGGACTGAGCCGGGCGGGGTTGGGGGGGTTGGGGAGGGGGGCCCGAGCTGGCGGAAGCCAGAGCTGTGTGCAAATCTCACCCACACGTGGCCTTGGATGCCCTCATTTCCTCCCTCTGGACCTCAGTTTCCCCTTCTTTTTTTTTTTTTAAGATTCTATGTTTTCAAGTGATCTCCACACCTAACGTGGGGCTGGAACTCACAACCCCGAGATCAAGAGCTGTGTGCTCTACCGACGGAGCCGGCCAGGCGCCCCTCCGTTTCCCCATCTTTCCCGCCCTGCCTTGCAGAGTTGCGGTGCCGCCCAGACACAGTGCCGGTCAAGTGCCCCTCTCTGACGCCCGCCGTGGCCGGCTCCCAGAAAGGCGGCTGTCCCTGTTATCTCGGGCAGAGGAAGTGGGGAGGGAGCAGTGGCCCTCAAGACCCCCCCGGTCTGTAACCCGGCTCCGCATCCTCTTTCCGCCACGTCTGCCTTCCTTGCGATTTCCCGAAGCCTTGTGCCCCCTCTCCTCCCCAAAGTTTTAAACGCCATTTCTGCCACAAGCGCATCTCTCTGACCCCGGGCACTCCTACTCATCCTACAAAGCCCCGGTTCTCTCACCCCTTCTTGCCCCAGGATGCCTTCCTGGCTCATCTCTGGGCTGCCCTAAGCCCTCTCACTTCCTGTGGCCCCGGCCTGGCCGCGGGGGGCTGGACTCCGTCCAGCGGGAGGGCATCCTCGAGGGCAGCTCTGAGGCCGAGTTGTCCCACCACGTGGACTAGGACACAGAGTTGCTCTTGAAGAGGGTTGGGGGGGAGTGGCGAGACTGCTTGGGAGAGCGGGGCTTTACAAAGGGGGGGCCTTGGAGCTGGGGCTCTGCCAGATGCATAAGAGTTGGGGAGACCCCTCACCAAGGAGGAGAAGTTAGAGTTAACGGCTGGATCCTCCGCGCCTCAGGACGGGAGGGGCCGCGTGGAAGGAGCTGGGGGTGCTGGCTGTGTGCGGAGGCCTGGAGGCCGGAAGGATGGTGGGGTGGGGAGCCAGAAGAGGGGTGTCAGGACGCGCAGGGCAGGGCAGGGGAGAGCAGAAGCACGTCCTCACTCAGAGCCAGACCTCGCGTGTCCTTCCCAGGCCCCCGAGGACTGGCCGGGACAGGGCCAAGGCCAAACCAGCTGGTCCCGGCCCATCGCAGGCCCTAACTTGGGGCCAGTGAGACTCAGGGTCACCCCTTCACACCCAAATCCTGCTGTCCACGCGTCAAAGGCTGACTCAGCTTGTGGACCCCCTTCGCCCACTCGAGGCCTAACCTCGCTTTCCTCCCGCAGGGTGAAGCCTGGGAGGGCGGGGGGCTTTGCTCCAGCCACGCCCAGCCTGGTCACCCTCTGCTTGCCGCTGATGAGACCCCGGCCCAGAGCCCTGGGTCTGGGGCTCTTCAGGGAAGCCGACCCTGCCTGTGCCAACCCCGGCTCCCAGTTCCCTGGGCTCCCCCCGCCTCCCGACCACCCGTGACTGGCTGGGGCTTCCTCCTCCTCCCCACAGCACAGGGGTGGGGAGTGGAGGGGGATGGGGGACTGACCTCCTCACCCGCCTGCAGGGGGCTCTCTAGGGGCTTGCCCTTCTCCAGCCCCACGGCCATCTCCAAGCCTTTGTCCTCAGGAGACCCTGCCCCTGGCATGCCAGAGCCTCCCCAAGGGCCAGTGGACCTGCTCGCGGAAAGCCTGTCTCCCAGGACGCCCGCAGAGCTGCTCCCTGAGAGTGTCGGCGCCCCTCCCCTTTAAGCCCACCCTGCACTGATTAGGTACCTACTGTGTGCCAGGCCCCAGCCCACCAGTTCACCAGCTTAGAACCCTGGGCCCCTGGGCCTCTGGGCGGGGGTCTGGGCGCCTCCAGCGGCTGATTCCGCCCGCGGGCCCGGCCCCGCCCCTGCTGCCCTTGGGTGCTGCCCAGATGGTGAATAATGCGGGGCCTGGCGGCGGGAGCGCAAAGACGGGGCCGGCTCTGGCGTTCCGGGGCCGAAGGCTCGCGAGTGGGCGCCGACCACCCCGGCCTCCCGCATCCCTGCCCCCGCGCCCAGGGGGACGCGCCCACTCCCCCAGGCGGCTGCACGGGTTCCCGGGCGGGCTGGGGGGCGCCCACTGCCCCCCATCAGCCAGACTGGGCCAGAGGGGCGGGGCCAGTCCAGGGGGAGGGGCCGGTAGAGACGGACGGAGAGACAGACAGACAAGCACAGACAGGGCGCCGGCTGCGGAGCGGAGCCCCCGGCCTGGGCTATTTTTAGCCGCCGCGGACCCCCCTTCCGGGCCGCGAGGGCTCGTCGCCCCTCCTCCAGCCGCGGAGGACCTCGCGCACCCCGGCGTCGGAGCTGCCGCGCCCTCCGTCTGTGCCCTGCGGGGACGTGAAAGCGCCGGGGTCCTCTGGGCGGCCGGCCCCTGGCCGTGCCTCGGTTTCCCCGGGGGTTCCGGGAGGCCGGACCGCCCCGCTCCCCGCTCCGCCCTCCCCGGCCTGGGCCCGGCGCCCGCCCGCCCACGGGGCTCCGCCACAGGCGCGACCCCAGCGCGTCCCACCGGTCACCGTCTCCAGGTGAGGCCGGGCCGCCAGGTTAGGGGCGGGGCGTGCGGGCGGGCGGGGTGTGGCCCGCGGTGGCCCGCCCTGCTGTGGGGGTGTCCCGCGGCCAGGTGCTGGGCGTCCGGTTGCTGAGAGCGGGTCTGCGCCAGGAGGGGGCGGTTGCGCCCCACTGTCCGCCCTGGGCGGGTCCCAGTGTGGCCGAGCAGGTGCTGTGCGAGCGTTTCCCTGGGTGGGCGCCGGCCGCTCAGGGTCCTTTGATGAGGCAGGAAGAGTGCGAGGGCCGGGTGTGGCTGTGAGCAAGTGTGCCCGTGCACTTGTGTGTCTGTGCCGGCGTGCGGTGCCGGTCTCCGCACACGTCTGTAGGATATAACTCGGTGTCCATCCTTAGCCACCGCCAAAGGTCCCGGGGCCGGTCCCCTCACCCCACACCAGCCCTCCTGTGCGCCCCCGGCCGCTGAGTGGTGAGCCCTCCAGGGCGCCCATTGTACAGATGAGGAAACGAGGCTCCCAGCACCCACTGCGGAGGCCCCACTCGGCACCCTCTGAGGTGGGGGCCCGGTCGGTGTCCCAAACAGGAAAAGTTCCCGGAAATTAAGCGTTGTGGTGTGGTGAGGGGAGGCAGGGCCCAGGCCTGGGGACTGACAGGGGCCCTGCCCGTAAGTGTGCGTCTCCCCGGGTGTTTGTGGAGGGGTCCTCGCCCTCGGGCTTGCGAGGCTGCCCCAGGCCTGGGCTGCCCGGCCCCCGCAGCTTCTCGCCAAAGGGCGGCGGCGGCAGTCACTTGGCCAGCGCTCAGAGGACTCAGCGGCCGTCCCGGGGGCGCCGCGGGGCTGTCCGCTGTGCACATGGCCAGCCAGGAGATAAGCCCGGAGCACCCCAGGAGGCAGAGACCCAGTGGGAGCAGGTCAGGCCTGGGGAGATCGGCCAGAATACCAGCAGGCGACGTCGTGTCCCTGTTTTCTGCATTTCGCAGAGGGCGGGGGACACTGAGGCTTGGCGGTGTTGGCCTCCAGCTTGGCGATGGCAGATCAGGTTCTCCAGTCGGAGCTGGTGGGAGGTCAGCATCGCCCCTGCGGGGAGTCTGGCTGGGCCTGGAGACAGGCAGCCTGGCAAGCCACGGGGATGGAGTGTTGAGTGGGAGACGGGAGATGGACGTGTTGCGAGACGGCCAGCTCCCGGAGCGGGAGGGGGAGCGCAGGGCCAGCGGACCAGCAGGCAGAGGAGGGGCGGGAGCTTGGGAACCAGAGATCACATTCCATGGGGCTGGGTGGGGGGGGTGTTTGGGACAGCCCAGCCTGGTGTCCGGCCTCTGGGGCAAGACCAAGCCCCCCCGTGGGCCAGCCTCACCCAGGTGGGCTGATGAGAACTGAGCGTCACATGTCCCCCAGGTAGGAGCCAGGAGCTGAAACCGAAGTTCTGGATCGCAGGACCCAGCCACGTTCCCATCAAAGTTCTGGAAACTCAGCCCCTTGGAATTCTGGACTCGAGGCCTCCTGGGTTCCAGAAACCAGGAGGTTAGAATCCCAGAGCCCTGGTCCTTCAAAGCCCAAACCTCCCCGCTTTCGGGCCACGGAAGCCTGGGTTTGTGCAGCAAATCTGGGGTGGGAATCGGGGGTCTGTGCCTCCCATGAGGCACAGAGAGGGAGACAGATTCTCCCGAGGGCCGCACAGGCATGATTCTGGACCTCACACTATGTCGACAGTCCCCTGCAGGGGGGGCCTTGCCATCCCTCCCAGCCAACTTGGGAGGGGAAAGGAGGCCTTGCCAGGGGTCCCTACGGCCTGGCCCGCGTGCCTAGGGAACTTGAGACTGCCGCTCTCACCTGACCCTGTCGGGGGTGGGGGGACTGGAAACCACGGGCCGTGGCCAGAGGGAGTCATGCCAGTTTCCAGCCTTCCCCGGGGCCAAGGGCTCCGGGTCACAGGTTTGTTCCCAGACAGGGGAGACGTGAGGCGGGCTCAGGGTGTGTGGCCCCGGGTGAATGAGAAGTGCCTGAGCTCCCTCACAAGGTTGGGACACTGAAACCCCAGGAGGAGCTGGTGGTCCCTCCAGGCTGGGGGCGGGGCAGGGGCCGCAGGCACGGCCCAAGTCCCCAGGAAGGTTCAGAAACGGTGCGTACCGCTCTTGAGGGAGCGAGTGCCCCATCCTAAGAGGAATCCAAATGCAGGCCAAGTCCATGACTGCAGAGAGCACGCCCCTTGCTCTGCAGTGGAGGGTAAGATTGTGATCACCGTGGATGGACCCCGCGCGGCCGCCAGCCTCTCTCCGCGCCTCGTTTTCCCACCGCGGGCCCCACCCCACCAAAGTGGCCGTGGCCTTGGCTCTCGGCCTGGGAGCAAGGCTCAGTGCGGTTGTCAGGGGCTGGATAATTTATGAGGAGCGATAAGGAGTCGCTGAGCAGAGGGGCCAGGCCAACACACCAATTAGCAGGACAGGGATCCGGGGCCGGCGGGAAGTGCGCGCCACGGGGGCCTAAGCCCTATACTCAGCTCAGCGTGCCCATCACCGGCCCATTCTACGGGAAGGGAAACCGGAGCTCCGGGCAGGGGGTCCGTGAGGGGGCTCATGACAACACCCCGATTCAAATCTGGCCGCACCCGCTTTTTAGAAAATTCTATCCCTTAGGGAAACTCGTGGCGATGGCGACCCTCCGCCCCCAGGGCTCCTGCTGGCTGGCAGGCCTGAGAATCATTTACACACGCTTACCCACAACTAGGCCTGGATTTACGTCTCAGATCAACTCAGGTCAGGCCGGGGGACCTCAGACGAGAGACTCAGCCTCTCTGGCGCCTCCGTGTTCCCCTCCTGCAAAATGGGGGTCACGGTAGGAGCTCTCTAACTGCCTGTGCCTTCAGTCCTATCCATGCCCGCCCACCTGGGTCCCCTCTGCCCTCCCCCCGGGGCAGCCTCGCTGGCCACACAGGGACACCTGCGGTGTGGACCCAGGGCAGGAGGCCAGGGATCTGCCAGTTAGGCCCCCGCGCCCCCGACGGCCTCTCTGGTGTGTCCTTCTGGGCACTGGGGGCTCTTCTCTGAATGGTCTCTCGCTTTGTCTCCGCGCGACATCCCCACGTCGGGTCTGTGCCGTCTACACTCGCGGCAGCTCGGCCCCGGCGTCTCCAGCGTCCTCCCGCGGGTTACGGAGGGTAGCAGGTCCCTCTCGCTGCCATTTTTAGCTCGTCCCCAGGGAGTCTGTCGCTCCACATGAGCTGAGGATTTTTTGGTTTTGTTCCCAGAATGGAACTGGATTTCTGGGTTTATTTCTCATTATAAAAACAATGCCATGAAAACGGCGGGGGGGGGGGGGAAATCCACACGATCCCAACGTGGGCAAGGCGGCGTCTTCCGAAAATGCCGAAGGCGTCGGGCCTCCAGCGTGCATGCAGGCGCAGTCGTGCCCTCAGAGCCGGCGTGAGAGCCCGTGGCCTCTGGCCGCCCGCCCGCCCGCCGCCCTCATCACCTTGCACGCATCCCGTCTCCCCGTGGCTGAAATCTGTCCCAGGTTCTGCAGTCGGGCCGCGGAGCCCAGGAGAGGAAATCATTTGCCTGGGCTCACGCAGGGGCTCCGGCCCATAGCTTCTCGGTTCTTCTCTGTGACCCAGAAAAGACTCGTGGTGTTTTCCCGGGGCCGCAGAGCGGAGCGCACGGGTCCTCGCCCTCGTGGGTCCCTGAGTCCGGGGAGGGGCACAGCTGGAGGTAGTAGCGGTGGGAACCATAATACCAGCGCTACTGGTAATAATACTACTGAGCGGGGAGCGAGAGGAGTCAGGACAGGCTTCCTGAAAGAGGCGATATTTGACCTGGGGCGTTGAAGATGGTGTAGGAGTTCACCAGGCCCCCTCCGATGAAAATGCACAATGACTCACCAGCAAATCTTCTCTCTGCTCCCCCAGGCGTGCCTGAGCCAGCGCCGGCTCTCCCCACCTGCAGCCGCGGCCCGATGGGGTGGTGACCCGCCCCGCCCCGGCGCCATGTGGCCCAATGGCACTTCTCTGGGGCCCTGCTTCCGGCCCACCAACATCACCCTGGAAGAGCGGCGCCTGATCGCCTCGCCCTGGTTCGCCGCCTCCTTCTGCGTGGTGGGCCTGGCGTCCAACCTGCTGGCGCTGAGCGTGCTGGCGGGTTCGCGCCAGGGCAGCTCGCACGCGCGGTCCTCCTTCCTCACCTTCCTCTGCGGCCTGGTGCTCACCGACTTCATGGGGCTGCTGGTCACCGGCGCGATCGTGGTGTCCCAGCACGCCATCCTCTTCGACTGGCGCGCCGTGGACCCCGGCTGCCGCCTCTGCCAGTTCATGGGCGTCGTCATGGTCTTCTTCGGCCTCTGCCCGCTGCTGCTGGGGGCCGCCATGGCCTCGGAGCGCTACCTCGGCATCACCCGGCCCTTCTCGCGGCCTGCGGGGGCCTCGCAGCGCCGCGCCTGGGCCACGGTGGGGCTGGTGTGGGCGGTGGCGCTGGCGCTGGGGCTGCTGCCCCTGCTGGGCGTCGGCCGCTACACGGTGCAGTACCCCGGCTCCTGGTGCTTCCTGACGCTCGGCGCCCAGCCCGGGGACGTGGCCTTCGGCCTACTCTTCACGCTCCTCGGCAGTTTCTCGGTAGGGCTGTCCTTCCTGCTCAACACGATCAGCGTGGCCACCCTGTGCCACGTCTACCACGGGCGGGAGGCCGCCCAGCAGCGCCCGCGGGACTGCGAGGTCGAGATGATGGCTCAGCTCCTGGGCATCATGGTGGTGGCCAGTATCTGCTGGATGCCGCTGCTGGTGAGTGCCAGGCAGGGGCTCTGCTCGGGGCTCCCGCCACCCTCGGTGACCGGGCTCCGGCGCGCACACTGTGGCTTGCTTATTTCCCTTTAGAGATCGTGTTCATTTGGGAGGGAGAGAGCAGGAGCCGGGGGAGGGGCAGGGGGAGGGGGAGAAGCAGGCTCCCCGCTGAGCAGGGGGCCCGATGCGGGGCTCCATCCCAGGACCCCGGGGTCACAACCTGAGCCGAAGGTAGATGCTTCACGGGCAGAGCCTCAGACGTCCCTCCACAGAGGATTTAAATCCTCAGATTCTCATCCACCCAAGAAAATGTGGGTACAGAGCCCAGTGTTTGAGTGTCTTTGCTCGAGGAGCTCATGAGCAAGACACAGATGACCCCCAAACCGGGGGGCAGGACTGGGTTGCCCGGGGAGGGGCTCCAGGGTTCTATCTGGGGTATCGAAGGAAGTTTTCCAGAGAAGGGGTATTGGAGCTGGGGTTTTGAAGGATACATAGGAGTTTACCTACTAAACAAGAAGAAGGAAGGCATTCTAGGTAGTATCACTGAATCATCAAACATTTCCCGAGCCTACTCTGCGCCTAGTTCTAGGTGCTAGTTCTGAAACCCTACTCTGCCCAGATTTTCCGACTCGGGAACTTGGCTGAAGTCGTTCTACTGATCAGTGTAGTTGCCCATTTGGGGAGGTTTTTTTTTTTTTTCCATTTCTGATTTGATCGGGACACGTCTGGAATCCGAAGTCAGACACTCGGTTTCAAACCCATGCCCAACAAGGACTTGCCGTGTGACTCTGGCTCTGGGCTCCCCTCCTCCAGCTTTGGTGTCTAATCATGGGAACAGGTGTCTGCCCTTCTGTGTGATGGTGAGGTGCAAATGAACTCATTAATCATTTGCCCCTTAGACAAACATTTCATGGGTGACTCCTATGTTCCAGAGTCTGGTCTAGACATGGAGGACACAGCAGAGAACAGAAGTGACAGAGATCCTTCTGGAACCTCTTGCCAGTTGGGAAGGCAAGCCATAAACCTCACGAATGGATGCGGGAAGGGGCAGATAGTAGGAAGTGCAAAGAGCTATAACAAAAACCAAACCCACAGGGGTGCCTGATGGACTCAGCCGGTGGAGTGTGCGACTCTTCAGGTCAGGGTTGTGAGTTCGAGCCCCCTGTTGAGTATAGAGATAACTTAAAAATAAAATCTTAGGGGGACGCCTGGGTGGCTCAGTTGGTTAAGCCTCTGCCTTCGGCTCAGGTCATGATCCCAGGGTCTGGGATCGAGTCCCACATCGGGCTCCTTGGTCGGCAGGGAGCCTGCTTCTCCCTCTGCCTCTGCCTGCTTGTGCTCTCTCTCTCTGACAAATAAATAAATAAAATCTTAAAAAAAAAATCTTTCTTTAAAAAAATAAAAAATTTTAAAAAAATAAATAAAGATAAAAAAATAAAAAATAAAAATAAAATCTTAGGAAAAAAAAAAACAACCCTGCAAATGGAGAGATCACAAATTTGTTTTTCTGCTTTTGCTTTGCGTTTTTATTTTCCTAAGAATTTTTTACAAACATAAGTGGTTGGAGGAAGAGCGCAAAGAAAGAAGCGTCATATTTTAATATTTTGTGACACGTGACAATGACATGGAATTCAAATTTCCGCATCCAGAAATAAACCCTTGTTAGAACACAGCCACGCCCGTGTCCTTCCTTGTTGCTCGGAAGCTGCAGAGCCCAGCTGTGGCAGAGGCTACGTTTAGAATATTTATTACACGGCCCTTGAAGAAAAAGTGTGCCACCAAGGGGCCCCAGGGGTCATTTAACAATTCAGGGAGATTCTACGTAGAATGCCTTCC
This sequence comes from Potos flavus, assembly GCA_028534135.1. Classification (NCBI taxonomy): domain Eukaryota; kingdom Metazoa; phylum Chordata; class Mammalia; order Carnivora; family Procyonidae; genus Potos; species Potos flavus. Next base: position 1,570,210 of record CM052898.1, on the reverse strand, counting down.
TGGGTTTTATCTAGCAGTGAAACTCCTACCCATGCTTCAGCCCTCGCTGCAATGGTTCAGAGCAGAGCAGGGCCCATCCTAGGCGTCCCAAGAGACTGCCAGATGGTGGTCAGGGGCCTCTCGGTGAAGGTGACATTTGAGCAAAGACATGGTGGAGGTGAGGAAGTGAACTATGTGGAGATCTGGCAGGGGGGAAGCATTCTAGGAAGAAGGCATAGCACATGCAAAGGCCCTGGGGTAGGACCCTGCCTGACATGTTGGAAGCTCAGTGGGGAGGAACAGGGTGGGTGCGGGGGAGAGACGGAGGAGGGGGGAGTGGAGAGGAGACTAGGGGACTGCAGGGAGGACTTGGGCTTTTCCCCCAGGGAGGCGGGAGCCCTGGAGGGCTGTGGGCAGAGGAGGGCAGGACCTGACTCTGGTGCTGCCCAATAAATAAGGGTAATATCCATGAGAACAGGCCTGGGAAGGGCACCTCAAGGACAGGACGAGAGCACATTTGTCAGCCAGAAGCAGCAGTCTCTGGCTGCCTCTCCCGTAGGAACCCATCAGTGCCAGCAGCTGGGACCCATCCCAGGAACCGGCTCCTTGCAGGCTCTCTGCTTCCCTCCCCTGGTTGAAATGCACACGCGTCACCTCTCAAGGACCCTGACCTCCAGCAGACTCGTCCACGCTGCTGCGCCTCGCTCTCCTCCCTGCCGCCCAGCCTCCTGTCTCTCAGGATGCCCAGAATGGGCTCTGTCCTGCTCTGAACCATTGGAGCTGGGGCTTTGAAGCATGAATAGGAGTTCACTCACTGGGCATAAGGGGGAAGGCGTCCCTTCCCTTAGGTAGAATCACTGAATCATTAAACAACTCCTGAGTCCCCTTTGTGGGCAAACTTTTCCATACAGGACCATATGGTAAATATTTTAAACATGGCCTCTGTCACAGATACTCAGCCCTGCTGTCCCATCCAGGCGGGAAGCAGCCACCGGAAACAAATGGGCGTGGCTGTGTGTCGTTAGGACTCCATGTGTGGACACCAGGATTTGAATCCCGTGTCATTTTCACCTGCCACAAATGTGCCCCTTCCTATTATTTCTCCCACTATTGGCACCGGTAAAAACATTCTTTTCTTTTTAAAAAAAAAGATTTTATTTATTTATTTGACAGAGAGAGAGCACAAGCAGGGGGAGCTGTGGGCAGAGGGAGAAATAGGCTCCCCACTGAGCAGAGACCCTGATGCGGGGCTCGATCCTAGGACCCTGGGATCATGACCTGAGCTGAAAGCAGATGAAACCAGATGCTTAACCGACTGAGCCCCCCAGGTGTTCCAAAAAGATCTTAAGTAATCTCTCCGCCCAACATGGGGCTCGAACTCACAACCCCAAGATCAAGAATTGTACGGTCCACAGACTGAGCCACCCAGGTGCCCCAATATGAATATAATTTCACCATAATAACTTTTTTTAATATAATAATTTAACGCAATATGAATTATAATTATGCTTAATATAAAATTTTTAAAGATTTTATTTATTTGACAGAGAGAGAGATCACAAGCAGGCAGAGAGGCAGGCGAGGCGGGGGTGGGGGAGAAGAAGGCTCCCCGCTGAGCAGAGAGCCCAATGCGGGGCTCGATCCCAGGACCCAGAGATCATGACCTGAGCCGAAGGCAGTGGCTTTAACCCACTGAGCCACCCAGGCGCCTCGCTTAATATAAATTTTAATTATAGTTATAAAATATGCCTTATGACTATCACATTGTATTATAATTTATATTTAATTATATCAATTATACAGTTATATAATTATACTTGTAATATTCTATAATTTTAAATACTATATAATATATAGCTCTAGTATATTACTATAATGATAATTAACAATGTTAATTATTAAATTTCTTATATATTTGTAAATAACATATTACATATTATGTCATACTAAACATATATGACAAAATATATTTAAATAATTCAATATACAAATTTAATATAGAATTATTTACTATAAAACCATATCATAATTTTATATAAAATATAAATTTTAATATAAAATAAAGCTATTTAAAATAAAACATATAGGGGCACTTGGGTGGCTCAGTGGGTGAAGCGTCTGCCTTCGGCTCAGGTCAGGCCCTGGGGTCCTCGGATCGAGTCCTGCATCGGGCTCCCTGCTCCGCGGGGGGAGCCTGCCCCTCCCTCCCTCTCTCTCTCTCTCATGAATAAATAAATAAAATCTTTTTTTAAAAATAAATAAAATAAAACATATAATATAAAAATTAAGTATTTAGTGTGCAATTGAATAGTATAGTTTCATATCCTGAAATGTTTGTGACTGGGAGAGTGTTTAAGGCAGGCCCCGGGACTCCCCCCACTCACACCTGCAAACCTTCCCTCCCCCCCCTGCTGACTTGCGCCGGGGAGACCCGCAGGAAAAGCGCGCTGTTTTCCAGCCGCATCAACGGAAGCTCAGAGAGGTCGGGCAGCCCTCCCCAGGTCACACAGCAAGGCAGTGACAGCAAGGCCCTCGGTCTCGGGGGGCGGGGGGTGGGGGGCGCAGGGCAGGTGCCGGCGGCGGGCCGAGCCCCGCTAACTGCTCTGACCCTCGGCAGGTGTTCATCGCCCAGACGGTGCTGCGCAGCCCGCCCGCCATGAGCCCCACCGGGCAGCTGTCGCGAGCCGCCGAGCAGCAGCTGCTCATTTACCTGCGCGTGGCCACCTGGAACCAGATCCTGGACCCCTGGGTGTACATCCTCTTCCGCCGGGCGGTGATCCGGCGCCTCCACCCTCGCCTCAGCGCCCGGCCCAGGTCGCTGTCCCTGCAGCCGCAGCTCACCCAGAGACGCCCGGTGCAGTAGAGCCCGAGGGGGCGGCCGCACCGGGTGGGGGTGGGGGCGGGGGGCTCCCCCAGCTGGAGCCTCCCTCCCGGGGGCACAGCTGCCGCGTTCTGGGGTTCCAGCAGCCGAGAGTATCAGAAGGACCAAGCCTCGGAATGGCAGGATCGTGGGCCGTTCTCCATCAGCCTTGGGGACCCCCTAACTCTTCCCGGATCCCCCTTTCCCCCCACTCCCCACCCCAGGAAGGGTGGGCAGGCATGTCGGGTGAGGGGTGTCTGAGGAAAGGAGACTTGCTAGCTTCCCCTCCCAGAAATCCTCTGGGAAGAGGGGACTCGGCCCCCCCCCACTACGACCTGCTTCCTGGGGTACGGTTGATCCCCTTGGACACCCCAACCCCAGAAGGCTCTGCTTAGGAAATACTGAGTGTGCACGGGCGAGACAGCCCCTCTCTTGCCAAAATATATCTTGGCCCCCCAGCTGTACTTTCCTTTGGGTCTGGAAGTCATCGATCTTTCAAGTTTGCGCCTCGAATCGCTGTTGGACCACGTGCCCACGTGCCCAGGGCGGTGGAGCAGAGCTAGGAGGGCGGGGCGGGGGGGGGTACCCGTTTTGTTTGCTCAACACTGCGGACTCCCAGGGCCTCGAGCAAACAGCACGGAGCCCATAGTAGGTGCTCAATAAACATCGGTTGAAGGGACAGGTGATTGGGCCTTTGCAGAGCGCCGGGTGTGGGCAGGCACGCTCAGCACGTAGTAAAGGGCTTGGCTGGGAGCAGCGGCTTAGGGAACATCCGGCGAGGTCAGGGGCGCCCCAAACCCTCATGCCTGCCCCTTGCTCTGCCTTCCCATGAACTCCCCCCAAAATGCCACAGCCAGCTGCAGGGGTGGGACAGGTGCTTTATTCCCCATGAGCCCTCGAGGTACATGAGGACAAAATTGCCCCCTGCTCCCCATTTCTCCGCCTCCTGCCCGCATGCCCCCCCACCACGCACACGCACACGCACACCCAGCTTTCCACTCCACAGACCCGGGATCTGCTTACGCCTCCCAGAGCCAGGCCCAAGTGAAACTAAAGTCCCGGTTTCCACTCTCCCTCCTCCCCCCACCCCTACCTGCTGGGGGAATGAGGTCACCTGCTGCTTCCAGGGGACCCAGCTGGGAGGGACGGGAGACAGGATGGGGGGGGATCTTGGGAGCCAAAACGGTGTTGCCCTCAAGCTACAGCTCCCCGTGGTGGGGGAGGGGCTCTGACCCCCAAGGACCAGGCCCTGACTCCTTGAGCGTGGGGGAGGGGACAGGCCTCGGGGCTAGGGATTCAGGGGGCTGGGAGTGCAGGAAGGTCGCCCTGGGAGCCAAACTCGAGGTGACAGATACGGTGGGCGGGGTGGACTTCTGGGGTCCTCGCTGGGGCTTGGGGAAGAGGGCTGGTTTCTGGGGGGCCGAGGGGATCATGGCTGTGGGGCCGGGTGGGAAGTTGGTGGGCTTCGGCCCAGGCCGATGTTGGCCTGCGTTCCATGTAGCAGATCACGGGGCTGGGGCTGCGGCTGAGCCGCTGTGCTAGGGGCCAGAGCCAGGACTCTGGGTAGTGGGCCTCGGGGCTCATGTTGGGCTGGGGGAGTGAGATCAGCCGGGGTTCCAGGGTCAAGGCCAGGGGTCTGTAGGTGGAGTCCATTTCTAGAGTTGAGCTGGATCTTTGAGCTGGTCTGGGTTCTGGAGCTGGACTGGACCCCAGAAACGGGCTGGGTTCTGGAACTAAGGTAAGTTCCAGAGCTGGGCTGAGTTCTTGAACTGCTCTCGGTTCCAGAGTTGGGCTGGGTCTCCGGGCGGAGCTGAATTCTTGCCCTGGGCTGGGTCGCTGAGCTGGGCTGGGCTCCAGAGCTGAGCTGGGTTCCAGAACGGATCAGGGTTCTGGAGCTGGGTTGGGTTTCAGAGCTGAGCTGAATCTCAGAGCTGAGCCAGGTCTCAGAGGTAAACTGCGTCCTCGAGCTAAGCTGGGCTCCAGAGCTGGGTTGAATTCTTGCACTCCTCTGGGTCCCAGAGCTGGGCTGGGTCTCGGAGCTGGGCTGGGTTTCAGAACTAGTCTGGGTTCTGGAGCTGGGTTGAGTTCCAGAAAGAGGCTGGATTCTAGAACTGAGGTGAATTCCAGAGCTGGGTAGCATTCTTGAACTGGGCTGGCTTCCAGAGATGGGCTTTGTCTCAGAGCTGAACTCAATCCCACGACCGAGCTGGGTCTCAGATTTGAGCCGGGTCTCAGGGCTAGACCGAGTTCTGGAGCTGAGCTGGGCTCCAGAGCTGGGCTGAATTCTTACACTGCTCTGGGTCCCAGAGCTGGGCTGGGTCTCGGAGCTGAGCTGGGTTCCAGAACTGGTCTGGGTTCCAGAAACGGGCTGGGTTCTGGAACGAAGGTAAGTTCCAGAGCTGGGCTGAGTTTTTGAACTGCTCTGGGTCCCAGAGCTGGACTGGGTCTCAGGGCTGAGCTGAATTCCGGAGCTGGGTTGAATTCTTGCCCTGGGCTGGGTCTCTGAGGTGAACTGGGTCTCAGGCCTGAGCTGGGTTCCAGAACTGATCATGGTTCTGGAGCTGGGTTGGGTTTCTGAAGCAGGCTGCGTTCTGGAATCACTCTGGGTTTCCAAGTTGGGCTGGGTCTCAGGGCTGGAGTGAGTCCTGGAGCTGGGCTGGGGTCCAGAGCTGGGGTGAATTCTCGAACTTATCTGGGCCCCAGAGCTTGGCTGAGTTCCAGAACTGGTCTGCTTCCCACAGTCCGGCTCAACACCAGAGCTGCCTTGGGCTGTGGCCTGCAGCTGGTATCTAGAACTTGGTAGGGTTTCCAACGTAAGCCGAGTCCCAGAAGTTGACTGAGCTCCTAGACAAGTCTGGGTCCTGGAGCTGGGCCCGCTTTCAGGGCTAGACAGAATTGGGGGGCTTAAGTCTGTTACTGCATCGGTCTGGGTCCCGAGGCTAGACCGGATTCCAGAGTTTAGCTGGATTCTGGAACTCAGTGGGCTCTCAGCAACTGACTGTGGTTGGGAGTCGGATGGGATTTCAGACCGAGTCTGTGCTTCAGAATTGAGCTGAGTTCTGGAGCCGGGTGGACTGCCCGAGCTGGACCGAGCTCTGGAAACGGCCCAGGTCTTGAAACTGGTCTGGGTCCCCGAGTTAGATGGTATTCTAGAGCTGGTCTGCGTTCTGCAGTGAGAGCGGGGCTCGGCATCCAGCTGAGCTCTGGAGGTGGGCCTTGCCTCAGAAGTCGATGGGGTTCCGGAGCTTGTCTGAATTCTGGAGATGGGCCTGGTTGTAGCCCTAGGCTGGGGTCTAGAACTGGGCTCAGTCTCGGAGCTGGACTCATCGCTGGAACCGGACCAGGCCCCAGGATGTTGGTGGGCGCTTGAGTGCTGTTGGGTTTTAGAGCAGGGCTGGGATCTGGGTCTGGACCGAGCTGCAGCAAGCATCTGGGCTCCCGAGCAGGGCTGGCTTCGAGAGCCGTCTTCCAATCCTGAGTGGGGGTGGCTACCGTTGCTGGACTGTTTCCTGAGTCTGACCTGGGCTCCAGAACTAATGGGGGTTTCTGAGCTAGACCGGGCGTCTAGGTACGGCTGTGTCCTGCAGTTGTCTTGAGTTCCCCCATCAGACTGAGTTTTACGGCAGGGCTTGGCCACAGATCTGGGCTGGCTTCCAGAACTGGGACTGATCTCAGAGCAGGGCTGTGTCTTAAAACTTATCTGGGATCCAGACCTTAACTTGCTTTCAGAGCTGCTATCTTGGGTTCTACGGAAGAGCTCGGTTTCCGACCTGGGTTGGGTCTCAGGGCTGAATTGCCTTCTAGCGATGAACTTTGTCTCAGGGTTGGCCTGAGGTCTAGAGCAAGACTTGACCTCAGAGCTGAGACTTGACCTCTCAGGACTGGTAGGGGTTCTAGAGGTGAACCTGGTCTCAGAGCTGGCCTGGCTTCTAGAGGGCGGCTGGGCCGTTGACCTGGGTTGGGTCTCAGAAGTGGACTGGATTCCGGAGCCGAACTCGGCTTCAGAGCTGGCCTGGAGTCTAGAGAAGGGCTTGGCCTCCGAGCTGGGATTGGTCTTGAAATTGGTAGGGGTTCTAGCGGTAAGCTCGGTCCCGGAGCCGGCCTGGGCTCTGGAGCCAGGCTGGATCTCAGATCTGGGCTGGGCTCTGGCGCAGAGCTGGGCCTCGGGCACTGGCCGGAAGGGCTGGGGCGGGGGGCTGGGCTCCGGGCTGGGGCTGCGCTGGGCCCCGGGGCAGACTAGCCACAGGCCTCCCTGGCCTCGCCGATGGCGGCCCACACCTCCACCACGAACTCGTCCGGGAAGGCGAACTCGCCCAAGACGGAATCTAAACGGTGCGCAAACTCCTGGACGCTCCGCGTCTTCTTGGACGTGTCCACCATGGTGGCTGCTGCGGGCCGAGCAGGAGGGAAGGCGGGTGAGGGTGCTCCTCGGGCCTCGACTCCCCGCTGGGGCCTCTGACTCCTCCCTGTGGGCGGCCCTCCCCCCGGGGTCCACCCGGCTTACCCTGGCCCCTTACCCAGCTCTGGATCCCGGATGCCCATGTAACTCTCCAGCAGGTCGTCCACCCTCCGAGACGCCTCCTCCTCAAACTCGCTGGGCTGGGGGTGGTGGGGGGTGGGCGGGCAGAGGAGCCCGGGGGAGGGTCAGAAGCCTGGGATCCCGCAGGCCCCGCCCCCGCAGGCCCCGCCCCTGTGCCAGAACTCCCATCCTGCCTTGCAACGGGCCCCCTTTCGCAGGGAGGGGAGCAGTCTGGACGAAGCAGAGGGTCTTACCCACGGTCCCACTGAGTCAGCCGAACGTTCAGTGCAAGGGCCCCTGAAGACTCACCACTTCCTCCACTGTGGCAGCCCCCCCAGAACGAAGACGCAGGGTCTCCCTCCCACTGGTCACTTTGGCTTCCAAGGGACATTTGCTGCTCCGGCTCCTCTGGCCGATCATATCTGGAAGGGACGGAATGGGGGAGGGGCACGCGTTCTGGCGGATCCGCAGCTGTGTAAGCACTCAGAAGCTACCGGCTGAGCCTTTCTAGAACCTTCGCATCCTTCAAAGCCCTCCTTATGTCCTCGGGTGAATCTTCAGAGACCCTGCTTGAGAATACTTCCTCCCCCCAAATCTCCCTCCTCTGTTTTATTTTTTATTTATTTTTTTAATTTTTTAAAATTTTTTTAGATTTTTATTTATTTGACAGAGACACAGCCAGAGAGGGAACACAAGCAAGGGGAGTGGCAGAGGGAGAAGCAGGCTCCCCACTGAGCAGGGAGCCCGATGCGGGCCTCCATCCCAGGACCCTGGGATCGTAACCTGAGCGGAAGGGAGACGTTTAACGACTGAGCCCCCCAGGCGCCCCTATTTTTATTTTTCAACGTTTTTTAAATAACCTCTACTCCCAGCACGGGGCTCAAATTCACGACCCTGAGATCAAGAGTCATGTGCTCCCCTGACTAAGCCCCCCAGGCTCCCCCCCACCCATCCCTCCTCTTTTTAAAATGACTCCCTCTAGAAGGGATTGCCTGAGACCCTCCTGTAGCCAGAAGGTCAATCTAGAAAAGACTTTATCTAGAACTCAGTCCTCCTAGAACTCAGTTTGGGCATGGCTCTCGGCGCCCACCGCTGTGCTAATGGGCAGATCTGGAAGCCCACCCTGTCCCCTTCTCCCTGGGACCTCCCTCCAGATGTGCCTGGATGCTTCTAGAACCTCTTGCCGGAGAACAGCGCAGCTCAAAGGGCCAGTCCCTAATGATATAAGAAGGTGGTGCCGGAATAGAAAGCGACGCGCCAGTTCCTTCCTTGAGAAAGTCTTGGCTTTAAAAAAACACACCTGCCTGCGTTCTAACGCCCAAGTTCTCGACCCCGGGGCAGGGGCAGCTGATCTCGCCCCCAGGCGACCTTGACCATATCTGCAGGCATTTTGGTTGTTACAACCTGAGGGTTGCCATTGGCATCTGCTGGTCAAAGCCGGGGGCGATGGCCAACATCTTACGGTGCCCTGGGTGGCCCCTACTTCAGAGAATGAGCTGGGCCAGATGTCATAGTGCCGGGCTGGGGAAACCCTCCTCGAGAGCACGTCCCTTATCTTATGCACGGACATGTCACAGACCTCTCTTTGAAAAGCTCCGTTCTAGGGCACCTGGGGGGCTCTGTCGGTTAAGCGTCTGCCTTCGGCTCAGGTCATAATCCCGGGGTCCTGGGATCGAGCCCCGCATCGGGCTCCCTGCGCGGCAGGGAGTCTGCTTCTCCCTCTGCCCCTCCCCCTGCTCGTGCTGACTCTCTCTCAAATAAATAAATAAAAGGTGTTTTGTTTTGTTTTGTTTAAGTATCATTCTAGAACACACCTGGAAAAACCTTCTCCAGAACCAGAGCCTAAAAGCAGTACTTTAAAAGCTCCTAGCCAGGTGACAAAATAGGTTGGGATGCCTCCTTCTCCTATCCTGATCTTTCCAAACTCCCCTGCCCCCACCCCTGGAAGGACTCTAACAATCTAGAAACTACTACCTATTCCCGACACAGTGCCAGAAGCCCCCTGTCGTGTCGCCAGAGGCATCTAGAACCTTCCATCCTGTCCCATTCCCGGCTCCCATCCTCCACTGTACTGGTGTCCAGAGAACCTGCTTCTGGAAGGGCTCGTCACCACCACCACCACCCACCGCCCCCTGGCCCCAGGTGGCCCTCACCGAAGGCTCTCTTGGGCTGCACCAGGCGCAGGGTGAAAGGCTGGGACTTGGGCAGCTCCCGGAGCATCTTGGCCACCTCGTAGTGGCGGCAGCCGACGATCGAGTGGTCGTTGATGGCCTCGATGCTGTCGCCCACGCGCACAGCCTGGACCCGATTGATGATGCTGCCCTCCTTGATCCTCTGCAGGGACCCAGAGTCACTCATGGGGCCACCCCAGCCCCCCCACCCGGCTTCCCAGAGCCCAGGTTAGACCAGAGCAGGGCAGCGGCTCGTCCCATGTCCCCGAGCACCCAGGAAGTCGCCCGCCCTCCCGCGGGCACCTTAATGAAGGCGTAGCCGGCCCCGTTGTCCGTGATGGTCAGTCCCAGGGCGTCTTCGGTCTTCGTGACCTCCACCTCCTTGGTCTCGCCGCGCACGTGGGCAAAGATAAAGTCCTCCAACCCTATCTGGCCGCCCAGGAGTTTCTGCATGTCCACTTTGTGGCTGTTTAGGGTACAGAATAAGATCTGTCCCCAAGGGGAGGGGGAGCCCAGAATTAATGACAACGCTCATCGCCCTCTGTGCCGAACAACCAGGGTGATGGGTTCAGGAGCCTGAGAGGGAAACCGAGGCACAAAGAGGCATGAAACTGGCCTGGTCACCCAGCCACCGGGATCCCGGTCCATGGGAAAAGGCCGGGCGTGGAACCTGCAGAATGGGGTGGGGGGCACGAAGGAGTCTGAGACTCTCAGAATGGGGAGCAGGGTGATAAGGGGGCTGAGGGCAGGAATAGACCCCTCCTTCATCCCTAGACTTTCAGTTTTAACCCGTTGGTGCCCTGACACCCCAGACCAACTTTTTCCGTCGATTCTGAATCTGCGGGCGCCCCCTGGGGGCTACGAGTGGTACAGCCCTGCAGCCCAGCCCCTGACCCCTGGGGCCTCCGACTTGGCACCTGGAAGGGTGCTGCCTGGAACCCCAGCACCCGCGGCGCCCAGAAGCCACAGAGGCGCTTGCCCGAGCGCTGGGGTCCACTCTTAGCTGGTTCAGCGCAGCGGACTCCTGGACAGTCCAGGGATCCACTAACCCTAACGCGGGCTCCTCTTTTGTGCAGGGCGTGTGAAGAGGGTCTCCAGGGTATGGGCACCCCAGGATCTGAGACGCGTGTCTCTGAGATAGGGTCATCGGATCCCCTCCATCCGTGGAGGGGGGATCCGGAGCCCCCAGTGCCGGGCTCCAGGCTCCACCCCTATCCCCGGTCAGATGGGTGGGCCTCCCGCGCCGGCGGGGGGAGGGGTGGCGGGGGTTGGGGGTCCTCACCTCTGTAGGCGCGATCCCGAAGGCCTCGGCGATCTTGGCGTAGAGCTCGCGGACGTTGGTGAAGCCCTCGATCTTGCCCGTGGGGCTGCCGTGGGCCAGCTGCGTGCGGAAGACCAGGCGCGGACGGGCGCGCGGCGCGGCTGGGGGCTCCGCGGGCGAGGGCGGGGGTGCGGCCGGGCGCGGGGCCTCGGCGCCCCGGGTCTCCTGGGCCGCGGCGCTCTCCATGGCCGGAGGAGCTGGGCCGCCCCGGCCGCCGCCACCGTCGTCGCCGCCGGATCCGCCGCTTCCTGCAGCCTCCCCTCCCCCGGCCCGGGGCGCGACAGCCGAGCCGCTAGGGTAAGGGGATCCGGGAACCTGAGCTGGCCGGGAAGGCGACACCGCGGGCTGCGGAGGGGGGTCCGGCCCGGCCCCAGGTGTCCGGGCCCTGCCAGGGCCAGCTGCGCGCTCCCGGGGGACCCCAGGCAGTCCTCCGGGGCCTGAGCTGCAGACTGGAGAAAAACAGGGATCAGCGATGAGGACGAAAACAGCTGAGCCTGCCGAGCGCTCACTGTCTGCTAGACCCGCTTATTTAATCCTTCCAACTACCCTAGAAGGGGGCAGGACAGGTATCCTGGGATAAGCTCAGCAGCGCCCTGTCCCTGCTCTGCCACATCCTTCCAGTGCTCCATCCTCCCCCTGGGGTAAAAGCCCAAGTCCTCCCCCAAGGCCCTCCAGGCCTCCCTGAGGCCCGCCAGGCCCTGCACGACCTGCCCCGTCCCCTCCCTCCTCTCCTCTCCTCCCCATCTCCCCCTCACTCCCGCTGCTCCAGACATACTAGCCTCTAGGCCGTTTTTCTAATGCCAGGCTGGGTCCTGCCCCAGGGCCTTTGCACATGCTGTTCTTTCTGCCCGAATGCCATCTCCCAGTCATCCAGGCGGTTCCCTCCCTCACCTCCCTCAGCTACTTGCACGAATGTTGCATCTTCCTTCCACCTCTCAATCTCTTTTCCCAGATTTTTCTCCCTGGTATGGAGCACTACCTGAGAGATGAGTTGTTCTACTCACTCATCTTACATCGTGGCTGTCTCCGGGACTAGAATGTCAGCTGTAGGAGGGCAGGGGCTCTGGTCTCTTCCCCCCTACCCCCCACCCCCCCACCCCCCGCTGTATCCCGGTGCTGGCGGACAGCAGGCGCTCAGGCAATCTTTGGTGAGGAAATGAATGGACCCCCAGGTTATGGATGAAGAAAGAGAGAAGGAGGCTGCGGGCACCAGGAAACATCGGTAAGAATTCCCTGGGACCACGGCACAGAGACATCCAACAACGAGAATTTGGGCTCTTGGAGCGCCTGGGTGGCTCTGTCGGTTCGGCGTCTGCCTTTGGCTCAGGTCATGATCCTGTGGTCCTGAGATCGAGCCCTGTGTACAGCTCCCTGCTCAGTGAGGAGTCTGCTTGTCCCTCTGCCTGCTGCTCCCCCTGCTTGTGCTCTCTCTCTCTCGCTCAGTCTCTCTCAGTAAATCTTTTTTTTTTTTTAAGATTTTATTTATTTATTTGACAGAGAGAGAGAGCGATCACAAGCAGGCAGAGAGGCAGGCAGAGGGGGAGGGGGAAGCAGGCTCCCCGCCGAGCAGAGAGCCCGATGCGGGGCTTGATCCCAGGACCCCGAGATCGTGACCTGAGCCGAAGGCAGAGGCTTTAACCCACTGAGCCACCCAGGCGCCCCTCTCTCAGTAAATCTTAAAAACAAAAAAAGAAAAACTTGGCTCTTATAATAAACAGCAATGGAATGCCATAGATTGGTGGAAAAGAGGGGACTCCCGTCTTGGGAGAATCTCAGAAACCAAATGCTTATGGAAAAGGGCAAGTTGCAGAAGGCTTTGGACCCTGTAAGAAAATGTGTCAAGTTTAAAAGCGCGGATAGTATGACATGGATGAGCCTTGAACACACGACGCTCAGGGAGGAGACAGACACAGAAGGCCGCCCGGGGTGTGAGCCCGAGTGGGCGACACGCCCAGACCAGGCTCCTCTGGGGACAGGAAGCGGATTCGTTCCTGCCGGGGGCTGAGGGAGGTGAGGGGGGCGGCGACTGCTAAGGGGTACACTTCTTCTCTTTGGGGCGACGGAAATGATCTGGAATTAGATTGTGCTGATGGCTGCACAACTTTGTAGATACACTAGAAACCCCAGAATTGTGTACTTTAGAACCTTTAAAAACCAAACCCCGTCAAAACGGTCCTCTTCTAGGCAGACTTATGTGCTACAAGTTAGAGAAAAGCTCGCCTGATAACCTCCGAATTTGGGATGGGGGTACCTGTGCCGGGGAGGGAGAGGGACAAGGGACCTGGGGGGGTGACAATATCTGGTTGTGTTAGTCTGCTGGGGTGGCCGTAGGGCTTAAAACAGGGATTTACTCTCTCTCGGTTCCAGGGGCCCGAAGTGTGACGTCAGCATGTCGGCAGCACCACGCCCCTCCGAGACGTCGGCAGAGCCCTTGCCCGTCCTCACTTCTGGTGACAGCTGGCCCCCCTTGGCGCTTTTTGGCAGCTTGCATTGTTCCCATTTCTGCCTCTGTGGTCACATGGCTGTCTCCTGTGTCTGTGTCCGCATCTTCGTCTTCTTATAAGGACACCAGTCACATTGGATCAGGGGCCCACCCTACTCCGGGATGACCTCATCCTAACTAATTATATCCGCAGGGACCCTATCTCCAAATAAGGTCACATTCTGAGGACTGGAGTTTAGGGCTTCAGCGTATCTTTCGAGGGGACATGATTCAACATCCCCTGTTTGTCAAGTTCGTCTCCAAAAATTTTGAGATGGCTTAAATATTGCATTACACAGAAAGTCGCAGAGAGGACTCCTCAGTAAGCCAAGCGCGGAACGTCCCCAGGACCGGCAATTCCATGTCTGGGAAGAAAACAGCTTGCAGAACTGAAAGCAGGTGTTTCAACACTTGTACATGCTTCGCACGGGACTCCCGGGAGCCTGAAGGTGGAAAATGTCCACCCAGGGTGAAGGGATAACAAGATGTGGTGCATCCACACATCGGAATATTATTCGGTCACGAACAGGAGCGAGGCGCCCCCACGCGCTGCCCCGGGGACGGACCCCGAGCCCACGACACTCGGAGAGGGAACCAGACACAGAAGGCCCCACGGGGTGTGAGTCCACGCGTGTGACACACCCAGACCAGGCTCCTCCAGACACAAGGGGGGTCAGTGGTTGTCAGGCACTGGGGGAGGGCGGGCCTGGGACACCCAGCAGGGGCGTCTTGGGGGCCCTGGGCACACCTTCTAGCCCACCTCCCACCCCCCCAAAAACATTCACAAGCTTGGGAATTCAAATTCCACGTTCTTTATTTAAAAAGTCCAGATTGAGCAAAGGCAGAGGCTGCCTCGGCAAGGGTCCCTCAGCTGGATGAGGGAGGGGCTATCAGTATCAGCCCCCCCACAATTCTGGGGTGCAGGCCACAAGCAGAGGGCCCAGCCCCGAGTAGGAGAGCATGTCCCTGCAGCGCGCCTGCCTGGGGGAGGGGGGGCACCTGCGGTGTGCACCTGCTGGGGGTCCCAGTGTGGCGAATGTGGGCTTTTCTACCCTGTCCCTGGGCCGGTCCTGGAGATCCGGTGTAGCAGGTATAACCGTCCCCACCCCGGGCGTGCCAGAGGCTGCCGGTCCCCTTGTGTCCTGGGTTCCGCAGCCCCTGTGGTGCTCCCATGTCCCTGTAGTGTGTTGTGCAAGGGAAGTGGGCCTTGCTGGGCCTTGGGGCTCGGGGCTCTAGGCGTGTCATGTACAGCAGGTGATTTTTCTGGGGTCAGGGTGCCGGGGGAATCGAAAGCTAGAGGGATGCTGTAGAAATTTAATTTTAGGGGGGCTGGAGCCCCCAAGGTGCAGGATTGAGCATGGCCCCAAAAGGTGGACCCCCAATCCTCCTCCATGGGGTGGAGAAGGGGCCGTGACCAAAGCGTGGTCTTCTCTGGATCCGTGGGGCGGCAGACACCCTCATAGGTGCTCACTATGACAGGAGAGAAGAAGGGGGCTCGTGATGGGGAACCTCCCATCATTTACCAGCCCTGACCCCCAGATTGGGGGTCACCAGCGGCCACCAACCCTCCGTCCTTCTAGATGCCACAGTGGGGGCTTGGAGTCGATCCCCCCTAACCCCGGCAGCTGGAAGCCATCCAGAAAAGCCCACGAGCAGCTGTGGGGAAGTTCTAGTCCCCCCAGTGGATTCCACTGGCCAACAGGAATTGCCATATCCCGCCCAGCAGCATTCATAAAGTCCCGGGTCTGATCGGCGCCCCCCAGCGGTCCCGCCACTGGCCGCCTGCAGCAAGTAGGCCCCACCTGGTAGATCCCGTGTGGGCGGTGCCTAGGAATAAGATCCCGCAGCCCCGATCCCACCCGGCAGCGCCCCGACTCCGAGAACCCCGTCGGAGGGCGAAATCCAGTCATTTCCGCGGGGCCCAAGGCAAGTCTAGCCCCAGGCAGCCCCCCGACCCCGCGCAGGGCGGCCCCGCCCGGGCCGAGCAGAGCCCCGGGGGGGACCCGCCCCGGCACACACCTGGCGACCTGGGCCAGTATCTCCTTGATGCGGACGATGAGCTTCTCGTGCTGGGCGGGGTCGCGCTCGATGGCGCCGTGCAGCCGAGCCATGTAGAAGTCCAGGGTGCCGAGAGTGGGCGTCTCGCCCGTGCCTGCAGAGGGCAGGGACCGGTCACCCGAGCCCAGCGGGGGAGTCGACGCGGCCGGGGTCCCACAGAAGCAGAGGTCAGAGGGTGGAGGGGGGTCTCCAGGGGCCGGCGAGGGCAGGGGTCAGCGAGGGCGGGCGCGTGCTCTGCTCACGACGGGGCGGGGCCATTCGGAGCTGGAGTCGCACCGGGGACGGGGCTGGTCGGGCTTTGTGGGGTAGGGGCTCCAGGCGGTGGGGTCCCGGCTCGAAGCAGCTGGGGGCGGGGCCGGGGGCGGGGCATGGAGGCGGCGCCGGCGGGGCGGAGCTCGCCGGATCTGGGGTGTGGGACTGGGTGGTCCGGCCAGCGGAGTGGGCGGGGCCCGGCGGACGGAGCGGGGGCGGGGCCGGGCGGGGGCGGGGCTTCCGCACCGGGCACAGGCAGCGAGGCGAAGCTGGCGGTGAGCGCCTGGCGCACGGCCTGGAGCTGCTGCTGCAGCGCCAGCGTCCGCCTCTCCTCCAGCGCCAGCTCCTGCTCCAGGCGCTCCCGCGCGCTGCTCATGCTCTGCGTGTGCCTCTGCAGCACGGCGTTCTGCTCCTCGAAGGCCACGTTCATCTTGCGCAGGCGCCGCAGCTCTGCCTCCCGCGCTGCGGCGTGGGGGAGCGGGATCAGAGCCTGGCGCGTCCCCGCTGCCCTCTGCCGGGCCTTTGCCTTAGCTGTATCCCCCCCGCCCCCGCTCCGCCCCCGCGCCAGGCCGGCTGTCCCCGCTCTGCCTCCAGCCCCGCGCCTCGACGCCGGCTCCAGCGGTTGAGGGGCAGAAGTGGGCGCCTCTGCTTTTTTCGAGTGGTCAGTCCCCCCCACCCGCCACCTTGGGCCTTGGCACGCTTTTGGCCCACACACTCCCAACACCCGCTTCCCCAGGAACCCCTAGTCAGTGCTCACCTTTGTTTTGGTCCAAGAACTCTTCAGTGAAGATGGGGACGTCGAAGGTGGAGAAGCCATCACAGTCCCCACCCTGGGACGACAGGACAAGGTGACGAATTTTTGGGGGGGAGGGGCGCCAAAACCCCTGCGGGATGTCCCTCAAGCTTGGGAGGGATTCCTCTGGCCAGCTGGGTCCAAGTCCTTTTAACAACATTCCCACGATGAGACTGCCCCGCCTCTGCTTGCACACCTGGAGGAGGGGCACTCACTTCCGCCCCTGAGAGTTGGTGGTTCTGGCTCACCCGGGGGGTCTAAAGACCTCCAGACCTTTCTCGCCCAGCCATGGTCCTTGGAGGAGGATTACTTACCTTGTGTCCATTCAAGAGGGTATTCATGAGCCCAGAGCCCGAGTCTTCTGGTGGGGGAGGGGAGGAGGGCACAATCAGCCTGGCGGGTCTCCTCTGAGCCCACACAGTGCTTTGCAAGTGCCCTCCCTCCTGCCTGGCATACCCTTCCCCCCCAGTTAGCTCTAGTCGCCGGGGGCAGGCTCGTGCCCCGGCCCCCCAGTGTCTGTGTGCTCCCAGGTTGGCACTCACAGCTGTCTGGTTAGGTGTTTCTCATCATGGGACGGGGAGTCCCATGGAGGACGGCAGCCGGGTCCGCCCAGGGTCACCTGTCTCCGAGCCCTCGCCCAGCTGCCTGGGGGCTGGGGTCCCTTCCCACCTTTCTTGATCTTCTTTTCCTGGATCTTCTCCGTGCACATCTTGTAGGCTTCTGACTGCTGGTAGGCGCGTAGCTCCTTCATGTACTGCTGCTTCTCCCGCTCGGCCTCATCCAGGTACCGCTGGTGGGGGCAGCGGGAGGCTTAGCCCGGCCCAGGGACAGGAGCGGCAGGCCTCCGTGGCCAGCACCCCGTCTTGTTCAGTCAGCTCACTACGCCCCGCCTTCCCGTAGCGCCCTACTGGCCTTGGAGACAAAACCCGCCTCGCCTGCGGCTCAGGGCACCCCCCCCCCAAACTCCCGCTGTTCTCAACCTCTCCCTGTTGTCTGCCCGCAGGCAGGCTCCCATCTCCAGGCTGGACTGCCCTCCCGCACCCATTTCGCTTGCTGAAATCCCACTTAGAGGGCGCAAACTAGCGGTCTGTTTTGTTTCCTTGGGATCTTTGCAATTTTAAGTTAATTACCAGGACTTGAAAATTGGAAGGTAGTCCATAAAAATCCGGCCCCCGCCCCTACTTTTTTATACCTATCCATGTTGGTTATTAAGTTTTACGTCGGTTCTTGCCTACTGCTACCCTCCCCTGGCTTCAGCCTGCTGGGGAGAGCTCATGGGTGGTCAGTTCTCCAGGCGGGAGCAAGGACCCTCCACCTTCTATCCTTTGGGGGATGTGGCTGCAGGGCAGTGTCTGAGTGGGTCGGGCCAAGGTCAGTGATCATGGGCCAGCACCCGCCTTGCACACCTGCTTCTCGGCCGGCTGCAGCTTGCTCCACTCGGCACCCAGCATCTTGGTGATCTCGGGAAAGGGCAGATCTGGGTGGCGCGTGCGAATCTGCTCACGCCGCTCATTCAGGAAGCGCACGTAGCCGGTGACTGGTGCCTTGGGCCCATTTGGCAGGATCTTCTTCCGCTTCTTGCCCTTGGGCCAGCCGCGTTTCTTCACCGGCTGCAAAACGGGACCGCGCCGTTGAGAGGAGCCTGGAGGGCTGGGGCAGGGCTAGAGGGGTGGGCAGGGCCTATCAAGGAGACAGGGCCGGGAAGGCCTGTAGGTATGGCTTGGTCAAGGCGCAGGATTGGGAGAGGGCGGGGTTCGGAGGTCCCGGGCACGTGGCATCTGGGACCCGGGGCGGATGGGCTGGCTTGTGGGCGTGGTCCCTGGCGTGGGCGTGGCTTCCATGCTGGAGGAAGGGCCCACGGGACGACGGGAAGGTACCTCCCACAGGGTAGTAGGCGGAACTGGTATTGGGCGATGGGCGGAGCCTGGGCTTAGTGGAAGAGGATCTTTTGGGGGCGTGGCAGGGGCGGGTCCTCAGCTTCGGGAGGAAAATCTGGACTGTGGGCGGGGCCACAGCGAATTCAAATCTAGCCCGGGGTGGAGCTTCCAGGCTGTGGGCCAGCCCCTTAGCCTCCCCCACCACCGCGCAGGGACTCAGGACTCACCTCCTCCTCGTGGGACCCCTTCTCGCCGGCTCGGGGACCCTCGCCGCGCTCTTGCTTGACAGCCACCACGAAGCCCCCATGCTGTCCCGGAGCCTTGCCGCCTGCTGGCCTGGAGCCACGGGACGCCAGGGTCACCCTCGTCCTCACCTCCATCCCCGACAGCGGAGCCGGCACGGAGGGGGCCCGAGTCCTGGGAGCAGGGGTCTGCGGGGGTCATTACCCGCGGGACGGGGCAGGAGCACTAGGGGGGCCGGTAGGGACCTCTGGGAGGAACTGAGCCGGGGAGTGGGGGGAAGAGGCGGGTGGGGACGCAAGGGGGAGATCCTGCCCCCGCAGTGTGGGGGGAGTCAAGACCCTGGGGGGCGTGGGGCGAGGAGCATCGACAGGGCGGGCGGGGGCTGGGCTGCAGCCCCGAGTGGGCTGGGGGAGGGGATGTCGCACTCACGCGGCGGCCGCGCCGGGCTGCTTGGAGCCGTGGGACATGGCCGCTCCCGGCCCCACCTGGAAGGCGGACGCGTGGTTGAGTGAGGGGCGCCCGAGCCGCCGACGGGGTGGCCCGACGGGGGAGCCCCGGAATGCCGGGCCCGGGGTGTTTGGGGGGGCCGGATCCAGGGGCGGGGAGGCCCTCGAGGGCGGGCGCCCCGGGGATCCTTTGTTGGGCGATCGGCCCCCGGAAGGGCCAGGCCCACCCTCCCCCGGTCCGGGAGGGGCCCTTCCCCGGCCCCAGGACCCCCGCGCCCCCACCCCCTCGCAGGGCCCCGAGTTCCGCGGCTGTTTTCACCTCCAAAGAAACTTTCCCGGACCTCTCCGCTGCTGCGACGCTCCAACCAACCGCCCCGAGCCCGCCCCTGCCGCTCGCCCCGCCTCCGGCATGCTAATACGGCCTCCGCAAGCTGTCGGATTGGGTGCAGTCTTTCCCTGGGGCGTGACCATGCAGATGAAGGTTGGCGCGCCGGTCGGCGATTGGCCGGGGTAACCGCTGGGCCGCGTGGGAGGTGGATAGGGAAGGCTGCGGGCGGGTGCGTCAAGTTCGGCTGCGCTCGGCCGCTCTCGGGACCAATCAGGGCGCTTTGAGGCTTCGCCGGGCGGAGCCCCTTAAAGGGCCAGTAGGCGCGGCTCTGACTCCTCCTCTCCGGGTGAAGGCGAGACTCCCCGCCCCTGCGGGATCCCCGGACCTGCAGGGCCAGATCGGGCCCCTCCCTAGTTGCCATGGAGACGGCGGCCGGTTGCTAGGAAAGGGGGTTAAGGTTCCCCCCCCGCCCGCTTCCCCCCAGGACAAGGATACTGTCTTAGTATCTTGCAACCTGGCGGGGAAGTTAGCCATCTATTCACCGAACTTAGGGCCCCCGGCATCCGGCTGTGCCTAGTCCTGCTGTGAGCGGGCAGGGGCTGCTCTACCCCTGGGGCTCTGCTTTCCCCCCTGTGCAATGGGGACCTTGCACCATGTTTAGGAGCGGGACGCTGGGATGCTGCGGAGCTGAGGTCCAGAACTGGGCTGAAAGCATTTGGAAAGAGGAAGTGAGGCAGGAAGGCTGCAAGGACCTCGTGAAGATGGAGGGGCGGGAGGCTCTGCTCTGGGATTTGGGGGGCCGCCCCCCCACACCCCTGTGGTAGTGTGGTCTTATGGCTTGAGCTCGGACCTCCCCTACTTTCAGGGTGATAGTTGTGGCCACTGAATGCTCACGATGGCCTGTTAGACCCCGAACGACTTGCCACATCACCACCCTGCCCTCATTTCCCTTCTCTGCCTCCTTGATGTTCCTCGAATACAAAGACGTCCGTTTCATTTCACTCACCCCCGCCCCTGGGCCTTTGCACCTGTTGTGCCCTTTCCTCCCCATTACCTGGCTGGCTCACTGCTTAATCTCCTTCAGATCTTTGCTCAAATGTCACCTTCTCAATGAGGTTTACCCCATATACCCTGTCTTATTTTTCTCCATATGTTTGTTTCTTCTGTTAACAATTTTTTTGGTTTTATTTATTTAGGTAATCTCTACCCCCAGTGTGGGGCTCGAACTCACTACCCTGAGATCAAGAGGCGCATGCTCTATATGACCCAGTCAGCCAGAAGCCCCTAAAGAACAAACATTTAGTGGAATAAATTTGAAGATCTAATTGGCTTTGTGAAGGGATTCGTGGATGGGGCAGGATTCCATCTAGCAAGTAGAGGGGAGCTCCAAAGAGTCCTACAAAATGGAACGTTATATAGGTTGGAAGAAGGGGCAAGGACATTCTTAGCAAGAGAGAAGAGAGCATTGTTCCTCCTCGCTAGGTCACTTTCCCTTAGCAGGGGGGAGAGCAGGGGGTCTAATGAACCCAGGTTCTCTCATTTTCCTTTGGGGTAGAGAGGGAGAGTACCCCACTGACCCATTAAGACTTAACATCTCGGGGGGAGGGTTGCAGCTGCAGTTAGGCTGGTATTAAGCCCCACTTTGGTGACGTGACCTAAGTGGCTCTTTTATGGGCCAGTGGTTTTTAACTCTGAAGCACCTACAACAGCACCTCTAGGAGTAACTCAATCCAAATTAGTTGAATAAACAAGTGAGTGAATACAGTAAATTTCTCAGAGGCAAGGGCTTTGACAAACAGCCAAGAAGTTCCTCAAAACCTTAAACATGAAGTTACCACTCGATCCAGAATTCCCGTGCCTGGGGATATACCCGCGAGCCTCGAGAACACGCCCATTCCGTCCATTAACAGATGGAATGTGGTCTGTTCATCCACTAGACTAGAGCGTTAGTGGCCATAAAAAGGAATAAATTAGGGGCGCCTGGCTGGCTCCGTTGGAGTAGCCCCACGACTCTTGATCTCCAGGTGGTGAGTTCAAGCCCGGTGTTAAGTGTAGAGATCATTAAGATAAATAAACTTTAAAAAGGGAAAAGGACTAAATTGCTGATTCATGCTGCAACAGGGGTGACTCTTGAAGATGTGATGGTGAAAGACGCCAGTCACAAAAAAACCCACAAGAGTGTGGCTTTGTTCATACGAAAGGTCCAGAAGAGGCAAATCTGGAGAGACAGTAAATTAGTGTTTGCCTGGGGCTGGGGAGTTGGTGGGGACGGGGGAGATGGGGAGAGACAGCTAATGGGCACGGAGTTTCTTTTTGACTGATCAAAATGTTCTCCAATTAGACAGCAGTGATGGTTGCATAACTTTAAATATACCAAAAGCCTCAGGGAGCGCCTGGGTGGCTCAATCAGTTAAGTGTCTGCCTTTGGCTCAGGTCATGATCCCGAGGTCCTGGAATCGGGTCCCGGGTCCGGCTCCCTGCTCAGGAGTGAGTCTGTTTCTCCCTCTCCCTCTGCCCCTCCCCCGCCCCCAGCTTGTTCTCTCTCTCTCTCAAATAAATAAATAAAATCTTAAAAACAAAAAACCCTCGGAATTGCACACTTTAAATGAGTCCATTGTATTGTATGTGAATTCAATCTCAATACACCTGTTTTCCCGCAGAGGCAGCCCAGGGCTAGGAATCTCGAAAGACCCAGATTCCAGACCCCGCTGTTGCTTCACGGGACACACCGCCCTCGCCTCTGTCTGCTGTCTTAAAAATAATGTAGTTGAGGGACGCCTGGGTGGCTCAGTTGGTTAAGCAGCTGCCTTCAGCTCAGGTCATGATCCCAGGGTCCTGGAATCGAATCCCACATCGGGCTCCTTACTCGGCAGGGAGCCTGCTTCTGCCTCTGCCTGCCTCTCTCCCTGCTTGTGCTCTCTCTGTCTCTGATAAATAAATAAATAAAATATTTAAAAATAATAATAATAATGTAGGTGAGAAGTCCGAGCTGGAAGAGGGTGGAAGCCCTGCCCTCCAAGCCCCGCCTCTTTGGCTTGATGGACAAGGTGTCGCGCCAGAAACTGTCCTCCACGCTGGGAAGGTCCCACACAGGGAACGCAGGGGTCTTCCTGTACATCAAAAAGAAAGCAAGTGTTTTGAGGTTGATTTTTTTTTTTTTAAGATTTTATTTATTTGTTTTAGAGAGAGAGCGAGAGACGGAGCAGGGGAGGAGCAGAAGGAGAGGGAGATCGTCTTTAGCAGACTCCGGAGAGAGGGGAGCCGGTAGCGGGGCTCGATCCCACGACCTCAAGATTATGACCTGAGCCAAAACCGGGAGTCCCGCACTTCACCGATGGAGCCACCCAGGGGCCCCCGAGGTTGATTTTGAAAGCAATTTGCAGTTCCTTGGCATCAAGAAAAGTATCTTGCTGCATGGATAGTCTCTAGAAAGAATAAAAGGGTCTTCGGTCCAATTCACACAGTCTATACACGCCCGCACCCCCAAACAAGCCACTGTAAGAAGCAGCATTTATACTATTTGAGTTTATATTCTTCGTGCATTTAACAGCAGATCCTTTCTTGCCCTGAAATTATAAAGCATTTTTTTCTTTTTTTTTTTCAAGTAGGCTCCACACCCAATGTGGGGCTCGAACTCATGACCCCAAGATCAAGAGTCCAAGCTCGAGGAGTGAACCAGCCAGGCATCCCTTGTTTTTTCTTAGCAGCATTAAGTTCTCTCAATTCCTAGCCCTCAGTGGGGGCGCCTGGGTGGCTCAGTCGGTTGTGTGACCAGCTCTTGGTTTCAGTTTAGGTCGTGATCTCAGGGTCATGATCTCAGGGTCATGATCTCAGGGTCATGATCTCAGGATCATAGTCTCAGGGTCATGATCTCAGGGTCATGATCTCAGGGTCATGGTCTCAGGGTCATGTTCTCAGGGTGATGATCTCAGGGTGATGATCTCAGGGTCATGAGATTGAGCCCGGTGAAGGGCTCCTCACCCAGCATGAAGTCTCCTTGGGATTCTCTCCCTTTCCCTCTCCCTCTGTCCCTCTCCCTAATTCCATGATCTCTCTCTCTCTCTCAAATAAATAAAACCTTAAAAAAAAAAAAACCCTAGCCCTCAGTAAAACCAGTGACCCCAGGGGTCTAAAGTCGTAAATTTCGTGTTTGTTTCTTTGCACTATTTCTGTGCCTCCCTTGGAAATTTTGTCCAGCAGGAAGCCAGGTACAAAATCCCAATTTGCAGTCCCAGAAATACAAGATCCATTAAGGATAGCTTAAACTTTTGCTTTTGAAATTAATGTTATTATGCAAATATTACACTTCTTACTAAAACTTTTCCTACAGGCATGAACTCAAGAGCTGTATCTTTCTGTGGTCCTGGGGGAGAATCCGCCCCAGGCTCTCCCAGCTTCTGGGGGGCGCTGGCCATGCCTGGTGTTCCTCGGCTGGTCCGAGGGTCACCGCGATCTCTCTGTTTCTTATTTTCCAACACGAGGTAGTTCAACCCCCAGAAAGAATCAGAGTGCAGTTGGTGCTCCCGGGACACCCCAACCCTCCTCCGGCTTTTTTAAGGGACAAATGCAACACAGGGGGCTGCTGGGAGGGGCGATGGGGGGCACAGCAGGGAAGCAGGGGTCACAGCTGCCCCAAAGAAGGGGTGTGGGGTCGGGGGCCTCAGGCCTCTGAGGAAGGGGCACCCCCAGCTGCTGGGGGACCCTCAGGAGGTCGTGGTGAGGGCTTAAGGAGCTTGATTGACATTCTCCCTTAGAACTGGGGGCAATGCCACTGGAAGCGGTCTCTGGGCTGGTCCGGGCAGCTGCAGACCCTGTTACAGAGAATTTTCTAGTACAGCGGCTGCCGCCCAGGGTAGTTCAGGGGACACTGGACAATGCCCAGAAACATGTTTGGTTGTGACGACTCACCTCCCCTGGAAAAGCAGGCCAGCCCCTGCTCCTAGTCATCGGGAGCCTGGTCTGAGAGAAGGTCAAAGCGAACCCCCCTTTCCCACCCGCAGCTGGACTGGGTCCACCAAGACATCCGATCCCCAGCAGGGGGTGGGGGGCAGTTGGGACACTGTGGGGACATCAAAGCGTGTCCAGATCTGTCCGGACCGCAAGCCGGTCTTTAACCTGTTCCCGAGGGCAGGCATTCATCTCTCCTTTCTCACATCCTCCCTCAAGGCAGGACCTTCTCTGATCTTCCCCGCAAATCTCACCCCTGCTCCTACGGGGGCCTGCGTGCTCTGCACTGGTTTCCCAACCCCTGCAGCCCAGGCCTGCTTCAGAATGGACAGCCCCCCAGCCCCACCCCCATCCGACTTTTTATGATTCTGCCAGCTCTCTCTCAAAAGCCTCCCATGGCTCCCCAGTGACCTGGAGGTACCGTCCAGACCGCCTGCCATTCAATCAGCCCTCCCGTGTCTGACCCCTCCGGCGTCAGCACCGACCACAGAGGGGTGGGCACTGTCCCTGCTTCCGACTAGGGGGTTCAGAACCTTTGGGGCTCCTGCACTGCTCACCGTGAGGCCGGACCTGCTGGATGAGGGAGTCCAGGAAGGAAGGAAGGGAAGGAGGGAAGGGCGCAGGTCAGAGGCAGCTTGCTCCCCTGCGGTGGGAGTACCCAGAGGTATGTCGGTGTTTCTGTGGGTTCCTGACCCACGCGGGGGGCTGGGAAGAATTAACACCGGGCATCTTTTCTCCTCAGGTGGGCCCTCCCCTGCCCAAGAACAAAGGACTGAGAGATGCTGCCGATCACGCGGGGAGCCCGGTTTGGATCCTGAATCTGCCTCTTGTTCGCGGCGTGCCCTCTGGGAAAGGACTTCTGTAAGAGCCTGTTTTCTCTGCAAAATGGGCAAGAAGCAGTGTAAGATCCCCCAGGGACGCGGGCTGAAAGGAGATGAGAAATGCTAACACAAAGCTTAGGTGAGGGGTGCCCGGCTGGCTCAGATGCGGAGTGTGTGCCTCTTGATCTCGGGGTCGTGAGTTCGAGCCCCACCTTGGGGGTAGAGAGGACTGAAATCAATAAGTAAGAACTTAAAAAAAAATGTTAAAGAAACTTAGGCAAGTATTTTTAAACGTCGTGTAAAGCTGAGGCACAAATTTCTTTACGTCACTTTCACTCCGCCAGAGAAACCGCGAGGGAGCACGCCCAGCAGTGAGGAAAGAATTGAGATTCTTGTCTCTCTTTATCTACTGCGAAGCAGTGACCCCTTATCTCCCCGCTCTCCCCTGCTAGGTTATCT
>CM052898.1:1501807-1526336 GCA_028534135.1 Potos flavus | reverse complement strand
GGGGGGGGCTGACTCCTGACCTTTGCCATTGTCTGAGGTGGCATCCTTGGCTTTCCGGTTTTGGCTGGGGGACTTCTCATTCTCCTGCGGGAGAGGGAGGGGGAGAAGGCAGGGCCGGCTGGAGCGAACCTCCGGGGGGCCCCCCCACTCCCTCCGGCCCCGCCGCCCCCGGGGCAGCCCCTCACATTGATCCTGTGGAAATTCACACTCCAGTTGGCACCGGCTCTGGAGGGGATGAATCGGTCTCCGTGCTTGCTGGGGGAGGACACGGGAGAGTTGGCCGGCGTCAGGGTTCGCCGCATCTCCGCGACCTACAAGGACGGCAGGGCGGGGCTGGTGCCTCAGAGCCCCCCCGCATGCAGGGCCAAGGCCAGCCTCTCCTCTCAGACCCTGAGGCCGGGCCTGGCCTGCCTCCCTGCACTTGGCCTCTGGCCGCTGAGCCAGGGGATTGATTCTAGAAATCCAGGCGGCAGTGGCGAGTGGGTGAGCGAGCCACGTGCTCGGTCTGGCCGAGCCGGGGGCGCCCACGCCAGCGACAGGGCTTTATCTGCTTCCCGGCCATCACAGGTGGCGGGAGAGGGCACAGCGTGGACCCAGGACCCTGGACCCCCTGTGCGCCGAGAGCTGCCGCCCCATCAGCGCCATCCCGCTCCGGCCAGGCTGGTCCCCCGCGGAACCACGACTCACTCATCAGAACCAGGCAGTGGACGCGGGGGCTCAGGTCCCGGCAAACTGGCCCACCCTCCTCACCGTCCCAGAAATCCCCCTTTCCCTAGAAGGGATCTGCGGTGGGTCGAACCACGTCTCCCAAAAGAACACGCTGAAGTTCTAACCCTTGGGCACCGGGATGTGACCTTATTTAGACGCAGCGTCTTCGCAGATGTAAACCAGTTAGGACGAGGCCACACTGGAGTGGGATGGGCCCCAAATCCATGCCCCGTGTCCGCCTGAGTCAGAGACGCTGACACACAGAGAATGGGACACGAAGACAAGGCAGAGATGGGAGGGACGGCTCTGAAACCAGGGACTGCCGGCCACACCAGGAGTCCTAGGAAGGACTCCCCTACAGGGCCCCCCGAGGGAGCGTGGCCCTGAGACACCAGGGGCCAAGGCCTCGACCGCCTGGCGCAGAGCTCAGAGGGTGCAAGGAGCAGTGAGCACAGCCCGTAACACGTCAGGAGCCTGGAACGCAGGCGGCATGGCGGACGGGGTGGGGTCCAAGGAAGAGGCACCCCCAAACGCTGCTGGGTCCCAGCAGACGAGGCCCAGGCCCTCTCATGCCACCACCCCGCCCGTGTGCGGTCAGGCCAGCCCCGCGGCTCTGAGACACTGGGCCCCTCGCCTCCCTCTCTGGAAACTGAGGGCAGCCCACCCCGACCCCCTCCTCCTCCCTGAGTGCGGCCCCATGGGAACGGGGGTCTGGAAGCTGATGGTCCACGCGGGCTCCAGCAGCAGGAGGCACGCGGGAAGCCCGAGGAGGGGACCCCTGGTGCGTGGCTGGGCCCCTCCCCCGCCCTGCACCCCGTCCTCTGACGCAGTCCCCGCCCCAACCCCCCCCGCAGGACAGCGCCGACGGGGGCGGGGTGCCAGGTACTCACGCAGGGCATCGTGTTCTCGTTCTGAACGACGATCTGCCGGAGGAGACGCCGCTCGTAGTCCTGGTCCATGGCGACGCAGGGCAGGCCCAGCCCGCCGGCCAAGGTCAGCTGGCCAAGGTCAGCCTGGGGCAGGAAGGGCAGGAGAGGTCAGCACCAATGGGCAGCAGCCCCCTCTACTGCCTGGTGGCCGCAGGGAACTCCACGGTGACGGCCAGGACCCCCACCATGTGTAAGGCCTCCCTCCCAGGAACCGAGGTGGGGGCCTGGCGCACCCCCCAGGCGGATGTGATGGGGAGGCCCCGGGCTCCTCCTGGCCTCTGTGCTGGTTAGTGGAAGTCTCTCCTCTATCCCTGGCCTGTGGAGCTCGCCCCAGGCCCACCCCTCCAACCCATGCAGCCGATCACGTTGCCTTCCTGCTTCAGACCCTCTGGGGCCACAAGCTGCCCCCCGACCACGTCCAGCCCTGAGATGCAGGGGGGGAGGCTGGACAAGGGCTGCAGTGGTCCCAGCATGGGTTCCTCCCTGAACGGGGAAGCTTCTGTGTCCTAGAGCAAGACCGGAGCCACAGTCCTCCCCGTGCCGGCCCGTGTGCACAGTGGGTGGGGTTCAAGAGCGCCACTTGGCAGAGCTCACACCCACCTCCCACTGTGCTCAACCCAGCCCAGAAGGCTTCTCGGAGGAGGAATGAGAACAGAGGAGGAAGCCAAAGAATGCTCTAAGAGAGAAGCACATGGAGGGAAGAAAGGGCTGAGCGCCGTCCAGCACAAGGGGAGTGGGCGGCCACCTCCGGGAGAAGGGTGCTCCTCACCGCGGGCCCGGACACCAGGACCCCCGCCAGCGGCTGCTTCCGGAAACCAGTGCGGAACGTCTGCCAGCCGCGCCTGCCCTGGGGGCACCGCAGAGCCTCCGGAGGCTGAAGCAAGAGTCTGGGGGACAGGGCCCGGCACAGGGGGGCTCAGAGGACGGCAGCTTCCCGCGGCGCACCTGCTCTCCACCCCAGGCCCCCTGCGCGCTCACGGTCACTGGCCCGCTGCTACTGCGGCTAGAGCCCGGGGCCGCGACAACAAAGTGCCAACAGACTGAAAAGCCAAAGCTGGCCGAAAATGAAAAGTTCATGAATCCTGAGGTGTAGTGCCCTGGAGAAGTCAACACCTGAGTTTAAGAAAAAACCACAGGAAACGGCACGGAACCGAAAACGTAGCACTGGGACCACTCTGAGCGCGCTGCCCGCGGCGGCGGGCGCACTCACGCTCTTCTGCAGGCACCCTCGGCACCTGGCTCCAGAACTTTCTCATCCTCCCACACCGAGACTCCGTCCCCGCGGGGCATGGGGTCCTCACTCCCTGCCCCCATGAGCTCCCGTCACACACACACAGCCCCGTGGCCCAGGAATCACACTTCTAGGCATGTGCCCCGGAGCAGAGAAGGCAGACCCGCACGGACGTGCGCTCTAACGTCCTCACTGGCGTCATTCCGAGCACCACAAAGACTCCCCAGTGTCCACGCACAGATGACGGATAAACCCAGGGCGGTCCCTCCACACACTGGAATGTCCTTCAGGCTTATAAAGAAAGGACAGCCTGACCCCCACTCGCCACGGGCGCGCCTGGAAGACACCGCGCTTGGTGAGAGAGGCCAGACCCGGGACACATCCTGCAGGATCCCACTCATGGGGGCTCCCCCTGGAGGGTCCCATCCAGAGACGGAGGGCAGACCGGGAGAGAAGAGAAAGAGACAGAGAGAGGGCAGACTGGAGAGACAGAGAGGAGAGACAGAGAGGAGAGACAGAGAGAGAGCAGACTGGAGAAGAGAGATAGAGACAGAGAGGAGAGGCAGAGGCAGAGAGAGGGCAGACCAAAGAGACACAGACAGAAACAGAGAGGAGAGAGAGAGAAAGGGCAGACAGGAGAGGAAAGACAGAGACAGAGAGAGGGCAGACCGGAGAGACAGAGAGGAGAGACGGAGACAGAGAGGAGAGACGGAGAGGAGAGACGGAGAGGAGAGATGGAGACAGAGAGAGGGCAGAGCAGAGAGGAGAGACAGAGAGCAGAGCAGAGAGGAGAGACAGAGACAGAGAGGAAAGACAGAGACAGAGAGAGAGCAGAGCACAGAGGAGACAGAGAGAGGGCAGACCGGAAAGGAGAGACAGAGAGAGGGCAGAGCAGAGAGGAGAGACAGAGAGAGGGCAGACCGGAGAGGAGAGACAAAGAGAGGGCAGACCGGAGAGGAGAGACAGAGAGAGGGCAGAGCACAGAGGAGAGACAGAGAGAGGGCAGACCGGAGAGGAGAGACAGACAGAGGGCAGAGCAGAGAGAACATCTGCCCTTCCAAACAGACAGCGAGGTGAGCACTAGCTCGTGTGGCCTGGGAGGGAACGGACTTGGGGGTACAGCACTCACGCTTCTCCAGCTGCAGCCACACGAGATGTTCGTGCCAACCTGCCCCAGTCCCGCTTTCGACATCCCCAAACGGCCTCTCTGCGGGTCCCCGGGCCCGTGGTGGAGACCGGGTACAGCACGTGGCTAAAGGACCAGCATGGGCCACCCAGCCCTTGACTCTCACCTCCCATGAGGAGACACGGACGGCTGGCCCGGTGTGGCCCAGGCTCAAAGCCGGACACTCAGCCAAAGACAAGCCAGCTGGATCAGACTCGGAGGAACAGGCGCGCAGCCACTAGTCGCCACAGTGTCCCATGCCACGGGCCACTCCCGCGGCCGCCCCTGGTGCGCGGCATCACACGCACACGAACGCGCAATGGCGGAGCCAGGGTGGCAAGGCCCTGGGGTCACGTGGGGGCACGGATGGGGCTCCCACCCAGAGGCCTGACGCGGGTGCCCACCTGCCCCCAGGGCCCTCCGTCCAGGGGGCCTGGGGTTCCCCTGAGCTCCCCCAGCCCTGTCACCCCCACCGCCCCGAGCGGGCCTCCTGCTTTGCGAGGGAAGCAGGCTTGAGGCCCTCCCTCTGGCGGAGCCCTACGGGAGTGGCCACACCCTTCTTGGCCATCACCCCCCCACCTCGCATGGACCCTGAACGCCCCGGCAGAGATCCCCGGGCCGGTTCAGCCCATTTGTCACAGAGCGGAGCCTGGGGGGGGCAGTGTCCCTCGAGCCTCCCTCCCCCTCTGGGGGTGAGGGCCCTTCCCGTCCAAGTCCACCTACCGGCCCGCCCAGAACAAACCCCAACGCGTGCCTCACCACAGGGACCGTCCCCGGGCCGTGTGGCCACGCGAGTTGTCGTCCAGGCTGGAGACGCCCAGAGGACAGGGGGCTCCCCAAGGCTGAGCCTGGGCCACAGGCAAACCGGGCTGAGCTCCAGGAGGCCAGCATCCACTCTGAGGACCGAGAGTCCCCAGGGGGATTTACGGCAGGGAAGGAGAAGGGACACAAAGAGAAGCAGTCACGCTCCATTCTGGTAAGTTCTACAATCAGTGGGTGCTCCCCCCAGAGTTGGGCCGGTCAGCTGTCCTCTGATCGGAGCCTTGTTTGCCTCCATACAGGCGGCGAGCCCTGAGGGGGCCGGGTGAGGGCCGTGCTCAGTCCAAATGCTCAGTGGATGTCCCTCCCCCGCTCTCCCCAAGCACGGCCGCTCAGGGCTGGTGGGGCTCTCGGGGGCACGAGGGGCCTCAGCAACGGGAACGGGCACACTGTGGGCTATGGGGGTCTAAACCTCTCAGTCCAGGTGAACTTGCTTCCAGTGGAAACCAGAGCCCCCCATTCACAGAGCGAGGCCACCACGCGTATGTCCCCAGGTGACTCCCCGTGAGGCCAGCGAGGCCGGTGTGTCGCACGGATGGCAGTGCCCAGAAGAAACAAAAAGTGTCCCCAAGACAAGACAAACCACAAGCGGTTTTATTTAAAAAGACGACACCACCGGGAAAAACACCCGCCAACCACAGGAGACGCCATGCGGTGAAGGGTGTGGACGTGGCGAGGCTGGAGGGCAGCAGGTCCCCAGCGCCGAGCCCCGCGCTCCCAGGCCGGCTGACACCCCTGGGCCGCCCCGCGAATGGAGAAGGCAGGCACGCGCGCTCCTTGGCAGGAGCTGAAACCTGACGTCCAAGGAAGGCGATCTGGCAATTGCTTTCCAAATTTAAAACACACATTCTTTCCGATGCGGTGTCTCTACTTCTAAGAATTCACCCGTAAGAGCTGTGTGTGCAAAGCCACGTGTACGAGGACGCGCGGGCAGGCTGCGTGTGGGAGCGGAACGTGAGGGCCGACGCGGTGGCGTGAGGCTCATGTCCCCACCGGGTTAGGGTTAGCGGGAGGGTCCGCAGGCCCACCCGTGAGCGCAGCCCATGCCAACAAGCCACTTCCGGAGGGCAGGGGAAGAAAGCAGCGGCACGGGTCAGCCGCCGTGGGGACAGGACCTGGGGGCAGGGGATGGGCGTGGCAGTTCGTGCTGCTTGGATTCCGCGGCCCAGGGCCGGGGCATGGCTGGCAGGGCACCCCACATTCGGACGCCTTCACCGCACACTTGACGACTTCCTAATAAAATGCCCAGGAGCCCTCGGTGACTCGTTCTGGTAGCGAGCAGTCCGGGGCATAGACCATCCACAGGCCGCAGCGGAAAGGGCCCTCCCACCCCCCGAGGCTGAGCCCGAGACGGAGCCGGAAGGCAGCAGTGAGCTCCCCGCCCCCCGAGCTCACCCTGCTGACCGGGCAGGCTGGTGTCCAGGTCAGGGGAGGGGGGCTAGAGCCCTTGGCCACTTGCTGCCACTGTCCCCAGTGGACTTGCCCTCCCACCGAGCCAACCCTTAAGAAGGGGGTCTCCTCTTCTTCCAATGTGCCCCCCAGGATGAAGAGCCAGAAGACCCACCTCGGGCCACTGCTCAGACAAGCTTCCAACCTCCAAGCCCGCTCTTCTGGGAGACAGGCAGCACCCCAGTCACCTCGGATGACAATGGTGAGGTCCCCACACAGCGAAAGCTAGGGTCGGCATGGGTCAGGGGTCGCTGAGCACCCAGGGCTACCCAACCCCCGCGCACTGGCTGGGCCCCAACCTCTCCGAGAGCAAGTCGGTTCCCCCGGCAGCCACGGAGCGGGGCCCGGCCTCCTCTGCAGCTCCCTGCTAGCCCCGACCTCTCCCAGCCCCGCCGTGCGCTGCTCACGGCTTCCGCCCACCCAGCGCTCGGCAAAGATGCTCACTGCAGGCAGGACTAGTGGTTCTCGCTGGGGCCATCCTGCCCCTCAGGGGACACTGGGTGGCGCATGGGGACGTGTGGTCACGACTGGGGTGCTCCCGGCGTGGAGGGGTGGGGGCCAGGGCCGCTGCTCAGCCCCCCACAGTGCTGGGGACACTCCCCCCACCACCGAGAGCGGTCTGGCCGGAACGTTCCTAGTGCTGAGGGACAGACCCGCTCCGGGGCCAGGGCGGGGAGGCCAGCGGATGAGGAAGACGATGGAACACACGAGCTGGGCCCGGTGTGAGCAAGGACCGACGACACAGCACTCAGCGCCTCCCAGCCTCCTGGAGTGGGGGTGCGGCCGCGGGGGGCACGGCAAGGGTGGTGGCACGGACATGCGACGGTCTCCCCTCCAGGCCTGGGGGCAGCACAGCACACGCTGCGTCCCCTCCCAAGTGCACGCTGGGCCCCGGGCCCCCGTGGTGGTGCACGCGGCTTCCAGGAGCGCTCGCTCACCAGATACAAGTCCTTCAAGGTCCTGCTCATCTCGAAAAACCAGTCGTCGTCGTCCCCCCGGTTTCGATGTTGTAAGTCTCTCCAGCTAAAGCTAAAGGAACGAAACATCCCCCACAACGGGGCTCTCGTGACTCAGTGTTTCGAGAGTGACGACGGTCTGGATGTGGCCGCCTACGGAACGGTTTACACCGGAGGCTCTCCCCGCTGTGACGATCGCAGAGGGCCTCGACACCACCCAGCGTCCCCCCTGCCACACTGCGCTGGCTGAGGGCAGCTCCAGCTTCCATGGGGGAAGCTGCACCTGCCAGCGGGGAGAGGTCAGGGTCAGCTGCTACCCGCACGGGACAGGAGAGCCTGCGGACACCCAGCTGCCCCCTGCCATGTGCGCCCGGGCTCCAGGGGAACACGATTCTGCTCCTGGCTCCGTGGGACGAGGACGGCAGCAGGCGGCGGCGCTCCAGGTCCCCTGCTCACTTTTGCCTGCACCCCCCCCCCCAAGTGCAATGCTATCGCCCTCTCACAAAGGAGGAAGCTGCTGGGATGCCCCTGGGAATCCAGCTCCAGCACCCACGCTCCCCCTCCTGCCTGCGGCTGCTCCACTCCCCCAGGTGGGAGGGTCCCCAGGCCCAGCACCGCAGCGACCAGCCACCTAAGACCAAAGGCCTGCTCTGGAGTGGGGCGTCCCAGCACGTGGTCGGCTCTGGGGGGAGCCCCCTGCCGATGAGGGCTCTGCTGGTACACGGCCAGGGGCTCCCTGGGAACCGTCACCGGGGGCCACAGGCCTCTGAGGGGCCCCTGCAATCTCCAGAGCACGCGCACCTGTCCAGAGAGCCGCAGGCGGGGGCTGCAGGGGACGGGGAGGGGGGGGCAGCTCTGGGCTCCTGGACCACCTGCCGGGCAGCCCTTCCCTCCTGAGGGGCGGCCTGCTGGGCGCCCGGGGGCTGGGCGTGCTCTCAGCCATCTAAGAGGCTGGGGAAGTACCACAGAAGAAAGAAACAACTAGAAAGAGGGGGCGTTGTCCGATTTTCTGCTCCCACGGGAGCCTCTGGCTTTGCTGCTTCTGCCTCAGCTCAGGCCCCCCTACCACAGTCAACCAAAACACCACACAGTCCTGGGAAGGTCTAGGAGAAAGGGGGGGCTTCAGAGGAGGACACACCTGGCCTTGAGTCCCCGCTTCCGCCAGCCGGCAGCCCTGGGCAAGCAACGGGAGACGTCGCCTTCGCTGCTACCAAACCGGGCGGGCCTTCTGCGACAGCGGCGGGCCTGATCCAGAGGAGAGGCTGGGATTGTCGGCGGACCCTGTGGGCTCAGGGACAGGCGCGCCAGACTCCAGCCGGGCCTGCTCCCTGCTCCTTAGTCCGCAGCGGTGCGCTGGGTGGCCGGGTGGAGCCCCCTTCCTCCTCCCCCCACACCGCCTGCCCTCGCCCCAGAGGAGGGAAGACTGTGGTCAGTAAGACACGGGGCTGCAGGGCGGGAGGCCTGGCCGTGGTCCCCAGACGTGGACTAGATCTAGATCGCAGGCTCCCGGGCTGCCGAGAGCTGCTGCACAGACCGCGGACTTCAGACCAGGGAGCCCCCCGCCCCCACCCCAGCGGAGGGAGTGCAATGCACTAGTGGTCCCTCGCCTCGCGTTACAGCAGAAGACAGGCCTGGGAGAGCTGGAATCAAAAAGGACCGCACCTGACACAGGGCAGGGAGACGATATGCTTCCCCTTGGGGGCCGATATGAATCAGCACGAGGGTCAAGTTATTTCTGGGGAGGCCCGGGGGGCAGGGCCCCCCAAGGAGCACGTTCCAGCACACCTGCCCTCACTCTGTGCAGACAGGCCCTGTGGCTCATCAGCAGTCCTGCGCCCCAGGCCTGGCAGGCTGGAAGACATGGCTTTCTGGACCAGAGGCTCGCCTCCCTCTCTAGCCTGTGACTATGGCCCCGAGAGACATGGCTGGCTCCCCGGGCGAGCACGGCTGCGCGAAGCCTCAGAATCGTGCCCAAGGTGAAGCCGCTCATCTCCCACCTCTCGGCGCTGCAAGGCGCCCATTCTCCAGTGAGACAGGGTGAGACATCCAGCCCCCGAGGGCGTTAGGGTCCGCGCCAGCCCAGAGGACGCAAGCCCGCCCCCACAACGGAAGGATGACTCAGCAACAGCACCCCAGGGATTTATGCTCAGGTACATGTTTGCAGCTGTGGCTTATGTCAGAGGGCCCGATCGCAAGGCTGGACAGGCATTAAAGGGGTTCAGGGTGAGCCCCCTCACAACGGCGTCTTCTTGCACACCTGCAGGGATGGGGAGCTCACCCCCTCACAGGCGGCCGTGAGCATCAGAAAGTGCTTCCTCGATATGCCTCTTCATGGATCCCACCTCTGGGTCCCAGGTGGGGGCAGAAGAAAACCCTAACACCTAGTACGTTTAGGACAAGGACCTCCAGCCCCACCTGCCGGCACTGGGGACCCTGGGGCCACGTCATTCTCCATGGGGTGCCGTCATGGGCACGGCCGGGGGCCGAGCAGCATCCCTGACCCCCCCCACCAGACGCCAGAACACCCCCGCCATGAAAACCATAACTATCCCCGGACGCTGCCCGCTGGGGACAAGTCCTGCTTTACGGGAATCCTCGGTGGAGAGTGGTTTCTCTCAGGCTCAAGAGACCAGCGCTGACCTTTCTCTTACTGTTCAGCCTTCCGTAAGTGCAGACAGACAGACAGACGAGCTCCGAGCAGCAGCCGGCCCCTGCCCTTGCTCCCTCATCCTCCCCCAACCCCACCTCCGAGCCAGCCTGCCCCTGCTGCTTTCTCCTCCTTGTGGGGCCCCGTGCAAATACAGCCTGACCCGTCCCGTGCAAACTGGGGGTTCCTTCCTCTGCGCAGAGCACGTGCGAAAAGGCACGGGGATCTGGAAGGAGCGGTTGCTGCCCTAGAGAACCGCACAGAGGTTCGGGGAGGCTGGGTGTGAGCAGGAGCCGGGGGCGGGAAGAGGGAAAGTGAAGACCAGAAGAGCAGTGTCCTGGGCCGTGTGCTGGGGCTGGCGGCGGAGACGTGGGGCAGGACAGGGGGACCGGGAGTAGGAGCTGTGGCTCTAGGCACTGAAGGTGGCGTCCCGCTGAGACTGGGCAGAGCACCAGGGAGCAGGGGGACCAAAGGGACCAGACCATGCCTGCCCAGTCTAGGTGAGGAAGCGGGCGGTCCCGAGAGGATGGGGGGGACGGAGAGGAGGGGCCCACGTGAGGCCAGGGGCGGGAAAGGTTCAAGCAGAGTGACCTCTTCTGAGCTAACTCAGCCCGGACGCCTGCAGGACACCCAGACGACGACTGGCCCTGGCCACGTGGGCCTGGAGTTCTGGAGCCAGCCTGGGCACCAGCAGCAAATGAGGACAGGAAGTGAAGTGTGCCCGCCGAGAAAGCGTCTAGAGAGCATCTGAGTTCGGATCAAAAACGAGGGTCACCACGTGAGAACCTGTACTCAGCTGTTCGCAGTGGCTCGAGTTCTAACGGGAGAAAGTGGAAACAGCCCAAGTGTCCCCCACCTGGTGAGTAGACACACGTGTCCCCCGGGCGCAGGGGCATCCGGAGGCTGCGAGCAGGAGCAAGGCGCCTCCCCCCCGCGCTGCCCTGGGGACGGACCCCCAGCCCACGACACTCAGGGAGGGACCCAGACACGGAAGGCCCCACGGGGCGTGAGTCCACGCGGGTGACACGCCCAGAACGGACTCATGCTGACAGAAAATGGGGCAGTGGTTGCTGGGGCTGGGGAGGGCGCAGGACTGACGGGTAAAGGGAAGTAGGTTTGTTCAGAGTGATGAGAAGGTTCTGGAATTAAGGTGACAGATGCCAAAGCTGAAAAGCACTGAATTGTATACTTTAAATTGGTAAATCACATGGCATGGGAATTCCATCCAAATCGATCTGTTTCCAACAAAAATTCAGCAAATAATGAAAAGGAAGGCCAGTAAAGGAGGCGGCTCGCTGACGGGAAGGAGTAGGAAGCCAGGGGAGAGTGGAGTCCACAGTCCGCTTTTTGGGCGGTGGGGGTCATCCGTTACGCACGACGGTCGAGGACCAAACCGGTCGCGCCTGCTGACACGCGCCGTGTGCACCCGTTCTGGTCTCAAGCGAGGAAGCCACAGCAGGAGAAAGCAGTCACTTGCCAAGGACACAAGGATGCATGGCGATTGGGGACATGAGTGTCCAGAACGTCAGTGCCGCACGAGAAGGAGCTCTGACTGCGTGCGAGTCCCAGCGCTCGACAGAAGGAAACAGCTGCGGGACGCCTGCAGCCGCTCCGCCCGCACCAAACCTCGGGCAGGCGGAGAGGTGGCCAGGGTGGTGACCAGGGGCCCTGACAACGGGGAGGCTACTGGGGTCTGCGATGGATCAGAAACTGGACGGCGGGAGGCTGCGGGGCAGGAGAGGGGCACCCCACTATTCCTTCCCCAGCTCTGAAGGCCGCCCGCTCCCTGTGCCGGCTGCCAGGATGGGCCAGACGTACCCTACGCTCCAGCTGTCCCCCTGGCCATTAGTGCCCACTCCAGCCAGTGTTCTCGGGCTCTGGCCTCCTGGGGCACTGAGCAGGCTCTGGGGACAGAGTCCCTGCCCTCACGGGGCTCTCGGGCGGAACTCCAGTCCCAGGTCTCCCCCCTGGACACTGCTGCTATTTGGGGCCATTCTGAGCGCTGGGCGGTGGGGCGGGGCAGCCGCATCCCTGACCCCACCCACCCGATGCCAGGGGCACCCCCAGTTGTGATCACCACAGATGTGCCCAGACAGCACCCACATCTCCGCCTGAGAACCTCTGCTCTAGAAGAGAATGACAACGGCAGCGCCATCTCCCTGGTTCCTAAAACACCAAGCCCCTGGATCTGGACGCCTGACCCGAGTCTCCAGGATCCACCCTCCAAACAAATCCATCCGGGATCCTCTCACCCTGCTCAGTGCTACCAAGCCAAAGGTCCCCAAACCCGCCAGGCCAGAGGCCCCAGCAAACGGTACTGGGAGACTTTGCTGAAATAGAGGGCCTCGCGTGAGAATGGGCAGACCGGCCTCCCCATCTGCTTCCAGGCACTTCTCCCCTAGCCCCAAACAGCCACTGCCATCGGCTGGGCCACAGGGTCTGAGATTTCCCCGGGGAAATAGTCACGGGGGTGGGGGGGGCTCCCAAACAGCCAGCACAACTACCTCCCTGGACACTCCCCACCACCCAGCAAAGCACCCATCCTTTGAACCAAGAGCTGTCCAAGGGCCAGATGCCTAGTTTTCAGAGGGGGAGAGCACATAATCCTCAACAAAACCCCCCTGGAACCTTGTTCACTCGACAGAGTGCCCCGGAACAGCCAGCACACCCGCTTGCGCTCTGGGGCCTAGAAGGCATGCCAGTCTAGTAGTTTCTGTTGAAACAGAAGGGGCCCATGACCTCCAAGGCCGAAACGGCCCATGAGAAATCCTGCCCGAGCAACAGCCTATATGCGTTCTAGGGGACAATGCACCACTCTGGGGACTGTCCCCAGAAGATCTCATCAGCCTCTAGTGTGCAAATCCCCACCCTCCTGCAAGGAGAGACCACCCAACTTCCTTCATTTCAAAGACCCTCTCACCTGTCCCCAATCTGGGGTAAGGGGAACAGCTGTGTATGCTGAGATGGACTGTTTTTCTTTTGGTAAATCCTCCCCATCTCAAGTATAGTAAGAAGTTGGGGGTGGGGGGCGAGGGTGCGGTGCAGCCTCACCAGCGGGAGGCATGAGGTCATCACTCTGTGGACTGGAGTGAAGGGAGGGGGGGCTAGTGCCCAGCGTGACAGGCGCCTGAAAGAGGGGAGGATTTCCCGGGGAAAAGAACAGGGAAAAACAAAACAGGTCTAGGCTAGACAGCTGCACCGCGGAGGGTCTCCGGCTTTGGGTTGGGGGCAAGTCTAAACAGTGCAGAATCAATGGGTGGGGGTCTGGACTTTTTACTGGGGGGAACAGGGCTGGGATGGGGTGAAGCATTCCACACCTGGGGACTCCCGGCTGGCAGGCGGGCGCTTACAGGAAGAGGCAGGATGTTCCGGGATGGGAGGGTAGCTGGGCAGAGACAGGCCCTGTCAGATTTTGGTGGGGTCGGGGCCCACTTGGAGAGCTTGACACCAGCGGGATGGCAGCTGGAAAGGGTCAAGCTGGGAGGTTGGGGGAGAAGGCGGATCAGGGATGCATTCCAATGGCAATGCCTAAGTCCTCCTGGGTGCCAGGACCCCAGAGGAGCGCCCACACAGACAGGCTCTCCACACCTCCGTCTACTTGTTTTGGGGGCATGGATCGAGCCTGGCTGTGTCCTGACAGCCTTGGGGGGCAGTCTCGATCCGGGCAGGGCCTGCGCTGGGATGCTCCCAATTTGGAAGAGGCGGGCTGGAGAAGTCAGAGATGAAGAGCCGTGCTGGGTCGGGGTCAGCTCGGCCCCCTGGGTCTAAGCGGACATCGGACGCGAGCCGCGGGGGGAGGTCTCGGGCTGCAGGTGGCTCGGGCTGGGGCGCTCACGCAGAGCCGGGTTTGGGGGTGAAGACGGGAGTGAGATGCGGAGGTCACCCCGGGGCTAGCTCGGCACGGGGGGCGGCGTTCAGGGGGGCTGGCCGGCTCCCGGAGGAGCCCGGGCATGGTGGCCGCCGGCTCGGCGTCGGGGGGTGGGGGGCCCGGGGTAGGCCCGCGCCGCCGTCAGGCCCTGCCCGCCCGGCTCGGGGGTCGCGGCTCGGGCCCGGGGGGGCGGGTCCCCAGACCCCGGCCGCCTCACCTGGCTCGCTCCAGTCGCCCGCTGGCTCCGCCGACCCCGCCTCTCCCGGCGCCGCGCCGCGCCGGCCTTCGCCGCCCGCAGCTCCACTGGTCCGGCCGCGGCCGCCGCAGACGGGACCCCGGGCTCCGCGCTCCTTAATATGGCGGCTGTCGCTGTTCCGCGGCCTCCCGTAGCCCTCCTCCGCCGCGCGCGCTCCCGCGGCCGGCCACGCCCCCGCGCCGGCGCGCTGCGTGCGGCCACCCCGCCCCGCCCCGCCCCGCCCGCCACGCACCACTGCGCCTGCGCGCATCGGGCATCTCGGGAGGACGTGACGTAGCCCGTGATTCGAATCAATACAGGAAGCGCGGCGCCACGCGTTGCCAGGGGCAACCGAGGCCAGTGGGGTCTCCTGGGCAGGGCCGAGCCGGTTGCGTGGGATCTGCGGGAATGGCTCTGCTTAGTTTAGGACGTGGTTCTCAGTAGCGGACAATGGCAGGACCGGGCCCTCAAGGGCAGGCCCACACCCCTGAGGGCAGTCACGCTGCGTAGTCAGCGCAGATGGGCTCCACGGCAGGTGCACGTCCGGGCCCGGCCGACCCCGCCGCCTGCGGCAGGACTTGCGTTCGGTCGGTCCGCATTTACCGCGCTCCTAACCTCGTGCTCGTCCAGGCCCTGGACATCTCTGCCCCACGCCCCCCACCCCAAAGGGGCAAAGGATCCAGACAGACATTTTCCAAAGAAAAGAGATGGCTGGCCGAGAAGCTCACGAGGGCTCGCTCACCACCATTACGCGTCGGGGAAATGGAAGTCAAAACCGGCGAGCTCCCACTTCCCTTCTGCGAGGGCGGCTGTGAGAAAAGGACAGGAAGCATAGCGAGTGTTGGGGGAGATGCGGAGCGACGTCGCCGGTGGGATGGGAAATGGGGCAGCCGCCGCGCAGGACGGTCTGGCAGCTCCTCGAAGGGTTGGTCACCCGTTGAATCCCCAGCGGACCGAGCGAGTCCCCTCCTCGGTGTCTGGCTACCCAGGAGAATGGAAGTCGTGTCCACCTAAACATTTTTACACGGGTGTGCAGAGCATGAGTCACAATACCCAATAAGTACAGACAACGCGGATGTCTCTAACCGGGGGTCGGTGGACCAAATGCGGTATGTCCGTGTCGTGGCACATATGTTGGCGGTGAATAGGAGTGATGCGCCCAACGCCCTACCGCGTGGATGAACTTGCAAACACGATGCCCACGGACAGGGCCGAACACAGAAGGCCATTGTGTTGCGTTGTATTACTGCGCTTCTGTAAAATGTGCACAATGT
Organism: Potos flavus; assembly: GCA_028534135.1. Taxonomy (NCBI): domain Eukaryota; kingdom Metazoa; phylum Chordata; class Mammalia; order Carnivora; family Procyonidae; genus Potos; species Potos flavus. The sequence goes on along the minus strand of CM052898.1, from coordinate 1,511,055 downwards.
CCGGGCACATCTGTAGACCCAGAGAGTAAGCTCGTGGTTGCCGGGGAGCTTGGGGGTGGGGAGAGGAAAAGGCACAGGGAGTGACTGCTAGGAACTTTCTTTTCTCTTTTTATTTATTTATTTGACAGAGAGAGAGATCACAGGCAGGCAGAGAGGGGGAAGCAGGCTCCCCGCTGAGCAGAGAGCCCAATGCGGAGCTCGATCCCAGGACCCTGAGATCATGACCTGAGCGGAAGGCAGAGGCTTTAACCCACTGAGCCACCCAGGCGCCCCTGCTAGGAACTTTCTAAAATTAAAGTGATGATGGGTGCATGACTCTGAATACACGAAACCCAGTGAATGATACACTTGGAGGGAATTTTATAGCTGGTGAGTTGTAGCTCAGTAAAGCGGTCATAAAAAAAATTCCCGTCTGCCTGGAGCTGAAGCATGGAGAGTAATAAAACAAAGAAAGATGGGTCTCAAACACAGTCCATCGAGGACATGTGGGCAAAGGTTTGAAGGAAAAGAATATGCCGTGGCACCCGATTTCTGTTTGTTTGGTATGAAATGACACATGGTAGGCAATGCACCTTTATCTTATTTCAGTGAGCTCGGCTAACACCATAGGACCCTGGCATCCTCTACTAAACACATAACCTGAGTCACATAAGTAATTTTAAAATTCTCTTGTTAGACATATTTAAACCAGTGTAATTAATTTTAATATATTTAATTAACTTAATATGTCCAAAAAATTCACATTTCAACGTTTTATCAAAATCAGCAGGTATCAGTGAGATATTTTATGTTCCTTTCCTCATAATGTCTTAAAATCCAGTGTGTGTACGCTTATAGTCCATTTCATTTTGGGTCCTAATTGTCATTGGAAATACTGGATCTCTACAATTTATAAAATTGACAGCGGGACAAGTAAATTGACGTACCCCCAGTATTCCAAGCATGCTTCAAATGTTTCCAATAACTGCATCAAGTTATCAGGTTTTTCCACCTCTACTTAAATTAAATTTTATTTTCTTATTTTTATTTTTTTTTAAGATTTTATTTATTTGAGAGAGAGAGCACAAGCTGGGGGAGCAGCAGAGGGAGGGAGAAGCAGACTCCTCGCTGAGCAGGGAGCCCAATGCGGGACTTGATCCTGGGACCCTGAGATCATGACCTGAGCCAAAAGCAGACGCTTCACCAACTGAGCCACCCAGGCGCCCCTAAATTAAATTTTAAAAATTAAAAAAGTCAGTTCTGTAGCTACACTAACCACCTTCGAAATGCTCCAGAGCCCCCAGCCCCCTCTGGCTAGTAGCTATCATACTGAATGATGCAGACATAGAATATGTCTATCGTAGAAAATTCTACCGAACAAAGAAGGTGCAGAGCAGTGCCTGGCACAGGATAGATCAATAAACGTCAGACGAAGTGGGGCTCCTGGCTGGCTCAGTTGGTAGAGCATGAGACCCTTGATCTTGGGGTCGTGAGTTTGAGCCCCATGGTGGGTGTGGAGATTACTTAAAAAATATATAAAATCTTAAAAAAAATAAAAAATTAAAAAAATTTCAAAAAATCAAACGTCAAATAAAGAAACTTCCTGAATAGGGCGCCTGGGTGGCTCAGTGGGTTAAAGCCTCTGCTTTCGGCTCAGGTCATGATCTCAGGGTCCTGGGATCGAGTCCCATATCGGGCTCTCTGTTCAGTGGGGAGCCTGCTTCACCCTCTCTCTGCCTGCCTCCTGCCTACCTGTAATCCCTCTCTCTGTCAAACAAATAAATAAAATCTTAAAAAAAAAAAAAAAAGAAACTTCCTGAATATCTACCCTTCCAGACTAGATCCGATCATCCTTCCTCAGTCCCACTACCAGACTCAATAACCGTGTCTACTAGTTACTGCTTCTCGATCCACACCATCAACATTCCAGCTACAATGGAACAGCAGAGCTAAATGGAACAATTCAGATGCTGTATTTTCAAAAAAACATTCCGAGGGTGATGAAAAAGTGGCCAGATCTCTGGTGTTTCTTACTTTCGTTTCCAACAGAATGTGATGCACACTCAGGGGGGGTAAGAAAAGTCAGCAAGTTTTACGTGAATCAAAATTCCACCTCCACCATCTGACTTGATTGTTTTATTTTAAATCCGAGACAGCGTCCGACATGGCTGGGATTTGGCTGAGGCCAAGGAGGGGGCTTGGGCGAGGTCAAAGATCCTGTCTTTATTTAAAAGTTTAGATTTGGGGCGCCTTGGTGGCTCTGTCGCTGAAGCATCTGCCTTCGGCTCAGGTCATAATCCCGGGGTCCTGGGATTAAGTCCCATGTTGGGCTCCCTGCTCAGTGGGAAGCCTGCTTCTCCCTCTCCCTCTGCTCCTCCCCCAACTCGTGGTCTCTCTCTCTCTCTCTTGCTGACCGTCTCTCAAATAAATAAATAAGATCTTAAAAAAATAATAAAAATAAAAGTGGGGGTTTGGGCATTAATTTTGATTTTTAAAAATATTTCATTAATGAGGGAGGAATGAAAGGATAGCATGGGAGGTCACTGAGCGTGGTTTCCCATCCCAAACTTACCAGCTCTGCACAACATAACTATTATTTCCCTATTCTGGAGGTCATGACATGGCTCTTAGGGGGACTAAACCGCTCATGGGCAGGGCTGGTCCCCCCAGAGCCCCAGGGAGACCCGGCTTCTGCCTGTTCTGGGCCCGTGGGCCAGCCCTCCCATCCTCCCCACCAGCAGTGCTCAGGGTCTGCCCATCTCTGGGAATCCCACCCTCCGCCTCCCTCTCGTGAGGATGCCGGGCCCCCAGGAAGCCAGGGTCACCCCCACATTGGGATTTGTAACTAACTCCCATCTGCCAAGCTCCTTCTATAGCAGCACACGGATCAGGGAGTGGGTCTCTTTGGAGGCGGGGTCGTTATCCAGCACACGGATCAGGGAGCGGGTCTCTTTGGGGGCGGGGTCGTTATCCAGGTCGTTATCCGTATGTTGACGATCTCAACATACATGTCAGTTTTTAAAAAGAAAAAAAATGCCTTAAAATATTACTGATTTGGGCGCCTGGGTGGCTCAGTTGGTTAAGCGACTGCCTTTGGCTCAGCTCATGATCCTGGAGTCCCAAGATCGAGTCCCGCATCGGGCTCCCAGCTCCACGGGAGTCTGCTTCTCCCTCTGACCTCCCCCCCTCTCATGCTCTCTCACTAATAAACAAAATCTTAAAAAAAAATATTACTGATTTATGTGCTGAGGTTTTGGGCACCTCCTTCGATTTGGGGCTCACCTGCCCCACGACTATACAAACGCTTTCTTCTCTCTGGTTCCACTGGTGGAGAACATCGTGGAATTCCTACTAATTCGATTATTTATTTATTTAAAAAATATTTTGTTTTTATTTTTTTGAGAGTGAGAGGGTGTGTTCCCAAGCAGGGGGAGGGGCAAAGGGAGAAGGAGAAGCAGGCTCCCCCGCTGAGCAGGGATCCCGATGTGGAACTCGATCTCAGGACCCTGGGATCCGACCTGAGCCGAAGGCAGATGCTTTGCTGACTGAGCCACCCAGGTGCTCCCTTTTTTTTTTTTTTTTGTTAAAGCAGAGGTTCCTATTTTTGACAAACTAGAAATCCAGAGGGGTGACGGAGCCCGGTAAACATTTCGTGAATCAGTCCTGAGCTCGGTCCTGGGCACTGAAAATAGGCCATGCAGGAGCCCCGATAAATTCTCCCACTCAGCCTGGGTTAGGGTTGGAGCCGGGCTGACCCACGACCTGACGTCAGAAGTGTAACAAGGGCTTATGGGTTTCGCTGTGTCCCCCAAAAAAGGCATGTTGAAGTCCGACCCCCCAGTCCCTGGGAATGGACCCTTACTTGGAAATAGGGTCTCTGCAGTCAGCAAGTTAGGACAAGGTTATAGGCCACAGTGCGGTGGGCGGCGAGCTTGCAAGAGGGGGATCTGGACACAGACGTAGCAAAAGAGGGGAAGGACACGCGGGGACAAGGCGGACCCTGGAGAGGTGGGTTCACAAGCCAAGGAAGCTGGAGGAGACAGGGAGGACCCTTCTCCAGAGGCCTGAGGGAGCAGGGCGCTGCTGACATTTGAGCTTGGACTTGCTCAGGTGTGAAGGAGCCGCAAAACGGAAGGCGTGGGATGTCTGCGTTCAGCACAGATGTGTGTCGTGCTATCAGGCTGTCGCAGGTCTGTAGGTTCGAGATTCCAAGGTCCCTGACGGATACGGGTCTTGCTTGTGGGTGTGGCTTCCCGTATCTGCTTCCTGCACCCCTGGGTCTATCTTCTTCCCCGCCCCCAGCACATCCTGGGGGTCGATCACACCTGGCACTCTGCCTGGGAGCCTTCCAGAGTCAACACCGCGCCTGGCCCCTGGGGAGGCCCTGCATGAATCTTAGCGTGAGCCACAAAACACGGTCGAGATGGGGTCCTTGCTGCCCAGCCAAGGTCGCCACAAAGTCAGTCTGGAGTCAGCTCGCAACACAAAGGAAGACAAGAAAACAATAATATTGGGGGCACCTGGCTGGCTCAGTCGATAGACCACACGTGATTCTTGAGCTCCGGGTTGTGAGTTCAAGCCCCACGTTGGGTGTGGAGATCACTTAAAAAAAAATTTTTTTTTAAAGATTTTATTGATTTATTTGAGGGAGAGAGAGTACAAGCAGGGGGAGCGGCAGAGGCAGAGGGAGAAGCAGACTCCCCGCTGAGCGGGGAGCCCGATGCAGGTCTTGATCCCAGGACCCTGAGATCATGACCCGAGCCGAAGGCAGAGGCTTTAACCCCAGGCGCCCCTCGGTGGGGAGATTTAAACTGCGGAACCGGCAAATGCTACAGACGAGGGCTTTATCTTTATTTTCCAGATTGCTGCTTCACCACCACACCGCTGCCCCCTGACGGACAAGAGCGGACGAAACCGCTGCTCTTATTCTAGTGGAGAAAAGAGGCCGTGAACTAATTAAGAAAAGGGTACAGGAAACTATAGATGCTGTGGAGAAAAAGAAAACAGGGAGCAGCATAAAGGAACATCGGGAGTGAGGTTGTGATTTCAACACAAGTGCTCAGGCAAGCCTCGGTGAGGAGGGGAGGTTTGAACAAAGGAGCGCACATCTCGGCGAGGTACCCGGAGGGAAGAAGGTTCCAGGACCACTGTACATGCAAAAGTCCTGGGGCAGGATTGGGCCTGGCCTGTTGGAAAAACATTGAGGCGGCCTGATTGGCTGGAGCAGAGTGCGCGACAGGGAGGGGGCGGGGAAGGGGCGGGTTGCGCAGGGCATTGCGGGCGGTGGGGAGGACTTGGGCTTCCCCCCACCCCCAGGGAGGGCGGGACCTGACCTGGGTGCTCCCCGGCGCCCTCTGGTGGCCGCTGCGCGGAGGGCCGACTCGGGGAACGGAGGTGCGGGTGGGGGGAGGGGCAGAGGGGATGGTGCAGGTCCAGGCAGGTGATGATGGTGGCTGGGGGCACAGGAGGGAGGAGACGTGGACAGATCTGGGATCGATTTTAAACGGACCCAACCCCGGTGTTTTTAGGCTGAGCCCCTGGAATGACAATTCCTACTTCCTGTGGGAGGAGCAGCTTTGGGAGGTAACGTGAGGAATCCCAAGGGCCCGCTATTTTGGGGGCGTCCCGTCAATATCTAAGTGGAGACGTAGGGGTGTAGCTGGGCCCCGAGTCTGGGGTCCCGGGGAAGGCTGGGCTGGGCTGGAGACAGGACTGGAGACAGCCATAGACATGAGGGGGAGTGGATGAGGCTGCCCGCGGGAGGGGAGGGGTGCGGGGAGGGAAGAGGCCCGAGAACCCAGCCAGGGCACCGGGGGAGGGGTGGGAGACGCAGGGGGCTGGAGGAGTGGTTGGGAGCCTGGTCCCTGAGGAGCTCCCAGGAGGAGGGTCAGTGAAACACCGCAGCGAGGGGAACGAGGACAGAGACTATGACAGGTCTGGGGACAGGAGAGCAGAGCCTGGCTGGTGCAGGTAGGGGGGAAAGGCGAGCTGTGGGAGGCGGTTGGGTTTGGCTCTTCCCGGGGCTCTTGCTGGAGAGAAGCAGAAAGTGGGCGGGAGACAGAACCTGGGTATGCCGGGAGGTCAGGAAGGCTGTTGGTTGATTATCCTGTGTTTTTAAGAAATTCCCACCAGTCTCTGCTGCTGGGGACAGGCACATCTGATGAGAACAGGGAGGGTGGCTGGTGGGCCCGTGGACGAGGTGTCTGTGACACTGAGGTAATGGGGAATGTGTGTCCTGGGCCCTGGGCCCCAGCCCCGTTTAAAAGTCTGTAACTCGGGCATCTGGGTGACTCGGTTAAGCAACTGCTTTCAGCTCGGGTCATGATCCCAGAGTCCCGGGATCGAGTCCCACATCGGGCTCCCGGCTCCGTGGGGACTCTGCTTATCCCTCTGACCTTCTCCCCTCTCATGCTCTTGCTTTCTCACTCTCTCTTTCTCAAATAAATAAATAAAATCTTTAAAAAAAAAGTCTGCTGTAACTTCCCGGGGAGCTGGGTGGCTCAGTCAGTTGGGTGACCGACTTGGTTTCAGCCCAGGTCGTGACCTTGGGGTTGTGGGATCGAGCCCTGTGTCAGGCTACGTACTAGGCTCCGTGCTTGGGATTCTCCCTCTGCCCCTCCTCCTGCTCTCTCTAAGATAATAAAAATAAAATTTTTAAAAAGCCTGTAACTTCCTGAGAGGCGAGGGCCAGAGGACGGCCTTCCCACCGCACTTGGGCTCGCGGACCAGGCCTGGCGCTTCAGGCTGGGGCTGGGGGCTGGAGGAAGGAGGCGCTTTGGGCCACAGCCTCGACCCTGGGGGAGAATCACCAACGGCCACCAGAAGAATCAGCATTGCGGGCACACGGAGCCTCCACAAAACCCCTAACTGGAGGGGCTCAGAAAGCTGCGGGGCGGGCGAGGCGGGCGAGGGCACCCAGTGGGGGAGGGGGTCGTGCCCCAAGCTGGCGAGGCGGGCGAGGGCACCCAGTGGGGGAGGGGGTCGTGCCCCAAGCTCCGCGGGAGGAAGGCCCGGGGACCCAGGACCCCTCGTCCGGCTGCTCAGGACGTCCTTTATACGGAACGGGCAAGTCAAGGGCTTCTCTGAGCCCTGGGAGCTGTGCCAGCAAATCCTCACCAGTAAGGAGGGGGCCCGGGGGGTCTGCGCGAATTCGGGTGGTGAGCGTGAGAACGGACTTGAACTGCAGGACACCCATGGAGACGTGACTTGCTTGGGGCAGAGATGCCGCGCGCCTGGTGTCAGAAGGGTTGGGGGCACGAGGCATCGGCGTGGCAGACCCAGCTCCCGGTCCCAGTGCCCAAGGACCCCCACTCCAGGCGTCTACGCCCTCGTGTGACCCGTCAGGGATGTCGCTGGCCGGCAGGTGGCAGCAGGTGGAATGTGGCCCGTGTGACGTTAGCTTCTGTGGTTATCCCCATTTTATGGCCGTACAACAGGGTGTTCAAGGCCGCACACGGACAACGAGGCGGGTAGCTGGGGTGGGAACCCCCGGCCCGGGCTCCTAGCCACACCACTAAACCCCAGCAGGGGCTGAGTGAGAATGAGGGAGTGGGGAAGGGCAGGCTGGGGGGCTGTTTCCCCCAACCCCCCGGGAGTGGGCTGGCTGGAGAGGAAACCAGCGCATGGGCCTGGAGCTCTTCGAACAGCCCGACCCCCTCCCCCAGATGTTCCTCAAGATCAGCCCGCTGCAGGGCCCCCCACATTCTCTGAGTCACGGCTTGGCCAAAATAATTTAATAGTCCATTTGGACCGTGGGGTCTGCTTGTCCCTCCCAGACCCCAAGCCCCTAAGGACCTTCCCACCCTGCCTAGTCCCCGGCTGGGGCATCCGAGGCCCCAGGGGCAGCCCTCGGACGCCCCAGCCCCTGCCCAGGCCCAGCGGGGTTGGGTTTGCCCACAGCGCCTTTCGAAGCTGGTTCCTTGAGAGGCTGGGTCAAGGCAACCCCAACTCCCCCAGTGCCCCCTCAGACCCCCACTCCCACGCGGACACCCCGCCCCCATGACCGGAAACCTGGGTGTGCAGCCCTGCGCCAGACCCCCACCCACCCCGCGGGGGACACAGGACAGCTCAGTGTGGCCCTGGGGGAGTCAGGATGCAAAAGCAGCCCAATCGGGCCAAGCAGACAGCCGGGGGGCAGGGAAGCCAGACCCGAGCACGAGCTCACGGGCCGGGCCCCGAGGAGCGGGCGGCGCTAGGAGCGGGCGCGCGCAGCTGCTCCAGCCCGTCGGCGTACTGGAAGGCCGACCCCGTCTCATGCTCGTACATGTCCAGGGCCACCTCGCAGCTCTCCCGCACCACGCGCTCGGGGTCGGCCGCGTGGGCCCGCAGGGCGGCCAGGCAGGCGGGCCGGGCGATGGCGCCCAGGGCCTCGGCGCACTCGTGCCGCACCATGGGGCTCTCGGCCTGCTGGGCCAGGGTCGCCGTCAGCTGGGGCACGGCCGCCTCGTGCTGCAGCTGGCCCAGGACGTAGCCGATCTCGTGGCGGAAGAGGGCGCTGCCGCAGTGCAGGCCTGGGGGCAGGAAGGACCAGGAGAGGTGGACAGGGGGCTCCCCGTGCCCAGGACACCCCCGCCCCAGCCCCGGTGGTCAATGCTGCTCGGAGGGAGGGACCGGCAGCCAGAGCGGCAGGAGAAGCCGGAAAGGACAGAGCCGGGTAATAAGCTCCCTGCCAACAGGCACTGGGAACACAGCCCTGCCCTCCGCAAGGCCAGACAGGGCAGGCATGGCCTTCCCGGTCCGGGGTCCCCTTCCAGCTGCTCCCACCTCTCCTTGAGCCTCTGTGTGACAGTCTCGAGTGTCTAATGAGGGGACAGTCAGGGGCACCATCAGGTCATGCTTTACGCTGATGGGGAAACCACCACTGGGAGGGGTGCGGTGACGGCCCAGACCAGGGGTCGAGGCCACCTGCCTGCCTGCAGCCCCCGCTCCCAAGCACCACCCAGCCCCGCTGTGCTCCTGCCAGCCATCCCCGGGGACGCCCACCCCGCGGCCCAGGGTCCGGGCGGTGGTCCAGGCATCTCCCTGCCAACGGGAAGTTCTGGGAGGGCACAGAGAGCTCCAAATCCTCTGTGGGCACAGCCCGGGCACGGGGGCGCAGGGGACCACCAACTGCCTGGGGAGAGGCCTGCAGAGAGCATCCCGCAGAGCTGGGATGAGAGCAACTCAAGTCACAGTAGCAGAAAGGGGCCAAGGGTGCCAGGGATCAGCTCCCAAGTCCGCGGCTCGCCACCGGCTCTCTGCCCAGGCAACTCTCCCTGCCTTCCTGGCCT
>CM052898.1:1474680-1501307 GCA_028534135.1 Potos flavus | reverse complement strand
GGGGGCGGACACAAGTGGGTGGGCTCCGGAGGAGGCGCCAGTCTGGGCTCAGGAGGAGGCACAAGGACTGGACAGGGCGGAGGGGAGAGGCGAGGCCGGTCAGCCTGGGCAGGGAATCGGTTTGGTTTTGCTGAACAGGGCAATGGCCCGTGACCACCCTGGCTGCTGCCCTGTCTCCCAGGACCCTGGCCGAGCGGTCGCCCTGGTATCCAGACACGGGGGTGGGGGGGGGGAGGCTAGTCCAGGCAGGGGCAGGGGTGGGGGCTGGGAAGTCAGGCGATAGTACCTCGATGACCGGGTCAGAGGAGTACTGCTTCAGGACCTCCAGAACATCCGGGTTCCCGATGGCCCCCAGGGCCTCGCCTGAGAAGAACCACACAGACAACTCACAGTTGGTTGGGAAATGCACGGATAGGCAGGGGAGGGGGCGGGGGGGGGGGGGGGCAAGACCAGCAACACCACATCCTTTGTTCTCCCCCCGCCCCACGGCTCTACTTAAGTCTGTGACCCACGGATTGGAGCTGGAGCATGGAACAGGGCTGGGACCCCCCACTCCCATCCCCGGGCCCATGCCCCCAAGCGCTCATGGTCTAGATGGGGAGACACAGACAAACATGTCGTGACAACTCGGGGACGTTGGTCACCATGGAGCCCCAAGAACACCCGGGTGAGTAGAGCTCATCGGGGTGAGCCCTGGAGGAGGTTTTACCCTGCGATGTGAGAGAGGAAGGTCAGCAGGGCAAGGCAGGGCTTGGTGGGGGAGCCTGACCGTCTCCCTGTGGGTCGCTGTGGGCCTACACCGGTGCCAAGCGGGAAGAGACCCTCGGCCAGTGAATGCTCACGCCCCCCTCAATCCCTCCCCCGCTTTGCAAGCAGGTAGAGTACGCTGCTGCCCACAATCAAGAACATCCTAAGGGACCTGAATCTGGGTCACGTCCGCCCTCCTTGCCCGCAGCCCTCCAGGGCTCCCACTTCCCTCAGGGTAAAAGCCCGAGTGCTCCCTAAGGCCCCCCAGGCCCCTCCCCTCCTCCCTCTGTCCCTGTCACTCCCTGGGCTCCAGCCACAGGGGCCTCCTTGCCACTCCTCCAGGGAGCAGGCGTGGTATGGCCCCAGGACTTTTGCACAGGCTGCATCCCCTGCCTGAAGCACCTTTCTCCAGATAACCGCCTGCCTTCATTCAGATCTCTGTCCACCAATTAAAAAGGGTAACCCTTCTGGTACTCTCATCCTACTCCCTGCTTTATTTCCTCCTTAGCACTTACGTCTTTCCACCAGCACCCGCCAAGGTGTTCTACGATACCACACACTCAAAATAGCACAACTCACGGGAAAGGTGAGGTTTGGAGGAGGATGTTCTTGGTAAGAAGAGTGCCGATGAAAACGGTGCCTGGCACACCGAGAGTTACCTGGGGCAGCCCGGGGGTGGGGGGCAGCCCGGCAGAGCTGGGACTACTGCAGAGCATATGAGAAATGCCTAAGAAGAGTAAGATGGAAACAGAGCCGTCCCCCGCCCCCTGCCCGCCGCCCCATCTGCAAAGGAGCTCTCTGGTTAGAGACACGGCCTCGACAGCCCCGGCTTGCCACGGAGTTTACTCCTTTCTCCTGTCTCCGGTGTCCCTCAAGGTCACAGGGCCTGGTACGCCATGGGTGCTCAAGAAACAGGGGCCCAGTGAGAGACATGAACAAATGAAACAGACATCAGGGGCCGGCGAGCTCGCTGCCTGGTTTTGTATGAGCAAAAAATGGCTTTTATCTTTTTTTTTAAGGATTTTATTTATTTGACAGAGAGAGAGCGTGCAAGCGTGCACAAGCAGGGGGAGCGGCAGCAGGAGAGGGAGAAGCAGGCTCCCCGCAGAGTGGAGAGCCCGAAGTGGGGCTCGATCCCAGGACCCTGGGATCATGACCTAAGCCGAAGGCAGACGCTTCATCGACTGAGCCACCCAGGTGCCCCGTTTTCATGTTTTTATTTTTTTAAAGATTTTATTTATTTATTTGACAGAGAGGGAGAGATTACAAGTAGGCAGAGAGGCAGGTAGAGAGAGAGGGGGAAGCAGGCTCCCCTCTGAGCAGAGAGCCCGATGCGGGGCTCGATCCCAGGACCCTGAGATCATGACCTGAGCCGAAGGCAGAGGCTTAACCCACTGAGCCACCCAGGCGCCCCGTTTTCACGTTTTTAAAATGTCTTTTCTTTACGGGCACCCGTCTGGCTCAGTCGGTAGAGCAAGCGACTCTTGATCTAGGGGTCGTGAGTTCGAGCCCCACGTTGGGTGAAGAGATGACCTCGAAATAAAATCTTGAAAAAAAATATTTTTTTTAAATTAAAGGGATGATATTTCCTGCCGTGTGAAACTTCCGGGGAATTCGAACCTCATTGCCCATAAAGTCCCACCGGCACGTGGCCACGCCCCTCTGCGGAGGGCCGTTTAAGGCAGCTTTTAATCCCGAGGGCAGAGTTGAGTCTTGGCAACACAGACTGTCGGGCCCACAAGGCTGAACATTTTGCCCCCTTCCTTTTACAGGTAGAGGCTGCCGAGCCCTGCTCTAGATCACGCGGGAGGGAGAGGCGGCACGTGAGGCAGAAGGGACGGGGTGGGGGCGCAGGGTGAAGGTCAGGCGCCCCGCCCTGGCCACTCACCCGCCTCGTGGCGCACCATGGGCTCCTGGCAGGTGTCCCGCAGCACGTCCAGCAGCACAGGGATGGCTCGGGGGTCCTGCATCTGGCCCAGGCAGTAGGCCAGCTCATGCTTGAGCAGGGCGGAGTCGTCGCCGAAGGCCCGGCTGATCCACGCGATGGCCCCGGGACCGCCGAGCCCGCGGAGAGTGAAGAGCGCCCGGAAGCGGGCCTGCAGGGGCTGCTGGGGGTCCGCCAGTGTCCGCCCGATGGCCTCCACCTCCTGCTCTGTCACCATGGCGCCGCCGGCTTCCTCCTGCCCACGGGCCTTCCGCAGCCCCAACCACGCTGAAACCGGGGGCTCCCGGGCGCCAGAACCTACAGGCGGAAAACCGAGAGCCCGGGTAAGGGGCATTTTTCACCCATTCGCGGATTCGATCACTTAGGAGCTAGGACCTGGGTCGGGTGGGCGTCTGGGCTGAAAGCCAGGGTCTGGCCCCGCCCACTTGCTGCGCGGTCTTCTATTTGTTACTTTCCCTCTCTGGCCCCCTGCCACGTGAGAGCGGGAAGCTGAGAGCAGCTCCTCTAGCCCCGGTCCAGCCTTCAGCTGAAGCAGCCCTAGCGATGTCCCGACTGCTACCTCGGAGAGATCGGAGCCGGAAGCGCCTAGCGACCAGGCCCAGATCCCCGCACAAACTGCGGGAGAGTGTGTCTGCTGTTGCTCAAGCTGCAAAGTGTGGGGTAATTTGTTACATGACAGGTAGCTGAGGCGCAAATCCTTTCAGCACGTAAACTGGACCCTTGCACAATCCTCCTACAGCACCTCGTTATTCCAAACTCCCTCACAGTCCCAGAGGCCCTGCGTGACCTACCCCGACCCCTGCCAGCCCTCCCCTCCTCCCCCTCGCCCCCTTGCTCACTCTGCTCCAGCCACATAGGCCTCCTGGCTGTTCCTCCAACACGCCAGGCCTGGTCCTTCCCCAGGACCTTTGCATGGGCCGTTCTCTTCCTCAGGAACACTCCTCCCCAAGTGCCCCCCATGCTCAACCTCTCACTTTCTTGGGTCTCAAATGTCACCTTCTCAGGGAAGCCTTCCCTGATTACAGTCGTCCCTATTACTCTTCCCTTGTTTTACTTTTCTTCAAAGCTCTTACCACTATGAGGTATCATATGGGACGTTTACCAGCTTAGCTGCCTATGGTGGGACTTATCCCTTATCAGAACTCTAAAGGCAGGGACCGAGTCTATCTTCGTCACCGCTATACTCCCAGCACCCAGTAGGCCCTCAAAAAAAAAACAGTCCTACCAGTAACAGCAGCTGACATTTACAGAGGACCTACTATGTGCCAGGCCCCTCTGCTAAGCCCCTCACACTCATGAACTCATTTACCTCTCCCCATAAACCTATGAGATGGGCACCACGCTGGTCACCCTTTTACAGGCGAGAAAGCAGACACACAGGTTAAAAACTCGCTTACGAACCGCGTGAGGAGTCATAAATCCAGGGAGCTGGGCTCCAGAGTCAAGCTCTAAGCCACAAATGCTAGGTTGAGTGGATGAACTGAGACGAAATGACACAGCCTGGGCTGGGGGGAGGGGCCCCATTGCTGTCCTCTGGACCAGCGAAGACCTGGGGGGCGCTTCGTAAAGTACGCCATGGCACGCCGCGGCCTCTGGCTCCTGCAGTGTCAGCCCTGGGCTTCATGAGGGAGGGGAGCTGCCGGAGCAATCCAGGGAGGGAGCACCAGAAGCCACAGAAGCCAGGAGTGAGTGAGCTGGCAAGGCGTCAGGGGCCCCGAGCTCGGACTCTGCTACGCGAATGAGCAGCGACTTGCATGCGGTCACACGGCACGCCAAGGGCAAACAGGACCCAGGACTCCTGACTCCCGGGCTCTGCAGGAAGGCCCTCGAGACACCCAGAAAAGGCCCTTCATTGCCTACTTAGCCCCAGAGTCCTTAGATTCCTGGGAATGAGGGGAAATCTGGCCAACAAGGCAGCTTCAGCTACGGGATATGCTGCAGATCTCCAGGGCAAGAGCTGCACTGGGACAAAAGTCTCTGGGCTTGGTTTCTGCATTTGGAAGAAAACTATAAATAGCTCACAAGTCAGGTTTTCTTCTAGTCTCTGCTCAGATATTCGATGTGCAGGCAGGAACTCTCCGAGCATCCGGCTGTAGCTATGTAAACCCTCCCTGTGCCGCACTCCCCTTTGTGGCAACTTCAGCTTCCCTGCAGCATCTAACAGCACCTGGTGTCCAGTATATTTCACGCATCCGTGTCTTACTCTAGAAGGTCAGTGCCTGGAGGACAGGACTTTATATCTATAAAGAAAGAGAAATCTGGAGGTGCCTGGGTGGCTTAGGCGGTAAAGCCTCTGCCTTCGGCTCAGGTTCTTGATCCCAGGGTCCTGGGATCGAGCCCTGCATGGGGCTCCCTGCTCAGCGGGGAGCCTGCTTCTCCCTCTCCCCCTGCTGGTGCACGTGCGCCCTCTCTCTCTGTCAAAGAAATAAACAAAATCTTAAAAAAAAAAATAAAGAAATCTGTATCACGTGTGCACACGTACACGGGTATCTATACTACTTTGTTCAAGGTATGTCCTCAAGGCCTAGTATGGGAGCTGTCCCTATGGCCGGAGGTGCCCAATCTGTGTTTGAGTGAACTCAACACCCACTGCACACCAGCCGTGGTACCAAGCTCTTCATACACCGTGTAAATCCGTATCGTTTGTAAAGTGGGTAGGAGGGGCACCTGGACCTCACAGTTACGGCGAATGAAGGTGTGCTCGTGGAGGGGGCACATGGCTGGCTCAGTCAGTGGAGCGTTCAACTCTCGATCTCAAGGTTGTGAGTTCGAGCCCCACGTTGTACGTGGAGATTACTTAAAAACTTAAAAAAGAAAAAGAAGAAGGCGGCATGTTCACGTAGCACCTAGAATGCACTTGACAAACCAGAGCTAGTATTAAGTATTCCTGCAGGGAGCCCCAAACCCACCTCTCTGTACTCAGGAAGGCACACCTAGCCTCCTATAAGCCCATAGCTCATACCTTCAGCCCATTCTTCAGTGGGAAGCATGGGAAGGGTGTGGGCGTGGGGTTGAAGGGATCAGCCCCCAACCAAGGCAGAATCTGAGAATTCGCTCGCTCCTGTGAAAGCTGTTGATAAACTAGTAAGGGACGGAGAAAGAAGAGACCAGGCTCCTCGACCTCCTGCCCCCACCCGAGACCTGTCTAAACCAAGAATTCCCAACAAAAACATCTCTGGGATCCAACTCTCCCCCAGAAAGGGGTCGCCCCAACACAGGATTCCCTCAGGGATGCTCGCAGGATCCCTCCCCTTGGAAGAGAACCCGAGTTACCGGATGCCTCACGATCTGTCTACGCGGATCCCCCAGTACTGGATCCCTCACACCGTTGGTTCTCCCAAAACTCGAGAAAGGGATAGCCCAATATGGGACCCCCCCCGACATGCGCTGGCTCCCAGGGTCCCCCAACCTGGGAATCCAACCCCCGGCGAAACAGGGTCCCCAGAACTTGGGGAAAGAGCTCGCCGGGACTTGATACCCCTCAGGAGGATGTCCCTCGACCCCCCAATCCTAGAGAAGGGACGTCCCCACGAGGCGTCCCCTCCGTGCCCGCCCGCATGGCCCGGGCCACGCACCGTACTCCCTACCGCCGAAACGCCCAAACGAGCTCCGGGAAGACGAGGCCGCCGAGTCCACCCGCTCCCACCGCCGCCAACAGCGATTCACCAACCGCGACGCTCGCGGCGCCCTGTGGGGGCCGCCATCTTCTCGCCCACGTGACCGGGCCGGA
The DNA here is from genome assembly GCA_028534135.1 of Potos flavus. Classification (NCBI taxonomy): domain Eukaryota; kingdom Metazoa; phylum Chordata; class Mammalia; order Carnivora; family Procyonidae; genus Potos; species Potos flavus. Next base: position 1,494,885 of record CM052898.1, on the reverse strand, counting down.
CGGCACCAACGCAGCGCTGGGGGGGTTCCAGTCAAAGACTCCGCGGCAGGAGAGAGGTCTGGAAGCACGAGTCGGCATCGGTGCCACAGCTTGCACTCACAAAGCAGACAAAGTCTAAGGCCATCCCTCATGGAAGGAAAGGGCAACGTCCACTCTTTCCGCGGAAGACCTTCTCTCCGGCTTTCTCCCCCCCGTTCGGCCTGTGCAAATGGTTTGTGCCGATTCAGTCTGGCGCCCGGCGCCGGGTAGCGACGGAGCATGCGCCGCCGTCCTGGGCGTGGTCGAGTCCTGGGGGCGTGGCCGATGGCGTCAGGTGGCTGGACTCCAGCCGGGGAGGGAGGCAGCTGGTTCTTTTTTCCGACCCGACGGAGTCGTTCATTCATCGTTCACTTAACAAATGGTTAATGGGGGCTGAGGAAAAGACAGCCTGCAATCCTTACCCTCACAAACCTCACAGCCTGGTGGTCTGAGGCAGTCAGACAAGCAATAAATAAGTAAAATACATGATAGGTGGTCAAGCAGTATAGTTCAAGGGCGGTGTGAAGTCTTAGGAGGCGTGGCCAGGGGCTCCGATGGTGACGTCCGAGTAAACACCTGGCAGGTGCGGGAACGCGCCGTGGGGATGACTGGGGGAGAGACACCCGGACTTAAGAAGGACTTGGCTTTTACTCTGACGCAATGAGAAGCCTGAAGTGTTCTAATCAGGGAAACACACCTGAAAAGTGTTCTAACTTTGGAATGTGGAAAAAGCATTGGTGGCAACATTATTTGTAATGGCAAGAAAAAGAATTGGAAAAAATGGTAAAGCACAGCCCCTTTTCTGTCTCCAGGGGTGGTCCAGCCCCCCTTATCATTCACCTGGACCACCGGAGTCCCTTTCAGCCTGCCTTCCTGGCCGCTGTCCTCACCCCTCAGCGTCTGTCCTCTCCGCAGTGGCCACCAGAGGCCACCTGTGGGCAACTGAGCCAAGCCCCGCCCTCCTCTGCCCACAGCCCTCCAGCGCTCCCACCTCCCTCAGGATAAAAACTCAAATTCTCCCCTGACCCCCAAGGCCCTGCATTGACCTGTCAGGGGTGGGGGAGTGCTCCCTAACCTTCTCTCCTCCCTCTCACCTTGCTGCTCACTCTGCTCCAGGCACACAGGCCTCCTTGCTCTTCAGGCCCAGTTCTTCCCCAGGGTCTTTGCACATGCTGTGCCCTCTGCCTGGACTGTTCTTCCCCCTGGTACTCCCATACCTGCTTCCCTTCCTCCTCTGGGTCTCTGCTCACATGCATTTCCATATGGCCTTGGCTACCCTATTTTAAGCTTGAACTCCCCTCTTAGTAGTCCCAACCCTTAGACCATAGTACCTCCACGCCAATACCACTTTTTTTTTTAAAGATTTTATTTATTTATGTTAGAAAGAGAGTGAGCACGCACATACACGCACACACGTGCGTAAACAGGACAGTGGGGAGGGGCAGAGGGAGAGGGAGAGAAGTAGACTCCCCGCTGAGCACAGAACCCGACTTCAGGCTCAATCCCACGACCCACGATCACGATCTGAGCTGAAATCACGAGTCAGACGCTCAACCGACTGAGCCACCCCAATACCACTCTTCACTTTCTAACCCAATACATCACTTACTCTAAGGTTATTTCGAATGTCAGCTCCGTGAAGGCAGGGATTTTCCCAGGAGATGGAACAGTTCGAGCAAAGGCCCTGGGGTGGGGATGGATGTGCAGAGTAGCTGAATGAAGGGGGGGGGGGGGCCACTGGGCGGAAGCGATTTGCGCTGTGATTAATCCAGGCAGATGGTGGCCTTGGAGGAGCCCCAATCCTCTTACCCAAAGCCCCTAAATACTTCCGCCACGCGGGTCACCTCCGGGCCTCTCCTGCTCCGGGCGGACATGATGCCGGGGCTGGCAGTCGAGGAGGGGATGGAGGGCTGGAGCCCGACCCCACCGCTGTATGAGGAGTACCGCCCGCCACCTCTGGATACCATCCGCCTGCCCAGGTATGCGCTGTACCTGCTGCTGGCGGCGTTCCTGGTGGTGGCCGTGGCCTATGCCATTGTGGGGCATCTCATCAAGGACCTCGCCCATGACCTGGCCGGTGAGCTGCTGCCCACCTCAAGCCCTGCTTGGGACAGTGCTGGGCCACTCCGGGGCTGGGGCGGGGGGACACAAGGGCCTCTCGCAGCAGGGAGGGGACAGAGGGTGGATGAGGCCCTGGGAGGCTCCTCACCAGTGTCCTAATGCAGACTGGGCCTTCGGCCCGAAGCCAGACCAGGAGGACGCACCCCGGGAGCTGCGCTCGAGCCTGGAGGGCGAGGATCTGGAGGAGCTCGACCTGCAGCTGGCTCTGGCCTGGCGGGGCGATGAGGACCCTGGTGGGGGTAGCAATGCGGCCCCTGCAGAAGCCCCCGCCCTGGCTCCCCGCCGCCCTTCCATTGCCTTCAAGGACCCGCCTGCTCGGAGCTCCTTCTGGAGGCTGGACTGAGCCGGGCACCGCCCTCTGGCCCCGGGACCTGGGTTTGAACCCCTTTGGCAGTTGTATAGACCGGACTTGTGCACGCTGGATCCCTTGCTCCCCTGACCGGCCCCGTCTTGGCAGAGAACATTCCCTTTCTTGGCTGGCGGGCTCCTGTGGTTGATCGCTGGCACCTTCCGCACCCCTGCTCCCCCCATTGCCCCAGAGCCTGATTCCGCCCAACCTCCCAGGAAGAGTCTTTCAAAGGGTAACAACGGTAACTCAGGGCTTAGTACGTCCCTGCTGTTGTGCTCAGGGAGCCTCTCCCACGTATTACTCCGTTTAATCCTCACTGGCCAGGACTTGTCGCCCCCATTTACCAGATGGGGACATGGAGGCACAAAGCCCAGGAATGACTTGATCGGAGCAGAGAGAACTTTTTGCGGAAAGAGGCCAGTTCCGCGACCTGCCTTCGAACAGAAGCAGGAGCCCCAGGGCGGGGTCTGGCCCTGCTCTTCCGAATCTGCTCCAGCACCACCCCCCACCTCCTCCCCAGCCCCACCCCCTACCTCCTCCCCAGCCCCACCCCCACCTCCTCCCCAGCCCCCCCCCACCTCCTCCCCAGCTCTGCTGCTCTGCCCGCTGGATCTGTTGGTCTGGAGGACAGTGCCTGCGGCTTTCTCCCTCCCCTCTGAGCTGGGCACAGGAGGGGGCACACGGTCGGAGCTTCGCAGGCGCCGCTGGGGGGGTTGAGATGGGCTCGCTTTGGGCAGGTGCCTGAGCTCCGCTGCTCCTGGTGGCCCGCTGTGCAATGATGATCCTCAGACCTCAGGGAGGGGGGAGGCCCAGGTATGCACAGGTGCTCCTTAAAGGTGTGTGCAGTGATCCTGGCACCCCCCCCCCAGCCCCCGAGAGCCCTGCAGAGCACCCCTCCCCCCAGTAGGGGCTTCCTGCCACGTGCCTGGGCCGTGGATGTCTGGTGGCAGCTGGTGAAGGGCGCTCCTTCTCCTGGGCAGGGCTCCCTATCTAATCAGCAAGGGACCAAGGTTGATGGACAGGAGAGCCTGGAGCCTGAGTCATCGGTTACCTGGGCATCCCATTCTCTAGCCATCAGGGCGTGCGTGGGCTTGGAGATGGATAATGGGCACGTGGCCCGTCACTTCTTGTCCCTGTGCTCATCCCGGTATTGGCTGTGGCTCCCCAGGGGTCCGGGAGCTGGGTCATGGCCGTGTAAGCTGGTGGTGGGGGGAGATCTGGGTTCAGACCCCGGCTCCAGCTGTTTCTGTGTGACCTCCGTTCTCCTGGCCTCCTTGGCCTTCTCTGCAAAATGGGGACGGAAACATTTGGTAGGGTGTTCAGAGAAGAAGACGTAACGATGCCTGGCGGCCCCGAGCCCGAGCCCATCTCAGCCTGGCCGCTGCAGCACGGAGCCCCGGGGACCTGGAGGCTGGGTCCCGGGGCAGGGCACACGGCGGAGGGGCTGGATTCCTCGCGTTAATTGTTACACCGGGTCCAGAGTCTGACCTCCGGGTCTGGACTGGCCCCGCCCCTAGGCCCGCCTGCTGCCATATCAGGGGCCGGGCAGGGCCTCACCCAGCCAACCTTGACCGTGCACCGCTGCGGCTCTTCCAGGACCATGGAGACCCTGGAGACCCTTCTCCTGCTCGGCGCCCTGCTCCTGTCACCTGCAGAGGCTCAGCAGGGTAGGGTTCCCACCTGGACCTGGGGTGGGGGGAATGGGGGGATCAACGGGGGGCGGGGGTGGGGAGGCGTCCTGGGAGGGCCTCATGCATAGGCTCACTGTCTCCCCATTTTTCATGATGAGGGGACCTCTGAAAGGAGGGGCAGGCAGAGGAGGAATGGGGCCAGACCCCTCTTGGAGCCCCCTCCCAACCCCCACACTCCCTGGGGCCTCTCTCCCCATTCCTGAGATGCTCCCAGCCCCCTCCCCTTCTCTAGAATGGGTCTCTGACACCCAGCACCCCATCGGCTTGAGCGTCCCCCAGCACCCTTCCCCTCTCCCCTTCGGGGGGCAGACCCCGGCCTGGCGCCATCTCTGAGTCCCACCTGCCCCACCTTTGGACAGCCTCGAAGTATCGCCCAAAGCCCTGGCTGGTGGGCCTGGCTGCCGTCGTGGGATTCCTGTTCATCGTCTTTGTCCTCATGCTGGTTAACCGCGTCTGGGGCTCCAAAGTGAGGTGGGAGTCCCTCTCCCCTCTCCCCACTCCCTACAGCCGCTGTCCCTGTCCTCCTCCTCTCCCCAAAGTGCTGGGCACCCCTCCCGCTTCCTGCCTCTCTCTGGTCCCCTCCCCCCTGTCTCCCTGTTTCCCTGCTCCTGCTCAGACCCCCTGGCCTCACAGCCTCACGGTCTGGGACGGCCATGCAGCCCGGCCGCCTGGCTTTGTGGAGTTCCTGTGCCCAGCAAGGGGGGACTCTGAAGGCGACCTCCTGCCCTTCACCCACCTTCGCCCCTCTCTCTCTCTTGCAGAGCTGAGGACGAGGAGGTCGCATTCAGAATGGAGTCCAACCCCTATCAGGACATGTCCCCGAGGTACTGCCTGTGTGAGCGTGTGTGGGTGTGTGCAGGGTTAGGGAGTTTGTGGGAGCCCTCTCGGGAGGTGGGGAGGGACGCGTGTGCACAGATGACCTCTTTCTGCTCTTGAACTCCTCAAGCACATTCCTGCCCCGGGACCTTTGCGCACACTGTTCTCTCTGATTGGAACAGCCTTTCCTGGATCTTCTGGCTGGCTCCTCTTTCAGTCCCTGCTCAGATATTTCCTCCTCGCAGAAGCCCACCCTGACCACCAGCCTGCCTGACACTCTGTGCCCCACAGCGGTGCGTTCTTCTTTGCACTTAGCACCAGCTGAAATTATCTTAGTCATTTGCCCCTTTCTCGACGCTAGCTGGTAGCTTCCAATAGATGAATAGAACTTAGCTTTGCTCCTGGCTGTGTTCCCAGGGCTCAGCACGGGGCCTGGTGCACAGTAGGTCTGTTGAACAAGACCGTGGCGTGGGATTGGGTAGGTGTTTGTGCACGAGCATGTGGCCTGGGGTGGGCAACTCTCCTGGACTCTGTGTCTTCTATGGTCCCAACTGACTCCAGACATGATTCTGGTGGAAGGCTCAGGGAGGTGGAAGGGCTGAGGGCCGTTTCGGTGCAATATCCCAGCTTGGGCAAAAGTTGGGGGTTGGGAGTAGGAGTGCAGGAGATGGGAGGAAGCCAGCCTGACCTGAAGATTCTCAGCCAAACCCAAGATGTACTTGAGGGAGAGGGTGTAGGCCTGATTGTTTGCTTTGTCTAAGACCCAGTGTGGTGCCTGTGAAATGTGATTCCCACTCCCAGGAAGTGCTGGAGGTTCTCGAACCCACCCGAGCTCCTGTATTGGTAGTTTTCTCCCTGCCTTGTTCATTCCCCCACCCACCCATCCATCCATCCATCCATCCATCCATCCATCCATCCATCCATCCATCTATCCACCCATCCATCCATCTATCCATCTATCCACCCAACCATCCATCTATCCACCCAGCCATCCATCTATCCACCCATCTATCCATCCATCCATCCATCCACCTACCCACACTTCACTTTCCAACCATCCATCATTCATCCATCAATCTCCCTACCTAGTAACCCATTGATCCATTCATCTATCCACCTGTGTACACTGCCATTCATCCACCTATTTATATTCCTATCCATTGATCTGTCATTCTCTTCTTCCTGTTCATTCACTCATCTTCCCATTCATTTATTCGTCTCTCCATGAAGCTGTCCATTCACCTAACCACTTATCCGCCCATCACCTATCTATCCATCCACCCACCCATCCATCCATCCAACCATCCATCCATTCATTCCCTTACCCACCCATCTACCTCCTTACCCACTCACCCATCCACTCACCTATTTCCCCCACCCATCAGCCCAATGATCTATCTACCCATCCACCCTTCTACACTCCTATCCAACCATCCACTGACCCATCATTCTTTCCTTCCTCTACTTAATCTACTCACCTCCCATGCTATCTGTTTATCCCTCCATGCAACCTTCTGTTCACTTCTCTATCTACCTATTCATCCATCCTCCCACCCATCTTCATCCACCTGTCCATCCATGGGATGGTTGAGTCTTAGTTTCTGCCTTTGTGAAATGTAAATAGCAAGGCTTCCTCATGAGGACTGTTTTGAGAATTCAACAAAGGTGCTCCCAGAACACGTGGCCCAGGTACGTGTCAATTAAATGGGTGAGACCGCTTCTCACTGAGGTCTGGGCCCTTTGTATCCCTACAGTGAAGAAGATAAGAGGGAGAGGAAAGAAGAGATAAAGGACAAGAAGGGCAAGAAGGCTGAGAAAGAAGGAGAGAGAAACTTGGGGCTGGAGCTGGAGGAGAAAGAGGAGTCCAGAGGTGATGGGAAGGTCAGGAACACGGCCATGTGAGGACTCGACGCCCACTTCCTCCAGGCAGCTGCCCAGAAATGCCCCTTTCACACCGTGTAAGCAATGACCCGGATGTCAAGCCGCAGTAATAACTCCATGTAGAGCTGAGAGCCCCGGATGAAGAGGCGTGGGACGTGCCCTGCCCCCCAGAGAGGGCTCCGTGTGCGCATGTGTGGGCTCTGCGCCCCCTCCTTCCTGACTCGTCCACCTAGTGGTCCTTCTTGCAGTTGGAGCGCATTCTTGCTTGTGGAGAAACCCCCAAGCCCCCACCATCTCATGGCTCCACCTACTTCTCCCCACCGCCTGACTTCTTTTCCCTCTCCCTGATATCTGTTGGCCAGAACCTCCCCCGTCCCACTCAGCCTCGGGGACCAACGCCGGGTAGGGGCTGCCTTTCGGAGACCTGCATTAAAGAATTGATAAGAGCCCTTCAGAAGGGCTCCTGTTGTCTCTTGGGACTCAGTTTCCCCCTGGGGGAGGCAGCTTTTGGGATTGGGGTCAATGCCCGTGCAAGTATGGGAGAGCAGGCTGCGCGGTGCCCAGATGCCCCGGGCGCACTCAGCCCTCTCCTAGCAATCTTGATGTTGCTCCCTGAGCCCTGGACTTTGAGTCCGGAGAGCACCGTAGCCTGGAAAACCCTTGCTGCCCCACCCCTCGTCTGGGGTCACGTGACTCCATTCCCGGGGACTGGGTCGGGGAGGCTGTGTGCCCCAGGGCTCTGCGCTCCCCTGGGAAGAGACAATTTCTTCTCCCAGTTTCCAGCCTCCCCTTTCACCTCGCTTTCTCTGGGCCCTGGACCTTGCCCTGGATGTTAACTATTTCTTAATAAGGACCTTGATAAAGGCTGGCATTCGGGCTTGGTTCTGGGGCGCGTCGCTGGGGTTGTTGGTAGGATGTAATGAGCCACGAGGCTGCTAGAACACTTCCAGGATCGTCCACCAGGGGGCGGAAAAAACATAAATAAAATCAAGGTAATACACGCCCTCACAGATGCTCCCAGGGAGCGCCAGCATCTCCATCCTCCGTCTCCATCAGTACACAATTAGTCCCAGTTCGCAGCTGAAAATACTGAGGCGTAGAGAGAGACACGCCACCGGCCAGGTCTCGCGGGCTGCTGTTGGCAGAGCTGGGACGAAGGCCAGGCGGCCCACACCGTTGGGGGAGTTCGTAGCCCCTGGCTGGGGTCAGATTTGGAGGTTAATGCCCTAGGATGGGAGAGGGTTGGCGCGCCGGGGGTCCGTTCCTGGCTGTGGTTCCTAGCTGGGAGCATGATGTCCCTCTGCAATGCTGTGTGGCCCCCGGGAAGGTAGCCCCTTGTCTGCACCCTGAGGACAGGAGTTAGGAGGCTTGAAGCAGTTGCCAGGGCTTAAGAACCATGGCAAGGCCTGGCGCATAGTAGGAGCTCAGGAAATGCGTTCCCCACCTTTCCTGAGCCTCTCCCATAGCTCTGGCTGTGGGGAGTGAGGGGGCCAAGGGGGGCCTTAGGGAGACCAGGTGCAAGGTGCTGGGATGCCGGGGACGCTGGACCCCTCCCCAGCATACCCGGAACCCCGGGAAGGGGGCCCCACCCCCGGGAAGGGGGGGTGGGGAAGGGGGCCCCACCCCCCACTTCCTGCGGCACTGGCCACACCCCGCCCTGGGGTGTCGGGGTCAGGCTACTTCCTCCTCCAATGGGGTGGCATCCCCAGAACCCGCTGAGTAGAGGCGAGGGCAGACGGACAAGGATGGACAGATTCTGGATGACCGCTGGCCCTGTCTTCCTTCTGGCGGCTCTGGTCCTGCAGCCGGTTCAGGCCCAACCCTGCCGTAAGGCCTCGGGAGGGAGAGGAGGTGGGAAGGGAGCCTCCCCCCTCCCCCCACCCCCCTAGCGGTGGCCCAGCCGCTGACCCCGCCCTGCCCTGCCCACAGTGGCCCAGAGGAAGCCGTGGCTGGTGGGGCTGGGGGCCGCGCTGGCCGCCCTCTTCCTCGTCTTCGTCCTCATCATGGTCTATTCCATCTGGTGCAGCCAGTCCCGCCACAGGTGGAGCCCTGCTCCTGCGTGAGTCCCTCCCCTGCCGAACCCGCTGGGGCTCAGAGCCCCTCCCCTCCCCTCTGTCCTCGCAGAGTCCCCGGAGGAGGTAGGGCAGGGTGGGGGGGGGGTGTAATTCTTTGATTCACAACCGAGGGGGCCCCATATAACCTCACTGTCTTCCCTCCTGACCCCCTGCCTGAAAAACGAGGGGGCTTCCCTGAGCCCCCATGGCTCATGTGTGTTTCAGATGGGATCCCTAAAGCCCCTATCGCCTCCCTCCAAACCCAACGCATTTATGCCTCCCTCCCTCCATCCGTCCATTCCTGTGTGTGTGTCCCTCCCGCTGTCTGTGCCTCCATCCACCTTCCCAACCCCCCTCCATCCGCATGTCCGTCTGTCCATCCATCCACCCATCCACTCATCCACCTAGCCCTACCCACCGATCCGTCCGTCCCCATCTCTGCCTGTTCCCGCGCCCTGTTCCCTGAGGCCCGGGAGACTGGGAAGGCCAGATGTGAAGAGAGCGGGGTTCGGGCTCCCGCGCTCGCTTCTTGTTCAAACATCACAGGGCTCCTACCCGGTCTGAGCCTCGGCGCGGCTTCTGCACGATGGGAACGGCGAGAGTGCAGGGCTCAGAGGTGCTGGGGAAATCGCAAGAGGCCTGGGCACTGTAAATCCTTATTAAGTGAGGTTTTCTGGACCCTTCTTGTCTCCGCAGCAAGAAAGAGAAGGAAGAGGGGACCGTGAGAGAAGAGGAGAAAGAAGCAGAGGGCAAAGGGGGGCTGGAGCTGGAGGAGAAAGAGGGGCCTCCAAACCACGAAAGAGTGGAGAGCTCCTCTGAATGAAGGCTTCCCGCCTGCCTCCTCCAGGCAGGCCTCCCAGGGACGCCCAATGCCTGCCCTGCACCCTACAAGCAAAGAGCTGGTCCTGGGGCCAGCGAAATGATCCCATGTGGGGTTCAGATGAAGTGTCCCTGAATGAGGAGCGCTCAGGCCGTGCCCCAAGTCCCCCCCTTTGCTTTTACCTGGGCGTTTATACACCCCCTTCCCCAGCCCCCTTCGCACTGGTAAGAGGGACGGTGCGGGGACCGGGCGCTGATCTTCTGGTCACTGCAAGCTGTGCCTGGGTGCGGGTGCTGAGGGTGGGAGGGAACGTGGCGTCCTCACCCCCTTCCCCTCCCAGCTGCACTCCTGGGGGCAGCTCCGCAGAAGGCTTGAACTCCCAGTGTCCTTGCTGTGCGGCCCTAAGCATGTAACTTAACCTCTCTGTGCCTAAGCGTCTTGTCCTGTAAAAAGGGGAGGAAAGTAACTTGATCCTTTATAAGTTGTCATGAGGATTAAATGAAATGATGTCCACGAAAATCCCGAGCATGGAACCCGGAACCCAGAAGGTGTCTAATAAATGTCAGCTTTTTGCGATACTGAAATGGTGTGCATGGGGCCAGGCACACGGGAGGCACCCCCCCCCAACTCAGGCCTGGAGGATCTAGAAGGGCACAAGGGGCGTGTTCAGACTGCGTCTCTGGCGCCCCCGTGTCCTCTGTCTCTAGTCCACGCTGGGTCCGGTGTTTAGGGGGGTTCGGATGGGGGTTCCGGAGGGTCTGGGCGGTAGACGGAGCTGCACTCCTGGGGAGGAGGGAGAGGCGTGGGCTCTGTGACTCCTCCCTTTCCGCGGGGGTGGGGGGGCGAGACTTCTCCCTTAGGGGCGTCTGGAAGTTGTGGGGGGCGTCGTGTGGCTGTCACAAGCCTGCATCCCTTTTACGGCATTGAGTTGGGGGCCCAGGGATGGCAAACAGCCTGCAGGGTTGGGACAGCACCCCAAAGCCAAGAACTGCATCACTTCAGGGGCCAATGTCTGAAAAACACGGAGGCTTTCCTTGAGATCGAGGGCCAGATTGCCCCCCACCCCGGCCCAGCTGAGCCCCGACCTCCGGTCTGAGGGCGCCGGGCTGACCCCCACCCCCACCAGGCCGAGGCCCCCCATCCCCGGTTGAGCCCCATAGCCCTGACTGACCCCTAAGCCCAACTGAACCCCTCAACCGTGGCTGAGTTTCCGACCCCTGGTTGAACCCCCATCCTTACTGAGTCCCTACCCTAGATGAGCCCCCAACCCTGTCTGAGCCACCACAGCAGGCTGAACCTTCACCCCGCAAAAAAAGCTCCTGCTAGCGCCCCTTTTCTCACTGCAGGGAGGAGCTGGACAGCGGGGATGGGGGCGCAGGTGGGTGGGGGCCCCTCCCCCCAAGATCTGGCTCCTGGGTCCAGATCCTCGTCCCGTGCACAAGGGGGCGCCAGAGCCTCGCTGCTGAGGGCAGAAGCGCCCAGCCCTGTTGGGGCTGGGGCGTGGGAAGAGAACGTGAGGGATCTGGGGGGCCTCGGACCGCCCCCACCCCCGCCGCGACGACTGTGGTCTGTTCCTGTCTGGGCGGCGGCGTGGGGCCGTGCATCCGCGTGTAGTGGAGGGCCCCGTGCCTGGGTCCCTCTTGGGTCCCTCTGTGTGTCTTGTCTCCCACTTCCCTGGGGTAAAAGCCCAGGTCCTCCCCGAGGCCCACAAGACCTTGCAGGACTGATCCGTCCCCTCCCGGTCCTCCCCTCTTCCCCTGGCCCCTCGCAACGCGCCAGTCACATGGGCCTCCTGGCTGTTCATCCAACATGCCAGGCAGCGTCCTGCCCCAGGGCCTTTGCACAGACTGTGCCCTCTCATCTGTCAGATTTCCAGGGAGCTGTTTCCCTCCTATTCATCTCTGTTTAAATGTTAACCTCCTCATGTGAGACCCGCTCTCCTATCCTTTACTTTTCTTTACTTCTTTGGCACTTACCTCCTCTGATATATATTTTACTGATTTTTATTGTTTACCATGCATCTTCCCAACTTGGAACCGTAAGGGCTATGAAAGCAGGTTATTTTGGGCGTTTTGTTCCCTGCGGTGTCCCCAATACTTGGTACTCAGCAGATGCTCAGGAAATCTTTGCTGAATGAATGGGAGTTTGCCAGATGGAAAGAGGGAAAGTGTTCTGTACATTTATGGAGCACTGACTGTGTGCCAGGTTTTGTCCTTGGAGCCGGGGGGTGGGGCCGGGGGGTGGGGGGCGGGGAGGCGGAGTTTCCTGGCACAGAGCAGGTGATCCACAGATGCCCATGGAGTTTGTTGACTGAACACCCTGGGGAGATCCGAAGCTGGTCGAGGAGGAAGCTAGACTGGGGAAAGCTGGGCGGGCCTCCTGGAGGAAGCATTGCAGGAAGGACCTGGACCCTGAGCTCACCGAAGTCAGCGTGTAAAGGGTGTCTCTCCTGCGGGCTCTGCGGACATGGACATGGGGCCAGATCGCTCTCTGTGGGGGCGCCCTGGGTGCCTGGCCCCAGCCCTCAATGCCAGGAGCCCACCCCCACCAACGAACGTCCCCGGGCATGTGGAGGGTCCCTGGGGTCCACTGGACGGAGGCCAAGGTCTCAGCCGCTGCCTGCTTGCCCGGCAGTCCCTTCCCTTCACTCTCGCACAAAACCGCCCAAAGAGCACAGAAAGGAGGACCCAGGACAGTCAGCGAGAGTTGAAGCATAGCTTGTTTAATTTTTATACATTTTTTTTTCTTCCTTCTTTTGTCTTTTTTTTTTTTTTTTTTTGCTTTTTATTGAATCTTTTATGGAACCCCCCCTTGTTTCATTTTTTTTCATTTTTTCATTTTGTTTTTTTTTTTGCATAGGGAAACAAACAAACAAAATAATAACAGCCAGAGTCACTTTCTGTAAATGGTACGTAGGTAGGCGCGTCTGCAAAAACCGAAATGACTGCGTAATATACAAGGTTATGACCGGAGTATGCTGGGGGGGGGGGCGGCGGGAGGGCGAGGGAGAAGTCACGCCGGTCTGCCAGATGTCCCTGGTCCCCGTCCCGGAGGGGAAAGGGGTGGCGGGCGGCAGACCCAGCCCAGACCTTCTCCCGACCTGGGTTCTCGGGCATGGTGTGTGTGTGTATGTGTGTGTGTGTGTGAGATCCGGTGTGTGTGGCAAGCAGGAAGCGAGAGAGAGTAAACTATCCTGGTAATATCAGTAAAATACGAAATGGGGGGGGCCTCAAAAAATATCTCGGAGGGAAAAGAAAATGAAAATGAAGAGCAACACCACCAAAAAGTTTTTCAGAGAGACGAAGGAAGGAAGGAAAGAAAAGGAAAAGGGAAAGAAAAGGAAAGAACAAGGAAACTCAGGTGGGTCTCTGTCCTTCCACCCTGCGCTGTGCGCTCTTGTCCCTCAGACTCTCTCGTCTTCCCCCACACGGGGTCCCGGGGGTGGGAGGGCAGGAAGCTGGGGGCAGAGGCCAGGACCCCCTGGATTTGAAGGGACTTTGGTTTTGGAGGCCTGGCTGGGACCCAAAGTGGGAGGATGGGGTGGGGAGTGGACTTTGGGGGTTCCCAGCCGGAGGGGGCTGGGACAGCTCCCGTCCCCTTCCCGGGGGTCCCCTTCTAGCCAGGAGGTGTGAATGGAGGGCTGTGAGGAGGGCGGCAGCGTGGGGGTGCGTGACTTCCTTCTGGTCCGAGCCGTGACTCCTGTTGGATCCCACTGCCTCTTTCCTGAGGCCTGGGGGGCCCCTGGGGAACAGGGGAGGAGAACCCCAAAGCCACACCAGCAGACATGTGAGGCACTGCTTGGGAAAAGTCTTGTTTTGGTATCGCTGGCAACAAGTCCCACTGGTACGGCTTTGGGCCTGGCCCCCCCTGCCTCGCCTGGGGGGTGGGGGTGGGGGTGGGGGCCAGCGCGGGGATGGATGGATGGATGGACGGACGGACGGGGGAGGCTGGGTCCGTGTAGAGGTGGGAGCCTCAGGGGTCCAGAGGGGCAGAAACGGGGAAAGAGGGGGGCACGCGGAGGAAGCTGGACGTGAGCAAAGATCTCTGGAACCTCTCCACCAACTCCCTCCACAAAGAAAAGGAGAAACCGGGGTCTCAGAGAGGGAATCCAGGTCAAAATAAAAAGTAGCCATTGTAGAACCTGTATTATGAGAAAAAACTCCAAAATTATATATATTTATATATATATCTGTGCGTGTGTGTGTGTATAGTATAGCCCTAAACTGGGGATCAAAGTACCGTGGGAGAAGCCAGACCGGGGAGAGGGTCCTCGAGCTGCACCTTGCGGGGGGACAGGAACCGCTCCCGGCCCCAGGCTCCCGCCTAACTGGTCGCTGTCCCTGGGGACAGACAGAAAGTTCCAGAGCAGATGCGGGGATGTGTGGGGCTGAGGCTGGACTTGTCTGCTGCTTGGGGGGTGCAGATGCCCCCCAGGTCTCCTTCGGGGTTCCTCGTGGGTCTGATTGTCTAGCTCAGGGCCGGGGGTGGGGGGGGTCTGGGCTCGGAACTCGGCAGGAGCCTGGGGCCCCCGGACCCCGTTCTCCGGAGCCCCTCCACACCTCCTTTCCCACCGGTCAGGAGCCCGTGCCCTCATCCCAGAGAGGCGTGAGGGCAACTTGCATATGTCTGGGGGCCTCCCTGTTTCCTTCCACGGCACGGCTGGAGCCCAGGGTCAGGCTGGGGGGCCTCCCATGGGTGGTGGGGGGCAGCAGGCGTGGGAGGGGATGGGCTTTGAGAACATGTTAGTTTCACACATGAAAAAAACAACGCAGGGCCCTGTGGCCCCCGCCCCGTGTCTGCAGCATCAACCCACTGAGAGCTGGGGAAGGGGTTGGGCTGGGTCCCTGTGTCTCCACCTTATTCTGCCTGCGGCCTTTCCTGGGGGGTGGGGGTGGGGGACAAACAGGCCCAGGACGGGGCTGCCACCGACTCAGGACTCACAGCAGGGCCCACAGCTGGGGGAGGGCTGCGGAGGGACAACGTGGTCCCCGCGAAGACCCTCGGGGAGGGGTCCCGGGCGGGACACTCCCCCCATCCCCCGGGTGTCTGCTCCCCAAGTCTGGGGGGGGGAGAGAATAAAACCCAGAAATCTACCGCATGAAACAGGACACGTAGGGCCTTGAGCTCTAGGACCAAAGGACAATTCACGGCCACGGCCACTGAGAGTGTGACCTGCCCCCCACCTGCCACCCCCCAGACTTTCGGAGGCATCTTTTTAAAAGAAGACATGGGATGAGTGTGTGATGGTGGATGGAAGGCGGGCTGGTCCGCGGGGCCCCTCCCTGCTCTGGGGGGCGGCCATCTGCCTGCTGTGTCCCCACAGGAGATGCGCGGGGGGCCTGGGGGCCAGAGCTTGAAGGGCCCAGCCCTCGGACACCCGGCTAACCGGCTGCTACTGTCTCAGCTTTGGTCAAGTAAAGAGCAAAGGAAATTGGAAGAAACAAAACAAAACCAAAAAAAGAACAAAAACCAAACAAACCAACAACAACGAAGAAAGGAAGGAAAAACCAGAAAGGAAGCAAAAGATAAGAGGACGTGGAATCGAGGACAAGACAACTGTGGGGGCAGCCAGCCACCAGTCGGAGGCCCGCGGCCCCGCGCCCAGGGGTCCTCCCGGTGCCCGCGGGCCGCCGGCTGGGCCTGCGGTGGCCGGTCTAGGTCTACGGGGACAGACAGATATTGCATATATTGGGTTTGGCTTCTGTTTTCTGTTTGTTTCATCCCAAATGCCCCCCCACCCAGTCACAGCTGGAAGACAGAAGTGGGTGCTGGGGGCAGGAGGGGAGCGCCGCCCCAGGCCGGTCTCCAGGGATGGCGGGGTGGCCGGCGAGTCCTTTGGCAAGAAGGAAGGGGGGCAGGGGGAGAAGAAGGGGAGCTGCGGGGGGGGGGCGGCAATGTGACCCTGAGCCAGGGGGACGCCAGCCTGCGGGAAAGGTGGGACAGGGGGAGTCCGGCTGGAGGAAGGACGGCCACCCCGTGGGGCCAGGGCTCACCCCTGAGGTCTGTCCGCTGCTGTGGGCGGGGCCTCGGAAGGGACTCCTCTGGAGCCCAGGGGTGGGGCTG
This sequence comes from Potos flavus, assembly GCA_028534135.1. Taxonomy (NCBI): domain Eukaryota; kingdom Metazoa; phylum Chordata; class Mammalia; order Carnivora; family Procyonidae; genus Potos; species Potos flavus. Next base: position 1,479,072 of record CM052898.1, on the reverse strand, counting down.
GGGGGGTGAGAGCACCAGGGCGCACCCCCACTGCAGCAGGAGGCGTGGCGACAGAGCGGGGGCGGGGCCGACCACGGGGCCGGGGGGGCGGGGCCGACCACGGAGCCACTGTTCTGTGGATCGCTTTTCTAGGCGTGGGATTTTCTTTTTTTTTTTTATTATTCTTATTTTTTATTTTTATTATTTTTTTTACAAATAGAAATACATCCCTCTTCGATTTTTATTTTTTATTTCATGTCATTGTTTCGTCTTTTTGTTTTGGAACTACACGAGCAGTGCATGCAGCTATCTGTGTGCGCTGATATTGTTTAAAGGTAATACTTATTCTCGGAAGGCAAGGCACATCATGTGGTAGAAAATTTCGTGCAAATTAGGAAACATGGAGTTTTTTTTTAAGGGTTTTTTTTTTGTATTCTTTTTTTTTTTTTTTTTTTTTTTAAAGAGGAGGGGGGTAGTGTCAGAGGGCCGGGGTGGGGCGGGATGGGGGCAGGGCGGGGGTTGGGGGATAGAGCCAGGTACGATTTGCCATGCAGGGTCAGCCGCGGCGAGCTGACATCAGGAGCCAGGTCACAGGAATCCCCGACTAAGCACCATGCAAAGTTAGGTAGCTGGGGCCGCCAGGTGCCCCTCCCCTCCCCCGCCTACCCGCACCCTCAGGTTCCCGGCGGAGAAGCTTCCGGATACCCCAGCTGCACGACCCACCCCCTCCTGCCCTTCCGGAGAGCGGCCCGTGCTTTGGTCCCCGACAGCCACCCCGTGGAGGGGGGCCCTGGGGACAGACGGACGGACCAAGGGTTCTTGAATGCGTCTGGACGATGGGAGGGGGCTTGGTGGGGAAGGGTCTTTCTCTTGATGGCTGGGTGGGTTTGCCAAGCCCAAGTGGGTTTGGGCTGGTTTGGGAGGAAAGTCCAGTTTCTGGAGAGGCTGGCCACGCCTGGGGTACCGGGACAGGGCCAGGAGGGCCAGGCTGGGAGTAGATGAGGCGGAGGCCCAGCCCAGGGCGATGGCTTTGGCCCAGGCGGGGGGGTGGGTCGTGGTGGGGAAGGACTTCCCTGGGGCTGGGCGTGGAGGAGGCCGGTTGGGACTCAGATGGATGGGGTGGGAGGGGTCCCTGTGTTCGAGCCCGGTGACCCGAGAACACCCAACACCCCTCCCAGGCTCCCCCACCCAGGATGGCCATCCTGGGGTGGGGGTGGGGATGGGGCCAGGGAGCCGGGGTTGTGGGGGGGGGCACCCGGGGTCCCCAGCTTAGTGTTTTTGGAGCGGCTCAACGGAAAACATTTAGCAGATGGGAGGTCCCCCACATGGCCACAGGGGACCCCCCCTAGGCGCCGACCCCCCTCCCCTGTACAGTAGCCCCCGATCCCCCACCCAGGTTCCTGCGGACTGCAGGTGCCCGGAGGCCCGGCTCTGATGCACCACCCCGGCTGCGCCCCACTTCGGCGGGGGAAGATGAAAGTGCAAACCGTGGCCCCCCTTTGGGCTGGGAGGCACCAGGGAGGGGGTGTCGCTCCAGGATGTAAGGCACTGGCAGAGGAGGCGAGGGAGGGCCCGCTGGCTTCCCCAGATCCCACCCCCGTGCCCGAGCACGGCAGGGCTTGAGGGAAGCCCAGCTCTGCCCCTTGGGCCAACTGTGGGGGGGTCCCCATCTCTCTAGCTCTGAGGGGAGCACAGCAATGAGGGTCGGCGACTGGAGGTGGCCGGGTCGGGGGAGGGAACGGAAGGGGCCCGCGGCCACTTCCCATTTCAGCTGGACAAAGGGGGCGGGCGGTGGGAATCAGGCACTTAAACCACTCGCTCTCACCTCCCACCTCCGTGGGCTAAGCAGGGGGGGCGCGGGGGGGGTCCTCCCCTCCCAGGGCTCGGGCGGATGGAGGCTCCAGACATGGTGTCCCCTCCTGGGGAGCTTGGAGTCTCTCCACTCCCCCCCAGCCCCTTCCTCGGAAAGTGCATTTCTTACAGTGTGTGCAATGTGTGTCCCTTCCCGGGTTGGGGACGGTGGGGGGGTGGAGCAGGGCCAGCGGGGTGCGGGGTGGGGTGGCCTCCTATGCCGTGGGGCGGAGCTGGGGGTCAATTGCATAGAGACTTCTCTTCCCAAACAGGGCAGGCGTGGGGCCGCAAGACCAAGTCCCTAGCCAGGCCAGCGTGGGGCAGGCTGAGGGCCCCCGGCCGCAGGACGCTCCTGAAGACGTTCCCGCCACGTGTCCCAGTCCCCTGGCGACACCCAGGATCTCCCCATAACCTTCTTCTGCCCGTGTCGCTTCCCTGCCCACCCAGGCCTCCACGGGCGGCCTCTGCTGCCCCCTCCCCCGCGCGCCCCCCCCACCCTGGCGCCCGCCTCGCTCGGCAGACAGACACTGCGGCGCAGGCCCAGCGGGCGTCCCGGCGGCGGCGGCGGCAGCGGGGACACAGGGAGAGGTGGCCTTGCCGGGTGTCCTGCCCCGTGGGGCCTGGGCCGGGGCACGGGGCCGCGCTCACCTGGTCCGGGGCGGAGGCGGGGAGCGGGCGCCCGCCCTCCGAGAGCAGCAGCCAGAGATGAGTAAGTGAGGACTGAGGACGGCGCCCTGCGCGGCGAGCTGCCTCCTCCGAGCGGTGGCAGGGCCTGGCCCTCTGGTCCGGCCGTGGCGTCCCGAGAGTTCTGAGGGGCGGCCGTCTTTACCGTCCGTCTTCTCGGATGGGCGGGTTTATTTTCATGGTGGTTTTTTTTCCGTTTGTCCCTTTTTTGTTGCGGTGGTTGTTGGTGGGTTTTTTTTGCCTTTTTTTCTTTTTGCTTGTTTCCCTCCCGTGTGTATGTGGCTGCTCCGTCTTTTCGGCCAGGCTGGGAGGCGGCAGGGTGCTCTTGCTCGCTCTAAATTTCCACTGAAAACGTGGGCCGGGGGCCGGCGGCGCGGCCCCTGGGATTCCCGCGACGAAGGAGCAGGGCGTGGGAAGAAATCTTTCTTATCCCAGATACCAGGACTGGGTGCCCGACGGGGACGCACGGAGAGAGGAGAGAGAAGGAGAGAGAGAGAGAGAGAAGCGGGGGTCAGGCTCCCACCACGGACCGCACTGGCCACTGCCCACACCCGCCTCCCGGGACCCCTGTCTCCCGTGTCCCAGACGTGTCATAACCCGGACAAGGCTGCTGGATGAAACGCAGGGTGCCCGGTGACCCCTGATCTCCGGAGAAACCACAGGGAATCCCGTTTACGGTGCAACTTCCGGTCTATACTTATGCTGAACCAATTTTTTCAAACTTGTTTTTATCGCTTGTTTGTCTGGGACTTAGACCTATCGGAGCCGCCTGGGGTTTTGCTTACAACCAGGTCTCTGCGCCCCGGTGCCCCGAGTCTACGAAGCGGGGAGAGGATGTGGATCCGCCCCAGTGTCCCTCCGCACGCTGAATCTTTACCACGAGCCACCCTGTCCAGGCACGGCGACAGGAGCGGTTTGCTTTCGGTTTTTGAACAAATGTTTTCCCATTTAAGGATCCCCCCAAGTTCCCCACGAAAGAGGGACTATGCCCCCCACCCCGTTTCAAAGCGAAGAAAATAGGGGCTCAGCGAAGTCAAGGAATTTGCCCAAGTCCACCAGCGCGGGGGGGGGGGGGGGGGGGCACCAGAGTGGAATTCCTGCCTGGCCCAGCCCTTGCTTGGCCCCGCCCGGGTCCCACCTCTAGCCTGGCCCTTGAGGGGTCACGACCTCCACTTTCCACGGGGCGGGGGGCGGGGGGGGACTGGGGCTCGGGCTCAGCTCCAGCAGGGGTCTCCACAGAGAAGCCACCGGACAGCCCTTTCCCCGGAAAGGCATCCAATCCACCTGCCTGGGCCCCCCTCCCCCAGGCTGGAGCAGCGCCGTCCCTCACCCCTGCTGTCAATCATCTGTGCCCCTCCAGCCAGGCCACCTCGTGGGCCATCCCAGTGAACTGGCGCCCTGGCTCCCAGCCCCCCACCTCCAGCCAAGTTCAAGTTCATCTTGGCCATTACCTCATGTCTGGTTTCTGTTGGCAACGAGACAGACTCTGGGCGTGACCCTCCCCCATGGTGGCCTCCCCTCGGCCCTCCCTCCTTCCTCCCTCCCAGGCCTCTGGTCCCTAACTTAACATCTTCCCTTGGGCTGAGGGGGAGACTGCCGGGGCTGCCAGGGGGTGAGGTCCCGGCTCTGGACATCCCCCCCAACCCCGGCCTGGCTGGAGCCACCAGTGTGCCTCCAGCATGTGGCTTAGCCCCTCTGGTCCTTGGCTTACTCATCTGCTGGGTGGGCATCATGTGCTTCTGGGCAGAAAGGGTCCTGGTGTAAAATGTCAGCGGGGCGGGGTGGGGGTCCCATCACAGCGGAGAGGGGACGGAGGTGTATGGGCCCATAGAGCCCCACTCTGGGGACCAAAGTGACGGATGGCTCAGGAGAGGGGGG